>CM077078.1:88441748-88945308 GCA_039513925.1 Platanthera zijinensis
AGAAAGATTGTCCAAGGACAAAAGCATTGAGTGAAGGCTATTCACTCAACACACTTAATGCCTGGAAGTGCAGAATAGTTGACTAAGGGTTTTTGCGCTGAGTGAAGGCTATTCACTCAACACCTGGGATGAAACTAAGAAATTGTCTAAGTCCATAGATGTTGACGTCAGCATGAGTCAACAAAGTTTCAAATTGTTGCGAGAAAGCTGCAGTACACGACAAACGGCGCCGCAGGCCTACTGTATGACTTTTATTGATAAAGATAAGTTGTAGTTGTTAACTATGGTGGGTCCCACTGCTCTAAAAGCCGTTGTACGGTGGAAGATAAAGGGCTTGATATCGGCGAAGACAACTTAACAGTTGGGAAGATAACTTTTAGGTTTTATCATTTCGTAAAGAGGCGAAACTTCATCGTCTTCTCCCTCGCCATTGTTGCTGAAGTTCAAACTCGTTGGACTAAAAGTTCTTCCAGTTAGCTGTAGAAATTTTCACCAGCTACAACAAGTTCAGAAAAGCTTTCTGAGAAAGAAGACTAAGCAGAGCCTTCAAATTTCTGTAGTTAAGGTTAGTTGATAGAAGAGCATATAGAACTGCCAAATCTTTGTCTTCAATAGCAAGTTCAGAGACCTTGTTTCTCAGATACTTCCAGCACAAGCAGTAGTTTATTAAAGATCAAATTTCTTATTACTGAGAAGAAGTTAGGGCTGAGTTAACTCAGCTCAGGAAGCAGTAGACTCAGATAACTTCTCTGGAGTCAAAACAATAACAACAAAACTCTTTCTTCTATAGGATCATTACAGATCTGAGTGTAGGCCTATTTTATAAAGGCTGAGGTAGGATCCAGTTGTGGATCTGAGTTGTATGGTCTGTGTGCCTGAGGTAGGGCCTTTATCGAGAGGTAGGATCTGGTTCAATTTGAGTTGTAGGAGAGTTTTACTCTCAAAGTGTAGGGCTATCCTGTAACGGCCCGTAGTCTGCCACAACTAACACATATAATTCATACTCCATAAATTCATATTCCATCCATTGCACATTTCACAATGAGTACATATATACGTACAAGTCCAAACTAAACGTGAATACATCCTGATCATGTTCTAGTGTACTTATGCGCCCCGAACCAACACTGTTTCAATATTTTGAAGTCCTGTTATCATCATAGGGGATGTGTGGATATACATAGTACTATTTAATATAAACAATAAATGTCGCGCGTCACATATCCTCCTAGCCTAGGTGTAGGAAAATTGATTTAGTCTGAGGTAGGTGATCTGCTGATCACTGAGCTATAGTAGTAGCTTGCTCTGAGGTAGGGCCTTGTGCCTAAGGTAAGTCTTGGAGGAGTGTAACACCCTCATCCGTCATTTAACATATAAAAGAAGGTCCGGTCAGGGCCCAACGCATATACTACAGGCAAACCAAGGAGTTACTAAATTGAAACTATAATTCAATAATTCGCATCCTAACACAGAGTGCATTATAGGAGAAGTTATTCAAAGGTAAAAAAAATAGAAACCAACAGTATGAATGTCCACTACTACAAAGGAATGAAAGACAAATACACAAAAAAGGTTTTGTCCGTAAGGCCTTACATTGTTCATCTCAAATTAGAGTATCTTGCAAACATCGGCACGTAGGCCGGCCACAAATTATAATAAAATAAACACAATGGGCACTTCATTTTGGCCTCCAAGGGCCCGCTCAGCTATCCTGGGCTTTAGCCCGCTAAATCCCTCTTTGATCCGCTGCACCTGCAACCGCATTCAACCGCACGGTGGAAAACAATAGCAATGGTCAGCTTTAGCTGACCAAATTATAACGACCCCACCCCTCATTTGGGGTGGCGGTGCTCCTTCCTTACAGGCATTAGTATAATCACAAAATGGCAATAAAATGTGCAACTTAAGGACCATTAGCCGTAGACGTTGGCGCCAACACCCAACGCCCCGTGCTCTCAGGCGCACTCTTAGTGCACAAGACCTTAAGGGTCACACCACCATTCACGTACGGTCAACAACGTTTGAGCTTTTTGTCTCACAGGGCCACAGCCAGAGATAACGCCCCAAGCCTCATGCAAAGTCATAACGATCTGCAGATCCAATGTATGACTCACTCCATGACGGACGACAAGGGTTTGGTACAGTTCAGCCTTTTCTCATGCTTAATTTGGCAGGCGCGTCAGCCACGACGCGGGTCGGCATACCCTTTCCCATTTCCGTATTATTCATTACCTGATTATGAACTTTGGTTAGCTCTCATGGCTACATAGCTGAGCAGTTTAAGCTCACGCTCAATCAAATTATAGCCCATAAGTCTCCCAGAGACAGGCTTCATAAGCAATAGCCCACAGGTCTCCAAGAGACGAGCTTCACAACCAAACATAGCTTATAGGAAGCTATCGCCGATGGTAGCACTACTAACCCACGGTAGGGGACAGACTGCCGGTTCTTCCCCTTTTTCAGGTGTTTTCCTGGAGACTACCCTAGTACCCTCAACGTAGTCATCTGCACACCCCGCAACTCCGAAATCTACGTGATTACCACGGAGTCTTCTCCGGCATACAAAACATACAACATCACAAATCTATACCAACCCGTCCCGATGGGCTTCACCCTACATGCATATTCCGTACTTCGATTCTGGATCTAAATACAACACTACGGGGATACACGGATCTACCCGTCGGGAGAACCACTTCCACGTGTTCGTGGAGAGTCTACCCTAAAATGCCAAAATGAAGGACTTCACATGTCCAAGGAAGATGATCATTACCCTTGTAGTCCCCTTGTTGAAAATGACCGCTCCGGGCTTGCCTCCGTAGATCTGAACTCGCTTTGTGAATCCGGACTCCGAATCTCTAACGGCGGAGAGAACCCTCCTTCCCGGCGATGCTACTCCTCAAAAAAACCAGGTCAAACTCTCCAACTCCAGAATAATGAAGAGGAAAAGGCCGAACCAGGCATATAAATATAAAGTTACCGCCGTATGGTAACTATCTAGCATCGTGCGGTACCGCCTTGTTTCGCGTGTAACCGCCCAGTCCCTCCAATCACAGGCTGACACGTGTCCACGCCATTAAAGATACGCTAGCGTCGAGTGTTAGGACGTTAGCGCCTCGCGGTAGCTAGCGACCGTTACATCACGACCGCCACGCGATAGCTACTACCGCCGCATGGTAGCAACCCGAGCGCTTTGACAAATAAATTGCCAAGCTACTGCATGCGGTAACCCTACAGCTGGGCGTTAACTTCCTGAGAACTCGGACAATAAATTGGCTAACGCCGCGCACTAGAAATGTATCGTCGTGCGGTAGATTAGGCGTTGAGTCGACTCAACGCTCTCAATGCTGTCGACGCTATCAATAGAGCTACCGCCGCGCGGTACCTAGCTACCGCTTGGCATTATCTTTCAGAACACCATTTCCTGCCTTAAGAAAATTGGGGCGTTACAACGAAACTGAGAGATCTTGCGGGATCTGTGTTGTAAGCTCTTTGAAGCCAAGATTTAGAGAAGTGTCATGTCTAACAAGCTGTTAGAAAGGTGGGAGGGACAGTGGACATACCCATAATATAAATCTTGAGTGTGCTTTGTGTGATTTTCTTGAAAGCAACATATAACTAAATCACAACACACAAAAAGAAAAGATAGTCATAAAAGAAAAAGAAACATATTCACCCCTCTCTAGGTGTTAGCTATCCTTGAAACTAAAGTCTTTCAACCACCATCGTGCCAAATGGAGCTTTATTTGAAATAATTAATTTCTTTTTATTTATGTCATTTAACAATAAATTTGAAATGAAAACATTTTTTCTCCTCTTGCTTCTATTTATCTTCCACATCAACAAACTCTGATGGTCCGTTCTTTTGGAATAGTTTGGTTTTAAAGAATTAACTTTCAAAGCAATCAATACATGCAGGAAATGATATTGGGTTTAAATTCATTTTTTTTGTTCGCCTGCATGATGATATTCTATCATAAAAATTAACCTTGGATACATTTGTTTGTTCGTATGTAAAACATTGGTTTTAAAATCAATAAAAATAATTTTTTTGCCTGCGAGCGATTTTTTTACCCGCACGTGATTTTTTTGCACTGACGCGATTCGGCTTTAATGCGATTTTTTTGCCCGGACGTGATTTTTTTTTGCTCGGACATGATTTTTTCGGCCGAACAAGAAATTACCGGGAGACAGCGATTTTTTTTCTCGGGTGCGATTTTTTGCCCAGGCGCGATTTTTTCACTCGGAAGCGATTTTTCACCCCGACGCATTTTTAGCATGAACGCGTTTTTTTCTCCAGGACGCGTTTTTCCCCGAACGCAACTTTTTCACTCGAGCACAATTTTTTCGCTCAGTCGTAATTTTTTTGCCTGTGCATGATTTTTTTACTCGGACATGTTTATTTTTGCCCGAAGTCAGTTTTTCCACTCGGACTCGATTTTTTGCCCGGGTGTAAATTTTTTGCCCGGTCACGTTTTTTTTTCGTCCTGGGGCATTTTTTCGCCCGAGCGCGTTTTTTTTCCGAACACGATTTTTTCGTCCTGGCGTGTTTTTTGGCACGAACGCGATATTTTCGCACGAGCGTTTTTTTTGCCCAATCACGCTTTTCTTGCCCGAGCGCTTTTTTCGCCCGTATGAGTTTTTAGCGCCCGGAAGCGTTTTTTTTCCTCGGATGCGTTTTATCGCGTGAACGCATTTTTTTCTCCCGGATGCGATTTTTTAACCCGCAACAATTTTTCTGGCTTGATGCATTATTTCCGCCCAGACGTGAATTTATCACCCAGACGTGAATTTATCACCCAGACACGAATTTATCGCCCAGACATGAATTTATCGCCCAGACATGAATTTATCGCACGGAAACGATTTTTTCGTGCAGGCGAAAAAATGCTTCCCGACGGGGAAAATGGTATCTGGAAAAATATTTGCGTCCACACAAAAAAATAGCAATCGGGCGAACAAATTGCATATGAGCGAAAAAACGCGTCTGGGTGAAAAAACGGTTGTGGGAAAAAAAATGCATCCGTGCGAAAAATCACGTCTAGGGTAAAAAACTTGTCTGTTTGAAAGAACACGCACCTGTGAAAACAACACATCTGAGAAAAAATATTGCATCCGGGCAAAAAAACGCGCATGGTCAAAAAAATCGCAACTAGGCTAGAAAATCGCGCCCGTGAGAGAAAATCGCGCTCATGCAAAAAAAAGTGCCCCTGCAAAAATTGTGCCTGGGAAAAAAACTCGCTTAGGAAAAAAAACGCGCCCGGGCGAAAATATCACGCCCGACCAAAAAAGCGCGCTTGGGCGAATAAATCACGCACTGGCGAAAAAAACATTCGTGATCGCGAATTTTTCGCTGGATTCAATTTTTACGCATGAAAAAATATTGCGTCCGGGCGAAAAATCGCATTTTGGCGAAAATAACGCATCCGAGCGAAAAAAACACGTCCTTGCAAAAAAACGCATCCGGCCAAAAAGATCGCGTCTGAGAAAAAAATGTGTCAGTGTGGAAAAACATGCCCGGGAAAAAAAACCCGACCATGCGAAAAAAACACGCCCTTACAAAATTTTAGCGCTCGTGCGAAAAAACGCGCTTATGTGAAAAAAATTACGTCCGGGCAAAAATATCTCGCCCGGTCGAAAAAGCCGAGCCCGAGCGAAAAAATCGCGCCCGACTGAAAAAATCATGCACGGCGAAAAAATCATTCCCGGGCTAAAAATCTTGTCCGGGTAAGGGCTGCAAGTTGAGTTGAGCCGGCTCGAAAGCTCGATGAGGCGGAGGCGGACCATAAAAAGCTAGGTTCGAGCTCGAGCTTGATTACAAGTAAGGCCCGAGCTTAGATATTATTATTCATGAGCTCGCGAGCTTTTTATTCATATATTTTTTAAAATAATAAAATAAAAATATAAAGAAAATCAGGTTCATGAGCTTAAAAACTCGGGAGCAGCTCGAGCTTGTAGCGCGAGCTCAAAACTCGAGCTCGAGATGGATAAGCAGACTTTGAGCTCGAGCTCGAGACAAGACAAAATGAGCTCGACGAGCTCGAGCTTTAAAATTTTTCCAAGCTCGACTCGAGCTCGACTCATTTGCACCGTCCGGGCGGAAAAATTGCGTTTGGGCGAAAAGTTCGCCTTCGGGAAAAAAATTCCATTCAAACCAAAAAAATCGCGCTCGGGCAAAAAACTATCACACTGGCAGAAAATTCGTGTTCAGGCCGACAAAATCGCGTCAGGGCGAAAAAAACTAGCCCGGGCGAAATAATTGCGTCCAAACGAAATAATTGCCTCCGATCAGAAAAATCGTTCCGAACAAAAAAAATTGCGTACGGGCTAAAAATTCGCGACCAGCCGAAAATTTCACATTCAGGTCGAAAAAATCGCGCCTGGGCGAAAAAATTAGCCCAGGCGAAAAAAATCGTGTCCTTGTGGAAAAATTGCGTTGGGCAAAAAAAATCGTATCCTGGCGAAAAAATCGCATCCTGGCGAAAAAATCGCATCCTGGCGAAAAAATCGCATCCTAGCGAAAAAATCGCATCCTGGCGAAAAAATCGTATCCTGGCGAAAAAATCGCATCCTGGCGAAAAAATCGTATCCTGGCGAAAAAAATCGTATCCTGGCGAAAAAATCGCATCCTGGCGAAAAAATCGCATTCTAGCGAAAAAATCACATCCGGGCGAAAAAATCGCGTGCGGGCGAAAAAAATGAGTCCAGCCGAAAAATCGCGTGCGGGTGAAAATTTCACGTCCGGGGGAAAATTTTGCATCCGGGTGGAAAATTCGCGTTGTGCCAAAAAATTGCGTCGGGGCAAAAAATCGCATCCGACCAGTAAAATCAGGTCCGGCCAAAAAATCACGTCCGGCAAAAAAAATTGCGTTCGGGTGAAAAATTCGCATCCTGGCGATAAAATCGTATCTGAATCGAAAAAACCGCATTCGGGCCGAAAAAATTGCTCTACTTTTGGAAAGCTGGAGTTGGCTATCTCAACAGACCCACTTGAGGACACAGTCTGGCACATGCCCGACCCTCTTTTTCGCGTAATCCCGCAAAGGGTTTGCATCTCCTATTATCTCTTAGTGTGATATCCTTTCTCCCTTTCCATTTGTGGCGGCGTCGACTACTAGCGAGCCCACTTTTGACTTCTGCAAACTATGTCAACTCTTCCTCTAAGAAGAATAGCAGCCGCCGTTTGAAAGCCGGTTCTTCTGAGTTCCGATGTCCTCGATCTAAGTCAAGAAGACTGGAGGAGAACCCGGTCTTTATTTCTTTTCCTAAATCCAGTCATCTAGCAAGCCCAGACTTGCATCTCTCCCTCCGAAATCCAATTTACTGCATGTATGAAGAGTTGTCTGTTGATAGCTCTTCCCCTCCCCCCCCCCCTCACTGTAGAGTTGTCTGTTGATAGCTCTTCCCCCCCCCCCCTCACTCAATCTCCTTGGACACTTTCCTAGATGAAATTATTAAAACTGCAAAAAAATCCTTATTCTTATATCACTTCCCCCCCCCCCCACCTCACTCAACCTCCTTCGACACTTTCCTAGATAAAATTATTAAAACTGCAAACAAATCCTGATTCTGATATCATTAAAATTGCAAGCAAATCCTGATTCTACTTGCACCCTATGTGCTTGTGAAAATGCCTCAAAGAACACTATTTCATGTTTGATCCTGGCCAAGCCTGATAGGGATGAACCCCTTTTGTGGAGGAGTTGGTGTGTGCATAACCCACTCCCCATGATCTCCACAAAGTTAGTGGAAATCAAGGATTTGACTGCCGCGCGTGCGATCCAGCTATGCGCACAACAATAGCAGGCGTCATCCCGCCGGCGGCGACGGGCTGCGCCCAGCTGTCCCACCTCTCGTGCCCGACTCCCGCTGTCAGGAGGCGCCGCTCGGGTGGCCGCCTGTTCCCGGCCTCCCTGCCTCTCGCGGCCACCTCCTGCGGCCGGGAGGCACTGTTCGGGTGGCCGGCCGCCCCGCCTCCCGCAGCCGTGAGGCGCCGCCCGAACGGCAGGCCGCGGTTGGCCGCCCCTCCTCTCCAGCATCCGCGAGGCACCATTCGGGCATCGACCACGCCCTACCACCTCCCACGGTCGCGAGGCGCAGCCCAGATGACCGGCCGCGCCCGGACGCCTCGCCTGTCGTGGTCGCCTCCCACGGCCACGAGGCATCATTCGGGTGCTCGGCCACCTCCCACGGTCGCAAGGCGCCGCCCGGACGGCCGCCAGCGCCCAGATGCCCCGCCTCTCGCGGTCACCTCCCGCGGCTGCGAGGTGTCGTTCAGGCGGCCAGCCGTGCCCGACCGCCCCTCCTCCAGCAGCCGCTTCCCGTGGTCGCGAGGCGCCGCCTGGACGGTCGTCCGCACCCACAACCGCGAGGCCTCGCCCCAAGCGCCGGCCGTGCCCAGTCGCTCCTCCTCTCGCAGCCTCCTCCTCCGGGCACAAGCTCTCCCTCTATGGTCGAGCATCTCGCCGGCCGTGACTCCCTTCGCCAGCGAGCATCGTAGGCGGTTTGGCTGTCATTGCATGGCGGCCATTCCCCGCCATTCGATCGCCCTGACATTGCCATTAGCCATCCATTTTATACGTAACCACCCACTAACCATCATAGTTAGTGGGGGAATATTTTTATTAAAAATATTTTTCTATGTAAAGCGAATTTGATGGCAAAGATACGCATCCCTAACTATGCTAAAATTAATTATGTTGGTGATTACGGTGTGCGGATAGCCGCATAACCACCGTAACCACCTCCTGGAGGCTATAAATGGAGCCCCAGACCTACTCATTTCTCACGCTCCACAACTTTCTTCTTCCTCATACCAGAGCTTTGCCAGATTCCTCCTACGAACCGTATTAAAGCCGCAATCAAGCTGCATTCAAGCTGCCTTCATGCCATCTTCAAGCCGCATTCAAGCCGCCTTCAAGCCATCTTCAAGTCGCATTCAAGCCATATTCAAGCTGACGCTGCCTCGTCAAAACTCGCCTAGATCCGCAACAAGAATCGATAAGGAAGTTCCCGCGACAACCAGCATTCCCTTCATCAACGATATCCCTGCAAACAAGTCTTGTGCAGAGTAGCCTGTTGCCCGCCATGAGCTAGAAATTTTCTCCCTCTCACCTCCAAAGTGTAATGAGAAGCAGCCTGTCGCTCTCGATTCTCAGTGAAAGTTGTAACTGCAAACAGATAGTGGAGTTCGATCGACACAGATCCGGTTGCGTGGTTTTTTACCCAGTTGAGGGGTTTTTCCACGTTAGAATTTCCTTATGTACCTACTCTTTGACTAATTGCATGCTCGAATGCTCCCAGGCTAAGACGATGAAATTTGTACCAGTTTAGTAGCGCCGAGTTAGATCGCAACAGTTTGTCGCTGTCTGGGGGAACCACGATTCTCAACATCTCTGCAAAATAAGTACCCTCACTTCAACGGTACTCAAGGTCAGCCATAATTGCAAAAAGTAGCGTCTGAATTGCCGACGGATCCATCCCTGGGGGATGCACCGAACCAACACACTCTCATTCGCACGTCAATGCGCCGCTCGAAGACGATGCCATACTCTCACCAGTAAAAGCTTTGGAAGTACGAGTTTGAAATATGGAGTAGTAGATGAAGATACTTACTCTCCTCCAAAATTTAGGAGAGCCTCCCGCTCCTCTCCAGCCACTGATACCATTCAACCCCCCTGCCTCTCTTGAATCATGTTCCAGTACAAGAAGCTTCTCACAGGGAAGAAATATCAGAAGAACTCTCTGATACCGTCAGCTCCACTCACCCAATTCATAGGGGAGCCAGAGCCGACCACCATAACTACCACATAAATGAAGAAGGTCGGCCACTGCCAGGTGGAAGGATCACTCGTGAGGAGATATGCGAAGTAATTGAAGAGGAATATAGGCAAATCGAGCAGCGAGATACCCTATCCTGATGTCCTCTCTATCGAGGCTCACCACTCATACCCCAAGTTCAAGCTCACCCAATCCCTCAAGGTTTCAAACTGCCAAGTATCGAGATGTTCGATGGAATTGAGTACCCACTTGAACATATAAACCACTTCACTACAATAATGATAATCTATAATGCTCTAGATCAATTTCTGTGTCAAGTGTTTCCAGCCAAACTGAAGAGACAAGCCCATACCTGGTTCCATTTTGAGAGAGGGGACCATTGACAATTTCATAGACCTAGCAAGGCAATTTATAGTTCAATTTGTTGCGAACAGAAGAATCATCTGGGACCCCTCATATTTCTATGGAATCCGCCAAAACGAGGGAGTGTCACTAAATGAATTTTTCCGCCGCTTTACTGCTGGGGCCCGACAAATTTCGGGAGCACACCCTGAGCTTTTGAGGGGTGTATTTCTTGGAGGATTTTGCCCCAGCGGCATTTACTTAGATCTGATGAGAGAAAACATCCCCAACTATCCAGATCTTGTGCATCACGTAGAGGATCAAATTGCTACAGATGAAGCTGTTGAAGTGCATCGTCAACAGTTCGACAGTAGTTAAAAGAGAAGGAGAGGACAAGAGCAGACTTCTAAAGAGCACGAAGAAAGATACATAGAGGAACATCAGAATAACTAGCGTAGACATGACTTCCAGAGGGAGCGTCCACCATAGGAATATACTGTGTTAAATTCCATACGGACCAATATACTCTATGCCATTCAGAATGATCCAGCCTTTCATCGACCTAAAGTGCCGATTCCAAATCAAAGGAACGACCAGTCAAAATACTGTGATTTTTATCGTGGGACTGGACACACTACTGAGGAATACGTAAGGTTGAAGGACGAGATCGAGTGTCTGATACAACAAGTGATTCTCAACAGTTTTTGCAAGTACATGTGCAGGAGCATCAGGCCCCTCCCATGCATGCAAGAGAGTCCCATGCCGCTCTGCAAGGGGGACCTAGAGGCAGACAGATGATTGACAATATTGAAACTATTGCCGGACCCCCGATTCTCTCCACCAAGATACTTTCGATAAATGTCCAAGAGGGTTTTCATGAAGAAAAAAGTGCCAGGCAAGATTGGACAATAACGTTCGGAGAAGAAGACCTCCAAGGACTCCAATTGCCTCATCAAGACCCGCTCGTGATTAATGCAGGAATTGGTGATCCCTGCTACAATATCAAGAGGATACTTGTATACAATGGAAGATCAGTCAACGTCTTATTTCTATCAACTCTCTAAAGCATGAAACTCGCTAACCAACATCTCACTCCAACTACATGACCTTTTTATGACTTTGACAGTCACCCAGTCCAGGTACATGGGAAGATAACTCTGCAAGTTACCATGGGTGAATTTCCAAGACAAGCCACGCATGATATCCAGTTTGTCATCATAGACTCGAGTTTAGCTTACAAATCTATCTTCAGAAGGCCCGTCCAATCTATTTTCAAAGCCATCCCATCAATTCCACAACTTGCAATAAAATTTCCCACTGCTGGAGGAATAGGAGCCGTTCGAGGAAATTAAGAAGCGGCCCAAACCTGCTATGTTAATCAAGCCCAACCAGCAAGAGCAACTGCTTTGAACATTGATGATTTTGATCTACAAGATGAGATAATTCTGCAGAGAGGAATGCCCATAGAAGGATTAATCTAAGTTCCTCTTTCTGAGTCAAATCCAGCTCGTACCGTTCAATTAGAATCTCTCCTCCCGCAACATAAAAAAGAATAATTGACAACATATCTCCGAGCAAACAAAGATATTTTCACTTGTAGCGCCAATGATATACTAGGTGTGGATCTGCAAGTCATTCAACATTCTTTGAACATCAACCCAACATGTAAACCAGTCATTCAGAAGAAGAGAAATTTTGCTCCTGAATGATTGCAAGCAATTGAAGAAGAAGTTGGAAGACTACTTGATGCACACTTCATTCGAGAAGTGGAGTATCCTATTTTGTTGGACAATGTGGTCATGGTTAAGAATTCCTCCGGGAAGTGGAGGATGTGCGTATATTACACCAATCTCAAGCAAGCTTGTCTGAAGGATAGCTTCCTCCTCCCCAGAATTGACCAACTTGTTGATTCAACTGTTGGACATCAACTCATTTTCATGGATGCGTATTCTGGATACAATCAGATTAAGATCAACCCTGTAAATGAAGAGCATACTGCATTCAGGACTGATAAGGGACTCTATTTTTACAAAGTGATGCCTTTTAGTATCAAGAATGTCGGAACTACCTATCAACGGTTAATGAACAAGGTATTCAAAAATCTCATTGGAAAGACTATAGAGGTATATATAGATGACATGCTAGTCAAAAGAATCCATCCAGAAAATCATTTGGAGGTCCTAGAAAAGTGCTTTGAGCTCCTTCGCTGATACGACATTAGACTCAATCCAAGCAAATATGCTTTTGGTGTTATGTCAGGCAAATTCCAGGGATTTATGGTGACACATCAAGGAATAGAGGAAAACCCGAAAAAATTATATAAATTGAGGATATGTCACCCCCTCGATCTCTAAAAGAAGTGCAATGTCTGAATGGAAGGATCATCGCACTCTCACAGTTTTTAAAACGGACCAGAGACATGTATCTGTCATTATTTAAGATCCTTGGAGGAGCAAAGAACAAGGATTTCAATGGACGGACGAGTGTCGAGCTACCTTCGAATCCCTGAAATAATATCTAGCCTCACCTCCTCTCCTCTCAAAACCAACCCCTGGAGAAACAATATACCTATACTTAGCTATAACACCTGCAACATTGAGCTCGGTATCTGTCAAAGATGAAGGAGGAGTTCAACGCCCCGCATACTATCTCAACAAAGTTCTCCCAGACACAAACACTCGATACCAACAGCAGATAAAATAGCCCTTGCACTCGTCTTCTCAGTTAGGAAACTTTGACCTTATTTTCAGACTCGCACAGTAATGGTGTTGACCAAACTCCCACTCTGCGCGATCCTCTAAAAGTCAGAAGCATCCGACAAATTGGTATAGTGGGCGGTCAAACTAGGTGAGTTTGATATCCAATTCCTGCCCCGACCAGATATCAATGTACAGGTATTGGCTGATTTCATTGTAGAAAATACCATCTCCCAGGAGGCAGCCCCTTCACAAACCACTCTTGACCCTCGATGGGCTGTCTACGTTGATGGGGCGTTAGGGATCAAGGGAGTAGGGGCATGATTGCTTTTAATAAGCCCAAAGATTATTACCCTGGAGTACAGACTCAATTTAAAATTCTAAGCCACTGAAATATCTCTGAATATGAAGCCCTAACCGCAGGACTTAGACTTGTCGTCGATTGCCAAGTAAAAAAACCTGACTATCTATTCAGATTCTTAACCTGTAGTCTCGCAGGTTGAAGGTGATTAAGAAGCAAAGAATGACCATCTGGACCAGTACCTCTCACTTGCAAAGTCTCTTCTGGCCAAGATCCCGCACTACCAAATTATTCATATTCCAAAATTCTAAGACAGACACACTTTCCAAGCTGGCCACATCTTCCTCCCAGTATCAGTCAAGAAGACGCCAGGTGGAGGAAATCATCATTCCCAGTATTCAAGGACCCTGGCAAATCATGAAAATTGAGAAACCAAAATCATCATGGATCAGCCCACTGCGAGCTTACTTGGAACATCAGCAGCTACCGGAAGATCCGATGGAGGAACAACGCTTAAGGATGCAAGCAGCAACCTTTATCATCATCAACAGAGAATTGTACTAGCAGTCCTTTTTCGGGCCTTACTTGAAATGATTTTCAAAATTAGACGCAGAATACACGCAACGAGAAGTTAACGAAGGAATTTGTGGAGAACATTTGGGCTGAAAGGCGTTGGCCCAGAAGATTTTGCGCCAAGTATTCTACTGGCAAACCATAAAGAGAGAAGCAACTGAGTTCGTCCAAAGATGCAAGAGCTGTAAAATGCATTCGAACATTCTCCGACAACCTCCAGTTACCCTTACGACATTACAAGGAGCATGGTCGTTTGCACAATGGGGAATCGACCTTCTCGGTTTCCTTCCCCAAACCTCAGGGCAAAGGAAATTCAGTATAATGGTCATAGATTACTTTGCCAAGTGGGTTGAAGCAGAGCCTCTAGCTAAGATCACAGAAGAAAATGCTAAACAATTTGTTCGGAAGAACATTATATGTTGCTTCAGCATTCCCGCTATCATCATTGCTGACAATAGGACACAATTAAGGCTTTATTTGGCGCGACGTTTTTAGAGCATAGTGTCATAGTTTTTAAAAATGTTGTACTAAACAAAAAATTGGGGCAACGGTGGAAACAGCCCCCGCCCTAAAATCGTGAATTTACTGTGATTTGAAGTCGTGAAAAATTTCACGATTCTTGAATCGCGCTCGCGATTCTTGAAAAAATTTCTCCCATCCGGAATCTGGCTGGAAGTCTTCTCCTCAACCTGAAAAAATTTCACACTTCGTGATTCTGTTCTTCTCCTGCCTAGAATCCGACTGGAAGTCTCCTCCTCCGATTGAAGTATTCTTCCTCCTCCACCGCCAAGGCTGGTTCTCCCACCTGGAAGTCTTCTTCCTCCTCCACCAAGATGTCTTTTTCCTCCTCCGCTAGGAAATCTTCTTCCTCCTTCGCCAAGAAGTCTTTTTCCTCCTCCGCTAGGAAGTCTTCTTCCTCCTCCATTATTGCATGTTGTTGCCTAGGAGTCCACGCAACTTCTGCCGGAAATCTACTGTCGTGTTCTACCCTAAACCAGGGAAAATAAATCTATTGTCGTGATTTTGATTCGCAATTTTGAGTTTATATTTTGAACTCAAATCTACTGTTGTGTTCTATCCTAAACCAGTGAAAATAAAAAAAAATGAAAGAGGACAGATGTTGTAGATTTCGTGTTCTACCCTAAACTAGTTTTATCTAATGCAGTAGATTTCGAGTTTAGATTTTTTATGGTTATAGTTTGTGGGGGAACAAGATGCAGGCGATAGGGTATAAACATCACTTCAAATGTTGTTCCTCCAAATAGATTCACAGATTCGGTCACCACTCTGTAAAACAGCTGATTATTCTACCACTACTTCTCACCACTGCTTATGTAGTCATTGCAGCCACGCCAAACAGAGCCTTATAGGAAGATCCTTTACAAAGATGTGTGAAGACCTGAAAAATCAACCTACGACACACTGCTATGGCGCATCCCCAGACCAACAAACAGATAGAAGTGACAAATCGTACCATCCTGAAAGGTTTAAAGACACGGCTATAGGAAGTAAGGGTAATGATTTGACGCACTCCTCATTGTATTATGGGCATACTGAACCACGAAAAAGACTCCCAATGGAGAAACGCCATACAATTTGTGCTATGGAACTGAAGTCATTATCCCTGTTGATATCGGCTTCCCCAGTGCCCAAGTCATGAATTTCAACCTAGAGAAGAACATTGAAGCACTTCATGAAAATCTTGACCTAATCCCAGAAGTCAGATACGCAGCGACCCTTCATACAGTCGCCTATCAGGGACGTGTGCCCAACATTACAATCGAAGAGTGAAGCCCAAACCTATCAACATTGGGGACCTAATCTTACGAAGTCTGGAAGCAGCAGGCAAAGGACCACAGAGAGACAAGCTCTCGTCTACACGGGAAGGACCGTTTGTCATCACTACGGTCATCAATCCAGGAACCTTCAAGCTAAGAACAATGGAAGGGAAGACCCTTCCTCGCACATGGAAATGCATATAACTTGCGTCAATTTTATCAGAGATATCTTCTTTTTTCAATATTGTGAATTTTTTAAACCTATCCGTGGCTTCCTACTTCTCGTTTGAATTTTAAAGTTCAATGTTGTAAAATCCACGAGCACAGGCTCGCGCAAATTATCTTCCATTTGAATAGTGCATTCTGTTAGCTTCAAGTAATGACTAATGATAACAAAGTCGTGAGTCCGACTCATGCAAATTAGGTAAGACTGCGTGTTCTATTTGAATGAGCAAGCTCTTCACCGATCCTGCCTTTCTATGCCTCGTCATCGCCCGGGCCTGCCCCCCACAAATTATATTTCAAACAAAGTTATGAGCCCGACTCGCGCAAATTAGGTAAGACTGCGCTTACTGTTGTAATGAGCAAGCTCTTCACCGACCCTGCCTTTCTATTGGGAATTGTGCCCTATACTGTTCCTAAGGATTTGAAGAGGCATCACCAATCATGCTAAGGGGCATAATGTATTTGATGTGTACTTGAGTTCATGCATGTAGGTTGTACTTGATTAGACAGGTGAATAGGAAGAGGAAGCTGGAAGTCAGATAATTTGATTAAGGCATAATCGCGGAAATAGTTGAGATAGCTGAGAGGAATGTCTCAGCAGAACCGCTGAGACAGATGAGAAGATCAACACAAAACATTGAGAGAAGTGTTGGTCTTAGCTAAACCACTGAGACAGAAGACAGTCTCAGCTATGAATAAGAAACCGCGAAGACAAATGAGAAGGAACCGCTGAAACAGAAGAGTCTCAGCTGTGAAGAAGAAACTGCTGAGATAGTTGAGAAGGAACTGCTGAGACAAAGCCAGCAGAAATTTTATAAGTCCAGAAAGTGGAGTTCGTCGAATTGAGTTTAGAGTTCGTCGAGCTTAGATCACCTTTCGTCGAGCTCAAGTTAAAGGTTGAAGAATCATAGTTCATCGAGCTGAGCTCACCTTTCGTCGAGCTCAAGTTAAAGTTTGAAGATTTAGAGTTTGTTGAGCCCAAGATAAAGGTTGAAGATTCAGAGTTCATTGAGCTGAGCTCACCTTTCATCGAGCTCAAGTTAAAGGTTGAAAATTCAGAGTTCATCGAGCTGAGCTCACCTTTCGTCGAGCTCAAGTTAAAGTTTGAAGATTCAGAGTTCGTCGAGCTGAGCTCACATTTCGTCGAGCTCAAGTTAAAGTTTGAGATTCAGAGTTCATCGAGCTCAGTACAGAGTTCGTCGATCTCAGCTCAACGATTGTCGAGCTCAATCTTAGTACTTCATGTCATGCAAAGACAGCACATTTCGTCGAGCTAAATGTAAAGTTGGAGATTCTGAAGTTTGTCGAGCTCAGTATAGAGTTCGTCGATCTCAGATCGACGATCGTCGAGCTCAGTACAAGTACTTCATGCCGTTACGGGAAAGCTACGGTAGCCCCGGAAGCTACTATTTGTCCACTTCTGAGTAAGATGGCGCTCACCATCCTTGGCTGGGCCCACATTCAAATTGTGTCGTTGTTTCAAATCAATAGATATAAAAGTGTTGGGTATTGTATCCACAATAACCAAGATTTGCATGAATTCACCCTTGAACTAAGATGAATTAAGTTGCATTTGATATCCTTGTTTAGTTGTGTGTTTGCAGATTACCACTGATAAGTATAGACCAATATCAATATACAGTGGGTCATGAACACAGGACCATACAGTGTAATCCCTCACTGTGTGATCCAAGGTGTTGACTCATGTGTAGCCTCTCAATTAGGATACACTTCATATTCAAACACTTGGACCATGGGATGAAGATTGGATTCTTGAAGAGAAATATTTTCTAAAGTTCAGAATTTCTCTAAGTCTACTTCTTGAGAAGTCTATGATAGTTCTCGAGAAGTAGAGTTAGCAGAACTCGAGAAGTCTATGTATAATTCTCGAGAAGTAGAGCTTGTAGTTCTCAAGAAGTTCACTTCGTTCTCGAGAAGCCTTCACTTAGTTCTCGAGAAGGCTTGGCTAGTTCTCGAGAAGCATAGCCTAGTTCTCGAGAAGTTCAGCCTAGTTCTCGAGAAGTCTCAGTCTATACTTCTCGAGTAGCCGGTGATAGTCGTGAAAAATTTTCTAAGTCCCTCTCTCGAGAAGTCCATTATAGTTCTCAATAACTTAGCTTCTAATTCTCGAGAAGTCAGTTCAGTTCTCGAGTACAAGTTCTGGCTTTCGAGTAATAGTTCTCGAGAAGTCTAGTTAGTTCTCGAGAAGCTGAGGTTAATTCTTGAGTAGACTCAATGCCTTTTATTCTCGAGTACTTACATAAGTTCAGGACGTATAGTTCTCGAGAAATCAACCTGTTCTCGAGAACTTATTCATACTTCTCAAGAAATACTATCAAATTTTTTTAAAAAAATTTATTTAAGTCCAGATCGACGGGATTTTCAAATGATACATCGTGATTGGTCCACGTGTCGTCATTAATGTCAATTCTAACCATTAGGGGAAATCTTATATAATGTATTTTCGTTAAGACTAACCCTAAGCGGAAATTTGTACTGTCTATTATTCTGTATCGGTCGTCTCTCTCCAAGAATGAACTTTCAAAAGCCGCTGCCGCCACTCAACGTGAAGATCTACACGACTGTTTTCGATCAAGTTAGACTTGATGTTCAAGGAATCTTCATCTTCTCCTTGATCGAGTAGGTCCTCAGTTTCTCAGATCAGATTTACATAGGTTCTTCTTCAACAAATTCTGAAAAAGCCGCCAAGTTCAGAAGAAGACCTAGAGTTAAATTTTTCCAGATCTGAGACAAATCTTTGTTTGTATTTTAAATCACTTTGTAAATTTTGTAGGAGATTAATCTCCGAGTTGTAGGAAATTTTCATCTTCCGAGTGTAGATCCCTTTGGATCGTGATTGTAGCAACTTGGTTCCGAGACGTAGGATTAGTTTTCAATCCAAGATAGTGGAGTAGTCAAGTCTAGTGATTTACTAGATCGGTGAGGGAAAGTGGACATACCCAAGGTTGGGGAACCACTATAAATCTTCTTGTCGTCTGTGATTGCTTAATTGTTTGTGTAAGTTCTTTTAAATTTTTTATTCCGCAAATAGATGCACAATTAACCTATTCACCCCCCCCCCCCCTCTAGGTGATTTAGGTAGACAACTTAACACTTTCAATTGGTATCAGAGAGAGGTTGGTCGTTAAAAGGTTAACACATTGATCAATTTCCTCTCTAAGTTGTCTCTTGAGAATTTTCAAGCAATGGACAAGGCTAAAGATTTTGCCAAGCTTCCCCTGTGCACAAAGAATAACTTTCCCATGTGGAAAGAGAGAATTAAATTTTTCATGGAAGCTGTGGATCCCTGGATCTTCAAGATTGTTGAAGAAGGTCCTTACGTGCCCATGACCATCTCCACTATAGATCCAATCAAGAAGGTTCCAAAGAAGTTGATGGATCTAGATAAGGACGAAATTGCACTTGTCTCTCTAGATAAGAAAGCAAAAAAATATTATTGCAAGTGCAGTCGATGACTTAATGCTGCAAAACCTGATTCACTGTCAATCTGCTAAGGAGATGTGGCAGTCACTAGTCACTCTGATGAAAGGTACAAAAGAAGTGAGGGAATGATATAAGATCCCTATTGAATCAGAAGTACGAAGCCTTCAGGCAAGGGCCAAAGGATACCATTGTAGATACATTTAAGAACTTCTTCAAGATAGTCAATGGTCTCAGAGTATATGACAGAGTCTTCACCAATGGAGAACTAAATGACAAGTTCCTAAGATCCTTAACCAAGGAATGGGACAACAAGGTCTGTGCAATCAGGGAATTTGGAAAGCTAGCTGAGACAGATCCTCAGAATCTCTTCGGGAATTTGATGTCGTATGAGCTTCAACTCAACACAAGGAAAGCTGAAGAAGAGAAGAGCAGGTATGCATCCAAAGAGAACTCTATTGCTCTAAAGGCAGACACCTCCAGGAAGTCAAAGGCTACCTATCCAACTCTAGTACAAGAAGTGAGTGAAGAAGAAAACCCAGAGCCAAGTACCTCGGGATCTGAGCAATCTGAAGGAGAGTTCTCCTTACTCTCACGGCAGTTCAAGAAATTCTTGAACAAGAAAAAGCAATGGAAGGGAAAGGATGCCTCTCACAGAAGATCACGACATGATGGTGATCGACATAGAAAAGGCTCAAGCAGCCACGACAGGTACGGTTCTAAACCAAACAAACATATTTCGACTGACATAATTTGCTTCTGTTGTAACAAGTCAGGTCACGTCATAGCTGACTGCCCCCATAAGAAGAAGGAGGGTGGCAGGAGAGAAGAAAAGAAGTCCTCGTACAGCAAGAAGAGGATAGAGAAGAGCCTGAAAGCAAAGAAGGGCAAGACTCTTAGTGACTCTGACTCAGCTGAGTCAAGTGAAGAAGAGGAAGCCTACTTTGGACTTATGGCTCAATCAGATGATGAACAAGAGCCCCAGTTCACTGGGGAGGTAAAATCTCACACCCCTCTTTCAGAATCTGAAGTTTCTTAGCATGATCATGAGGACAGCTCCTCTAACGATGAGTCTTAACTCATGGCCCAGTATAAGGAGTTGATCATGGCTTATGACAAATGTCGAAAGGTCATGAAAACTCAGGAAAAAGTGATTAAGTCTCTAAAGGCCATAGAATGCTCTCTGAGAGAGGAAGTCGTTAAGATGGACTCACTCCAAGAAGGCATAGATAATACTGTTGACGAGTTCAAGAAGGCTATCAAGCACCTTGATCTGAAGGATGAAATCATCAAGGGATTAGAAGACTTACTAGAAGCCGAAAAGAAACTTGTCGAAAGTTTCTCTAAGCCAAAGGTAGTTCTTCCTCTTGTTACTGAGTTCTCTGCTCAGGCCAAGGGTGCTGGGCTAGGCCATGTAGGAGCTCCTAGTAAATCTTCTAGGAGAAATAAGGCTCAAAGAAGGAATAAGGCCGCCAAGAAGGCCTTGGCCAAAGCAAAGGGGAAAGCCCCTCAAGATCAGACTGTCTTTAAGAAAGTCATATTTCCAACAAATGAGTTTGATCTTGACTCATCCTACAGCCACTTGTCTAGGCCTGCTTATGTAGAGCCAAAGTCTCGTTACCAAGGATGGAATCGCCCCAAAAACTTTGGTGAGAGTGTCTTTAAGGCATCTTATGAAGAAGTCATTCTTCAGGACTATGGCCCTTATGATCATGGTCATAACTTCAAGAAAGCACCAAAAGTAAAAAACCATTGTAGAAGAGCCTGTGATGAAGAAGAAATCATGTGATTGCCATCATCATGAAGCTTCTTCCTCCAAGAATGATACCCCTGCTGGACCAGTATCCCAGAAGGTCAAGCAAGAGTTCCTAAGGCAAAGATACAACAGGTTTGACTGTTGGTGTTGTGGAAGAATTGGTCATTTTGCCATCGATTGTTGGTTTAATCCAAGAAATTTTGCAACTCCTCAAGTTGGCAACATGAGAATGACCACTCATGATGCTTATCCTCATAGGGGGAGTGTTCTAAAATGAGACCAAGGACCCAAACATGTTTGGGTTCCTAAGGCAAACAGATTATGATTGCAGGGATATCCAAAGGCCACCAAAACTCCAATCTGGTATTTGAACAATGGATGCTCTCGTCATCTGACTAGGACAAGAAGCCTACTTCAAAATTATTCTCCAGTGTTGAACGGACCAAAGGTCATCTTTGGAGGTTCAGATCGCGGGATAACTAAAGGCTACGGTATGATCACTAATGTAGTGTATCCTTTTCGGATGTTGCTTATGTTGAGGGATTTGAACACAATCTTATAAGCATAAGCCAACTATGCGACCAAGGATAGATAGTTGAATTCCACGCTGACAAGTGCCTGATAAAGTCTGTTGATAATATGGAAATGATTCTATCAGGCACTCGAAGCAGGAATATATTTTGTTAAAATTTCATTTGTATAGATTCTTCTACACCAGTGTGTCTCTTGGCAAAAGATAGTGCGTCTCTTGGTGACAAATGGCACAAGAGGTTAGCACATATTAATTTTAAAACTATTAATAAATTATTCTCCCAGAACTTAGTACGTGATGCCCCGAATGTCAAGTATGTCAAAGATAGACCTTGTCATGCATGCGTAAAAGGCAAGCAAATAAGAGCTACCTTTAAAAGCATTGTTGACAAAAATTCAAGTAGATGACTCCATCTACTTCATTTGGACTTGTTTGGTTCACTACAAATTAGAAGCTTTGGAGGTAAGGAATATACATTGGTTATTGTTAATGACTACTCGCGCTTTGTGTGGGTGTTCTTTCTAAAACACAAGTCAGATACCTTCGACATCTTTACTAATTTTGTCAGGCAGATCCAGAATGAATACAATGTTCCGTTATCAAAATCAGAAGTGATAATAGAACAGAGTTCAAATCTGGGTCCATGACATAATTCTGTGAAAGCTTAGGTATCTTTCATGAGTTTTCCTCTCCTCGCACTCCACAACAAAATGGAGTAGCTAAGAGAAAGAATAGAACACTCATAGAGGCCTGCAGTACTATGTTGAGTGATGCTTCACAACCAGAGTACTTCTGGGCTGAAGCCGTCAATACTGCATGCCATGTGCAAAATCGAGCACTCATAAATAGGAATCATGATAAGACACCTTACGAACTTCTAAAGGACAGGAAACAAACAGTTTCATATTTTAAAATTTTTGGTTGCAAATGCTTCGTGCTTAACAATGGTAAGTATCATACTACCAAGTTTAGTGAGAAAAGTTTTGAAGGTATTTTTATAGGTTATAGTAGTCATAGTAAGGCATACAGAATTTTCAATAGAAAAACTCTGGTTGTAGAGGAATCCATACATATTGTATTTGATGAGACGAGCTTGCTGCAAAGCAAATCGTCTAGCGTGTTTGTTGAAGATGCAGGTACAAGGCTGAAAGAAATCAGCTTGGATGAACCAACTAGAGATGAAAGAGAAAAGTTCATCAAGACCACTACTCCAACCCCCATTGGAGAGGCAGATGATAAAGATGAAGAAAACATCCAAGTTGATGAAGTCACTCCAGTGGCTGAAGAAGTTCCAGATACTAGAAATCTAGAGCTCAGACATCTGAAGGATCACCCATTGGACAAAATAATAGGAGATCCCCGGGATGGTGTCAGAACTCGTCGAGGTACAACTAATGAGAATTTATATTTAAGTTTTCTCTCACAGGTTGAACCAAAGAAGTTTGAGGAAGCAAACTCAGACGCATCATGGATCTTGGCCATGGAAGAAGAACTGAACCAGTTCAAGCGATGCAAAGTTTGGAAACTAGTTCCTAGACCTAAAGGTAAGAATGTCATCGAAATAAAGTGGGTCCACCAGAACAAGTTGGACGAGGATGGAACAATTATAAAGAATAAAGCCAGACTCATCGCCAAAGGATATCATCAAGAAGAAGGGATCGACTTCGACCAAACATACGCTCCAGTGGCAAGGCTGGAGGCCATCAGATTGTTCCTAGCTTATGCTGTACTGAAGGGCTTCACTGTCTACCAAATCGGCGTGAAGTCTGCCTTCCTGAATGGTGACATAAAGGAAGAAGTGTACGTGGAATAGCCCCCAGGTTTTGTTGATCCTAACTTCCCTGAGTATGTTTATTTATTATCGAAAGCGTTGTACGGTTTGAAACAAGCTCCTCGAGCTTAGTACGAAACACTATCTACCTTTCTCCTCGAGAACAAGTTCACAAGGGGAAAGATAGATAAGACATTATTTTTTAGGGAAATTAAAGGCAAGATTTTGCTAGCGTAAATCTATGTCGACGACATTATTTTTGGTTCTACAGACGACAACCTCTGCAAAAAGTTTTCTAAACTTATGCAAGGGAAGTTTTAAATAAGTAGTATGGGAGAGCTAAAGTATTTCTTAGGACTTCAGGTGAAATAATCTGAAGATGGAATTTTCATCTCACAGACGAAGTTCACCAAGGAGTTGATTAAGAAATTCGGAATGGAGAGTGCAACCTCTATGAGGACTCTAATAGCCTCAGCTATGTCTCTGGACAAGGATGAGAAAGGGAAACCTTTTGATGAAACCAAGTACAGGAGCATAGTTGGATCCTTGCTCTACCTGACTGCCAGTAGACCAGACATAATGTTCTCTACATGTGTCTGTGCTAGATTCCAAGTTATTTGTAAGGAATCTCACTATGCTGCTGCAAAGCGAATCTTGAGATACCTTAAAGGTACACCAAATCTTGGCTTATGGTACCCGAGAAGTAATAACAGCGAACTAATTACTTTTCAGATACAGACTTTGCAGGTAGCAAAGATGACAGAAAAAGAACTTCCAGAACATGTCAGTTCCTTGGAAGAAGGCTTATCTCATGGAGCAGCAAAAAGCAAAATTGTGTCGCAATCTCAACGGCCGAGTCAAAATATATTTCTGTCGGTAGTTGTTGTGCACAATTGCTTTAGCTAAAGAACCAGCTAGAAGATTACATATGAAGGTTAATGAAATTCTGTTGTTTTGCGACTCCTCCAGCGCAATAGCAATTGCAAACAACCCAGTCTCACACAGCCGGACAAAGTACATCGAGCTCAGAAATCCCTTCATCCGAGAGCATGTGGAGCAAGGGGATGTGGATCTGCAGTACTTGCCAACAGATCGACAAGTTGCAGACATTTTCACAAAGTCGTTGGACGAGACCAAGTTCAATTTCTTCAAAACTGAACTTGGGTTGTTGAACAGAGAAGGATAGACCAAAGTGGATCACCTCAAAGCTCAAGAATCGAGGATACTACAAAAAGGTCAGAAATTTCTCAAGTGGAAGGCAGTTCTCGAGAACTATTATCACTTCTCAAAAAGTATAGAACTAGTTCTCGAAAACTTCAAGTCTACTTCTCGATACCTAAAAATCCGTCTCTCGAGAAATACTGAGAGTTCTCGAAAACACGGCTTATACTTCTCGATAACTATAATTATACTTCTCGAGAACTAACCCTACCTCTCGAGAAATGCCCCGTCTCTTTTCAAATTCTATTCATTTCTTTTCGCAGACCGACTTATTTTTGCTGTATTAAAAGGATTAACTTAGATTGATTAGACACTTAATTATCATAACTAGAGTTATATATATATAACTTTAGAAATCACATTTCAACCGACATTTCAAATTCCATTCTATCGAAAACTCTTCGTCTTCCACCGAATCAGAGCTTCGACACCGTCGTTCTCTCGCTCTCCATTCGTCGTCGTCTTCAGAATCAATGGCGCAGCAATCTAGGATAGGAGTTGGAAGTGAGCTAGTGGTAGCCGGGATTGTCGATCTTTCAGATGACTTCAAGAATCTTCTACTTCTTCTCGACAGCGTAGGTCTCAACTTTGTTCTCCAATAACCTTGTAAAATCCTCTTCCCAGAGGTAGAAGAATTTTATCAGAATGCCAAAGTCAAGAGGAATAACACTGTTCTAAAATCAAAGGTAAAGGGAGTTAAGATCAAGTTAAGCCCGACCATTATGTCAAAACTTCTAAGATTGCCGATTGAAGATGATGAAAATGAAATTATAAGGGAAGATACTGACAGAACATATCACTTTTGTGGAGTACCAGTAGACATCACCTCTCTCAGGAGGACAGCCTTGAATTATGTTAGCAATCTCTTGGTAGATATTATTGTAAAGATACTATGGAGCAGAACAGGGTCTGTTGGATTCATTACTAATATTCTATTTGATGTAATGACTGCCATAGTCTGCATGAAGAAATTTCCCTATGGGATGATGATCTTTGACATGATCAGGGATAGCTTAAAAGAACCCAAATTTGCTAGGATAATCTCTTTGTTGTTGCATGAGATTGATTCAGTTGTCTTCAATACTTCTAAAGGTACACCAATTCATCACCTGAAGAAGATTTCCTTAGCTTCTATTCAAAGGTGGGAGTTAAAGCTAAAGAACCCCAAGCAGATAGCTAAAGAGCTTGCAGCCCCTCCTTAAAAGGTTAGGACCCCATCTCCCTCCTCTCATCAAGTTGCTGAACCATCTAGTGCAGCAACTAAGGGGGATCCTGCTTCCTCTGTTCCTGTTGATAGAATTCCATCTCCTCCTCCAGCCAGATCTCAAATCAGAAGTACAGTCAGTTCACCAGCCAGTACACCAGCTATATCACCAGTGAGAAGTCCTATCGGAAGCCCAAGAAGATCTCCAGCCAGGTCCCTAGTGGCAGATATTTCAGATGAAACATTCTCAGATGAGCAAGCACAGAAAACCATCAACTCCACTGCAGTAGATATAGAAAATATGATAAAAGATCTTACCTCAGATGAACCTCTTCCCCTCCATATAGAAGCTGCTGAAGAACTTTCAAAGTATCCTTCTCCAGCTCCCTCTCCATCTACAGAACCTACTCCAAGGGCAACTCCTTCACCTTCTCCAAGAAAATAATCAACTCCACCAGATACCATTCTCTTACGAGAGGATGAGCCTGAACCAAAGGAAGTTGAAGCTCCTCTAATGAAACTTGATTTCTCCATCCCTTCCCTGCTTGGTGAGGAAAGTGATATATTTCCTCATACTGTCAGAGCCAAAAGTTCTGTAGTAGTTGATGAGATCCCTCTATGGGTAGTTCCTCATCCTCCTATAGTTACCCCTCCTACTATTACTCCTGCTGCTGCTGCAACCCCTAAAAATTCAGACATTCTAAGTAAGCTTGAATTCATGTTGGCAGAACAAAGGAAATATTTTGATGATTCTCTAAAAGTGGTACAAGACAAAGTCACTGCTCTAGAAAAAGAGATGAGTAGAGTATTTGCTGAAATCCAGCACAACACAGACTCCCTCAAAGAACTGTTTCAGATTGGTGGAAAAGATATAGACCACACCATTACTAGTGTTGGTCAGGTAATAGAACAATCTGTAACTCTTGCCAACAATTAGGTCCAGTTAGAGAAGAAAGCCAAAGAACATGTTATGAAAATCTGTGAAGAAGTGGGAAACTTCAATGAAGATGCCATAGAAAAGCTATGTGTAGAATTCAGAAAGGGGGAGAGCTTGGTGAAAGAACATGTGGAAAAACTTGTGGATAAGTTTACTGCTGCTGCAAACACAGCTTGGTCTGACAAGATAAGTGAAATCAATAAGAATGTTTTAAAATAGATTCAATCTGTGAAATTTCATACCTATGACACCTCAGTCTGGATGCACAACCAAATATTCCCTGAATTTCAAGTTGATCCTAATGTCATTCCTCATAACCTGAACCCTCTTACTGAAGGACAGTCCAGTCAAATGCCAGCTCAGATGCAATAACCTCAGATGCCCTGTTTCTCTCCAAGGCCAGAATATCAGCATCCTCCTCCTACTTCTTATGACCAAGTATAGGCTGATGATGTGATTCCTCAGGATTTGCCTGAAATCCACACTTCTAAGAAAAGGAAGTATGGGGAAGGCCCTTCTACTAGCAAAAGTGTTCCCAAGACAGATTCAGAGAAAAGAAAAGCTCAAGAATTTGCTAAAGTATAGAGTCCTACCCCCAAAGCATTGATTCTTGATACTCTCAAGTTAGTAATGGACTATAATGAAAACATGAATCTCCACTATCGCTCCTCTAAGTGGGATCTTTATGAGAAGTCCATGACTAAAAGAAGGATATATGATAGAGAGTATGCCAAGAATTATCCTAAGGCTCCTCCAAAACCTCCAAGATACTAACCAAAGCCTTATAGCTATCAGAGGAGACAGCAAGAGAAGCAAGACAGGCAGCATCAGAGCTAGGAATGATTTTCTGCTAATATTTGTTTTTGAGACTATGGATGAAATGAACGTTGAATTGGAAATCTAAAACAGTATATATATACAACTTCTAGTTCTGCTAATTGTGTCTTTAATTTTTCTATCTTGCATTTGAATTCTATTTCTTCATTTACAGTTCTTTCTTTATTGGTATAATTTAGCTTAGTGTAGAGGGTTTTGACTTCTACAAATAGGGGAAGATTGTTGGGTATTGCATCCACAATAACCCAAATTTGCATGAAGTCACCCTTTAACTAAGATGAATTAAGTTGTATTTGATATTCTTGTTTAGTTGTGTGTTTCCATATTACCATTGTTAAGTGAGACCAATGTCAATCTATAATGGGTCATGAACACAGGACCATACTGTGTAATCCCTCACTGTGTGATCCAAGGTGTTGACTCATGTGTAGCCTCTCAATTGGGATACACTTTATATTCAAAAACTTGGACCATGGGATGAAGATTAGATTCTTGAAGAGAAAGGTTTTCTAAAGTTCAGAATTTCTCTAAGTCCACTTCTCGAGAAGTCTATGATAGTTCTCGAGAAGTAGAGTTAGCATAACTCAAGAAGTCTATGTATAATTTCTCGAGAAGTAGAGCTTGTAGTTCTCGAGAAGTTCACTTAGTTCTCGAGAAGCCTTCACTTAGTTCTTAAGAAGCCTTGGCTAGTTCTCGAGAAGCTTAGCCTAGTTCTCGAGAAGCTCAGCCTAGTTCTCGAGAAGTCTCAGTCTATACTTCTCGAGTAGCCAGAGACAGCCGTGAAAAATTTTCTAAGTCCCTCTCTCGAGAAGTCCATTACAGTTCTCGAGAACTTAGCTTCTAGTTCTCGAGAAGTCAGTTCAGTTCTCGAGTACAAGTTCTGGCTTTCGAGTAATAGTTCTCGAGTAGTCTAGTTAGTTCTCGAGAAGCTGAGGTTAATTCTTGAGTAGACTCAATGCCTTTTATTATCGAGTACTTACATAAGTTCAGGACGTACAGTTCTCAAGAAATCAGCCTGTTCTCGAGAACTTATTCATACTTCTCGAGAACTGCTTTCAATTTTTTTTAAAAAAAATTTATTTAAATCCAGATCAACGAGATTTTCAAATGAGACATCGTGATTGGTCCACGTGTCGTCATTAATATCAATTCTAACCGTTAGGGGAAATCCTATATAATGTATTTTCGTTAAGACTAACCCTAAGCGGAAATTCGTACTGTCTATTATTTTGTATCGGCCGTCTATCTCCATGAATGAACTTTCAGAAGCCGTCGCCGCTCAACGTGAAGATCGACACGATAGTTTTCGATCAAGTTAGACTTGCTGTTCAAGGAATCTTCATCTTCTCCTTGATCGAGTAGGTCCTCAGTTTCTCAGATCAGATTTACAGAGGTTCTTCTTCAACAAATTCTGAAAAAGCCGCCAACTTCAGAAGAAGACCTATAGTTAAATTTTTCCAGATCTGAGACAAATCTCTGTTTGTATTTTAAATCTCTTTGTAAATTTTGTAGGAGATTAATCTCCGAGTTGTAGGAAATTTTCATCTTCCGAGTGTAGATCCCTTTGGATTGAGATTGTAGGAACTTGGTTCCGAGACGTAGGATTGGTTTTCAATCCGAGATAGTGGAGTAGCCGAGTCTAGTGATTTACTAGATCGGTGAGGGAAAGCGGGCATACCCATGGTTGGGGAACCACTATAAATCTTCTTGTCATCTGTGATTGCTTGATTGTTTGTTCAAGTTCTTTTAAATTTTTTATTCCGCAAATAGACGCCCAATTCACCTATTCACCCCCTCTAGGTGATTTAGGTAGACAACTTAACACTTTCAAAATGGAAGAGAAGAAAAGAAGATTAGGGTTAACAAAAATGAGAACGAAAGAAGAAAATGAAAGAGAGGCAGTTGGACTTCATCTTCTTCGACAAGCTTGAAAGCAAAGTCCAGCAGTGAAAGCCAGAAGGCAAAGATAGCTGAAGCTTCTTCTAGTTCAGTAAGATTGTTCCTTGAAGAACAAGTTGGTTGATTCAATCTATCAGCAAGAGAAGATAGCTGTGTGAAGGGCAGTAAGCCTTCAACAATAGTTACAGCCTTCAGTACAGCAGAGAAGTTGGTAGCTATAAAAGAAGACTAATTCCTTCTACATCAAGTGGACTGGACTATTATCTGCTCAGTCTAGTAAGTTAGACTCAGAGATTTTTCTCTAAGTTAGTATTTCAATTTTATTGATTAATTTCCTGTAGGATTCAGTTTGCCTGAATCTGAGTTGTAGGGTACTTTATGCCTGAGCTGTAGGTGACTAATTTGTCACTGAGGTAGGTTCCCTACTAGAGTACTGAGGAAGGATCCAAGTATGGATCTGAGCTATAGGGCTTAATTGCCTAAGGTAGGAGAGTGCTGCTCTTTTAGGTAGGATCCAAGTGTGGATATGAGGTAGGGTAGATTCTTCCTCCTCATAATCTGAATATGAAGAGGAAGAAGCCTATATAGGGTTGATATCTGTTACTACAGATCCAAAAGAAGAAGAGGAATATCCTGCTACCAGGATAGGGATAAGAGCTCATCTATCACACTCTGATAATAACAATGAGGAGGATGAAGAAGACTAGGGATGCCATGGGTTGATGACAATAACTGAAGAGGAAAGAAGTCAGGCAGATTCAAAATCAATTAAGGTACAATCTCTCTCCATTCCTTTATCTTCCTCTAACTATGAAACCAATTTAGATACTGGTGCATCTTCATCCTATGATAAAGATTGCTCAGAATCTGAGACTGATGTCAATCAATTGATTTATAAGTATGGAATGCTCCTAGATGCTCTAAAGAAGAGAAGAATTCTTGTCAAAAGGCAAGCCAAGGAGATTAAAGTACTGAAGCTTTATAAAACTCTTTATAACAATAAATCTATTGAGTTTCATAAGAAAAGTCATGAGGTGTCTGAACTCAAGAAAATTCTTGAGTGTCAGACCATGCTTCTAGAAGAGAAGAAAAAGCATATTAGATATCTGGAATAAAAGTTCACAGAGAAGTTGGGGATTGTGATTAACCCTTCTCAGTCACAGGGTCAGTTGCCAAAAGCTGTAACTTGCCAAGTCCCTGAGAAGCTGGGTATTAATCACATTAATCATCATTTCAAATTTGAATTCCCTGATAAGAGGACAGTGTTTCAAAAGGCAAATTTACCTTCTAGAACTGTCAAGGTTGGATCTCCTCTCAAGGATCAATCTAATGTGTGCTCTACTAGTGGGGTAAAGACACATGATCTAAAAAGGAGTGATGCTGTCCACTCTAGCCATAAAGTTCAGGATAAGTTCTTTATATTTGGATCCAATTATCCTGTATCAAAAGAGATAAGAGAGACCACTACATGGCAGGCTCCAAAAATACAATTGGTACATCCTGGACCAGTTGTATTTAGTTCTTCAGTACCTTCATTCAGGAAGAAGGAAGCAACATCATGCAATGCTTTTCCAGCAAAATCTGGAGCTGCCCATATCTCTTATGGACAACAATTCTGTGTTGTCCTGAAGAGAAGATACAACATTCATAAATGTTAGTGTTATGGGAAGGTGGGACACTTTGCCATTGATTGTTGGCACAACCTGAATATGGCTAGTGGACAGAAAGGTGCTCAGCCCAGCCAGAGAGTTGGGCTAAAGTTTTATAATACTAACAAGAACCTAGGACCCAACTATTTTTGGGTGCCTTAGGATAAATGAATTCTGTTTTGCAGGATAGTCCAAGTACTTGTCTAAATAAGACTTGGTACTTGGACAATGGTTTTTCCAGGAAAATGTCTGGGACAGGATGATTGCTCAAGGAATATGCTCATGTAAAGCAATAAACAAAGGTTGAGGCTGTTAAGTGTGTGATCCTCAAAAGCTAAAGGTAGCAAGCCTTAAGTTAAGTCTCTCTTTATTGTATAGACATTAAGTTTGCAAATTCATGAATTAAGATAGATGTGCTTAGGATGAATCTAATCAAGCACACCAGTTGATAACAATGATTAAACTATCCTTCATAATTATCTGTATTGCTAACTTATGTAGCCTTTTCTCTCAAGCCCAAATAACATGTAAACTAGTGCAAAATAAGGTTGCTAATAAAACTGGCATATTAACATGTTAGGTATCCATTATACCTAGAAGTGATAAAATTGTTGTATAATAATATGACAAATAGAATGTACAACCAGACAGTAAGGGAAGCTACAAATTAATCTGGCATTAAGTGAATAAAAGAAGAGTTGAGAGGTATAATAGAAGCACTAAGTGTCATGTATCATAACAAGAAGCATAGAGCAAGCCATAATGCCTATATGTATTAACTTAAGTCTAAAAATGTTTAATTGGTTAATCTAATGATAAGGCATTTAACCTTTTTCATTATATATATAAAGGTGACAAGAAACGAAAAGCCACATCACTCTTAAAAGCTTTAACCCTAGCCGTCGAGACTGAAACCTTCTCAACGTCTTGCCGCACTGACTCGATGGCACCGAAGATCACAAAGGAGCTCCAGGAGGGCTATGAAATTGTGAGGAATGGATTCACTCATTGCTCACCAGAGATTAAGGAAGTTTTAATGATGATTGAGACTATGGGTTTAAAGTACACCCTTTCTTAGAGAAGAGGTAGTGGAATTCTTCTCCAACGCTAAAGTGTTGTCTTCTCAAAAATCACTTAAATCTAAGATTGAAGACATCGAGATCAAGGTAAACGCTAAAAGACTAGGCAAAGCCCTTCATCTACCCTTCATCACCCCTAGCGAGGAAGAAGAATCCACTATCACGAACAAGACAGAGCTCTCGGATGGTGTGGATATAGTGATGTTAAACCTGGGTTTATTAAGAGGAAATTCTTAATTCAGAGAGGTAAACTACTATCAGATATTGTAGGGAAAGCCCTTATCTACAAACCTGGATCACATGACACAATCTCTAGGTCAATGTTTGATGTGATGACTAGGATAATCTTCAATAGGAAGACCTCTTGGTCATCAATCATCTACTAGAGAAAAGTAGACTTCCTACACACTCCAAACATGGGCAAAATTCTTTCCTTATACCTAGTTAATACCTAACCTAATACATTCAAGAAGGAGCAAGGAGTGAAGATTCACTACCTAAAAATAATGGACATAAAAACTTTGGACAGATTCACTAGGGTCCTACCAATGAGCCAACCTTCAGCAAAAAATAACTCCTCAAGGGACACAAGGAAGAAACCTGCTGAGGAGGAAATAACTGCCAGATCTGAACCAGAGCTTGGAACCTCCTCTCTAGCTGATGTTGGTCTGCAAGTTGACTTATCACTCAGTCAATCCTATGCAAACATTCAACTCTCTGATACTATTGTGCATGTTGATAAAATCCATGCCAGCTCTAAGTCAGGACAAGTGTCAATGAATGCCACTGAAGAAGAGGTTGTTGTAGAAGATGAGGCAGATATGGCAGATACTGATGATGTAGATGATATCCCACTATAGAAGATAACAATGAGACTTCTGAGGCATTAGATACTTATCTTGATAGGTCAAGCCCAAAGAAGGATGCTCAATTTGAGGGGGAGCATGATTAGATGGATTTGACAAACTTGGATCAAGTTGTCAACAGAATAGTTGAGTCTGCACCCACTATAGGTAATACTCATACCCTCTTAATTAATAGTGTTAATACAGCTTTAACTAAGGAAATGTTTCCTTCTATAGGTGTTATAGTTGAGGGGGAGCCTTCTCAGGTCCCTGCTAAGGATGATGTCCCTCATCTTATGAGTCATACATCATCTACCCCTATCTCAAATAAGAAATTAGTAAACCAAATCAAAGCACACATAGATGCTCAGACCATAACCCTCAAGGAGTATGTTGACCAATCAGTTGCAAAGCTAAGGGAAGAAATATTGACTGAAGTCAGGGGAAGTAAAGAAGAAACTTATCACTTAAACAAATAGGTCACCACCCGATTTGATAGGGTTGAAACTACTGGCATCAAACTGACCACCCTCATGAAATCCTTGGACACAAGCCAAAAACTCTCTGCAACTGACATGGGATATTTCAAGAATTATATAAGTGCAATTGATGAGGTGATCAGGGATGCAGCAGATCATGTAAATCAGCATGTCACCAATGTTTCTTTCCACTCTATGAAGGAGGCACTACTTCTGAAAAATGAGCTGCTTGCTAACAATGAGAGAATACTCCAATCCATATCAAGCAAATATGAAGCCAACACCACCCTACTGCAAAATACCATATGTGAAGAAGGCAGAAAGGAGGATAGCAGCCATACTAAGAAAACAACACTCATTGAAGAACAAGCCTTCAATGTAAATCAAGGCACCAGGGTAGCACTACACCTGCCCCTCTTGGATAGAAAGAGGACAAAGGGCCTAGACTTCCCAGCACAAGCTAGAGCTGCACAGGATGCACAACTTGCTTCCAGAAGAAAGAGGGAAGGAACTCAAATGGCTGAAGAGTTCATGGCATAGAGGAGAGCTGAGAACAGAGATGATCCAGATCATAAACAGCTAAGTGATGCCTCTGAATCCATCATTATCAATGCTTGGATAAGCCATGGACAAATCTTAAATAATATTGATAGTGTTTATCCTTCTGAGGAATTGATCAAGCATTTGAAAATAAATTCCCTAAGGTAAAGAGTATTCAAAGAAAATCTGGTAAGGAAGAGCAATCCTAAGAAAATGCCTCCCAGATATATTCCAAAGTCATTCCTTTACTTCAAGAGGCAGGAGAACAAAGCTGAAAACTTGAAGAAGACAACTGCTACCAAGGATGCTAATTCAAGTTCATCAAAGAAGAGCTGAGATGAGACTGCAATACTTAGGGTGCTTTAATTATGTAATTAATGTCTTGTAATGAATATGAACGGTGTAGCAATACCAAATCTTTATCAATGAAATTAATATGAGTGTGCCCTGACTAAATTGATGTGATAAATGTGCATGCAATTATCATCTATATATCTGTGATTAATAAATATATTGTTCTTTCATAGATATCCTATAATCGCAGGTTTGCTACTCTTGTTTGGGTTAGTTAATGATTAGGTATATCTTAATCATAATGTTTATCTTGTTAATGATTGAAAATTTACTAGTACCATTGGTTATTCAATCATAGTGTTAAGCCATCTCATCTAGGGTTAGTTTTTCCTATACTGGGATGGCTAATTGTCATGATAATGTTTCATCAGGCCTATCATGATATTTTTTTTGTTGATGCACCTTAGCATGTATGGGTGTTCTGCCTTCTTCAAATAGGGGGAGATTGTTAGGAATTGTGCCCTACTATGTTCCTCAGGATTTGAAGAGGCATCACCAATCATACTAAGGGGCATAATGTATTTGATGTGTGCTTGAGTTCATGCATGTAGGTTGTCCTTGATTGGACGGGTGAATAGAAAGAGGACGCTTAAAGTCAGATAATTTGACTAAGGCATAACTGCTGAGATAGCTAAGACAGCTGAGAAGAATTTCTTATCAGAACCGCTGAGACAGCTGAGAAGCTCAGCACAAAATGTTGAGAGAAGTGTTTGTCTCAGCTAAACCGCTGAGATAGAAGACAATCTCAGTTGTGAAGAAGAAACCACTGAGACAGTTGAGAAGGAACCGCTGAGATAGAAGAGTCTCAGCTGTGAAGAAGAAACCGTTAAGACAGTTGAGAAGGAACCGCTGAGACAAAGCCAGCAGAAATTTTCTAAGTCCAGAAAGTGGAGTTCATCGAACTAAGTTCAGAGTTCGTCGAGCTGAGCTCACCTTTCGTCGAGCTCAAGTTAAAGGTTGAAGATTCAGAGTTTATCAAGCTGAGCTCACCTTTCATCGAGCTCAAGTTAAAGGTTGAAGATTCAGAGTTCGTCGAGCTGAGCTCACCTTTCATCGAGCTCAAGTTAAAGGTTGAAGATTCCGAGTTCATCAAGCTGAGCTCACCTTTCGTTAAGCTCAAGTTAAAGGTTGAAAATTCATAGTTCATCGAGCTGAGCTCACCTTTCATCGAACTCAATTTAAAGTTTGAATATTTAGAGTTCGTCGAGTTGAGCTCACCTTTCATCGAGCTCAAGTAAAAGGTTGAAGATTCAGAGTTCATCGAGCTCAGTACAGAGTTTGTCGATCTCAGCTCGACGATCGTCGAGCTCAGTCCAAGTACTTCATGTCATGCTAAGACGTCATATTTCGTTGAGCTTAATGTAAAGTTGGAGATTCTGAAGTTCGTCGAGCTTAGTACAGAGTTCATCAATCTCAGATCGACGATCGTCGAGCTCAATACAAGTACTTCATGGCGTTGTGGGAAAGCTATAGTAGCACCAGAAGCTACTATTTTTTCTCTTCTAAGGAAGGTGGCGTTCACCATCCTTAGCTCGGCCCACATTCAAATTGTGTTGTTGATTCACATCAATTGATAAAAAAAGAAGAGAAGAAAAAAAGATTAGGGTTAACGAAAACGAGAATGAAAGAAGAAAACAAAAGAGAGGCGGTTAGACTTCATCTTCTTCGACAATCTTGAAAGCAAAGTCCAGTAAAGAAATCCAGAAGGCAAAGATAGCTTAAGCTTCTTCCAATTCAGCAAGATTGTTCCTTGAAGAACAAGTTGGTTGATTCAATCTATCAGTAAGAGAAGATAGATGTGTGAAGGGCAATAAGCCTTCAACAGCAGTTATTGTCTTCAGTACAGCGGAGAAATTGGTAGTTGTAGAAGAAGACTAATTCCTTATACAGTAAGTGGGCTGGACTGATATCTGCTCAGTCCAGCAAGTTAGACTCAGAGATTTTTCTCTGAATTAGTATTCCTATTTTATTTATTAATTGCCAATAGGATTTAGGTTGCCTGAATTTGAGTTGTAGGGCACTTTGTGCCTGAGCTGTGGGTAACTAATTAGTCACTGAGGTAGGTGCCCTGCTAGGGTACTGAGGAAGGATCCAAATGTGGATCTGAGCTATAGGGCTTAATTTCCTGAGGTAGAAGAGTGCTTCTCTCTGAAGTAGGATCCAAGTGTGGATCTGAGATAGGGTTGTACTCCCAGCCTGAGTGTAGGGCCTAGTTCCTGAGGTAGGTGACTATTGGGTCATAGAGTTGTAGGTGAAAAGTGTGTAAATAAGTTGTAGGCCTTGGAGGAGGCTGATATATAGGTGTCTGGAAGGGCACTAAGGTAGGTACCTAGAAGGGTACTGAGCTGTAGGAGTGCTGTAGCACTCTCAGAGTAGGGCCTTGTGCCTGAAGTTGTAGGGCTGAAAAGCCTGAGCTGTAGGCCTTAGAGATAAGGCTGAGTTAGGTGGTTTAAGGACCACTGAGTTATAGGAGCACTGCAGGGCTCTGAGGTAGGAACCTTTGTGGTTTTGAGGTAGGGTTCTGAAGAGAACTTGAGTGTAAAGCTGAGGGCCTGAGGTGTAAGCTCTGAGGAGCATTTTGGTGGAGTTTGTGCCTTGTTTAACATACGTTAGAAAGGTGGGAGGGAAAGTGGATGTACCCAATTGGGGAACCACTATAAATACTTGTGTGATGTGTTGTGTTTCTTGCTTTTATTTTTATATTGCAGGTAATTAGAACAAGCTCTAGATCACTAAATTTATAAACAGCAAAAAGAATAAGTAATTTAAAAGACCTATTCATCCCCCCCCTCTAGGTGACTAGCTAACCTTGAAGTAATAACTTTCACTTTCCACACCTCGTCATCGCCCGAGCCAGCCCCCAACGCGATCAATTTCAAACAAAGGCGAGAGCTCGACTCACGCAAATTAGGTAATATTGCGCGATCGGTTTGAATGAGCAAGCTCTTCACCGACCCTGCCCTTCTACGCCTCATCTTCGCCCAATCATGTCCCCTTCACGATCAATCTCAAATAAAGCCGCGAGCACGACTCGAACAAATTAGGTCAGACTGTGCATGTTGTTTGAATGAGCAAGCTCTTCACAGGCACTGCCTTTATATGCCTCATCATAACCCGAGCTTGCCCCCTCACGATCAATTTCAAATAAAGCCACGAGCCTGACTCGCGCAGAGCAAACAAGTTCATCGCCCGGGCCTGACCCCTCACGATCGACCCTTTATAAAGCCGCAATCTTGACTTGCACAAAGCAAGCAAGGCCGCCGACCAGGCTCTCCCTCCTCGCAATCGACCCCAAGTAAAGCCGCTAGCCCGACTCACGTAATGCCGACAAGGTCATGCACCTGGAGCAAATTACCTCATTTACTGGCACACGGTTGGATTAATTACATCGTCTTCCTCTATAGCATTCCTACAACATTTGAACAAAAAGAGAAAGAATGACACTGTTATAATAATAACATACCAGGATACATAACAACGCGCTGTCAATAACTATCAAAAACAATGACAAACATACAACAGACTCAATCAAAGGAAATACAAACATACGAGCACTAAAAAAATCACACCACTATACATCAGCCGCATCTACATCAGAATCTAGACTCGAGCTCTCGTCATCTGAAATATCATCAAAGCTAAGGCTAGACACATCACACTTCAAACTTCTGGAAACCAGATGAAGAGCCTTGGACACCCCGCACATAAGCGCGAGTTTGAGAACATCCTCCATTAGAGGCTCCACCTCTCTAGTCCAGATCTCTTCACAAACCTCCTTGCCAATCAAGCAGCAGTCACACATATAATCCAGTGAATCCATGTATTCAACATGACCGACGACCTTCAATTCAGACACCCGATCTTCAGAAGAGAGCGTCTCTATTTTGATCTTCAATGCCCCAAGATCCGTCTCCAAATGAGAAATCTCCACTTTAGAATTCTTCTCCATCTACGCGGTTCTCTTGACCAGTGGTTTTTCCACCTCCAATAATTCTCGAGCCACCTCCAATTCTACCTTCAACTCTGACCCAATCCGGAGAAATCAGGAAACATCCTGATCATAATCATCTTTCACATAGGCAAGCGAGCTCACCTTTGCTCAAAACTTTTCTTGGAGGGCCAAATATCCATCTTTCAACCTCATGTAATGGTCGTTCAAGTGACAATAATATGAGCCCTGGCCTCAATCTATAAGGAAAAAGAGAAGAGTCAATATAACACAAAAAGTAGCAAAAGAAAAACACAGAACTAGCAAGCTCGCTTACCACATCATTCATCGCCTTCAGAGAAAAAGACATCCATGGAGCAGGGGCCTCAAGAAGAGGTGCCCGAGAGGCAGAGTACCCCAGGACCTGCACGTCAACTTCCACAATAGTAGTCTCGGCTCGACGACCAGAAGGAACTACCTTGTCTAGAGAAGACATGCACGTCTCTATACCCTCATCACCGTGGATAACCGTAATAGCCTTACTCTTTCGATCATGAGCTTGAAAAGTCTCGACTGTCCGTACTGAATCAGAAAAGATCTCGTACCGCATCAAACATTTTTCCTAAACAAATGAGGAAATACTAAAAAGGCAATTGGCTAACTCACGGGGCTTCGTTAATCCGAGCATCAGGGAAAACTCCTGCTCTCTCCCCTTCAGACGACGACAATGGTCCGACAGAGAGTTACATAAATCCAGTAAGCCCCAAGAATTTTTAACATATCTAAACAAAGTATTCTTATGATGACGGTCCATCCTATTCTCGAAATCAAGCCAGCTTATATTTCTAAAAATCTCAACATCGCCACCACTATCAACACGGACATTGCACCAACCTCTAAAGCAGTCTAAGGAGAATCTCGAACTGTGCTCCCTAAAGAACGCAACTAGTCCCACTAAGCGCACCATCCCAAGCGGAGTAAACAAGGACATCGGAATGTCGAAAAACTTCAGAATTTTGTATCACCTCCTCGCACGGTGGAAGTCTGAAGCCCGATCTCAGAGTGATCTCGCAAATCATCAACCAGCCTCTTGGAGGATTTTTCACCCTCTCCTCGGCACGCGGTATTATCACCTCAAGATTGGCAGGTAAACCATATCTATTTATCTAGAATGTAATTTGGTCATTGGTAAGAAATGAGCGTTGAAGCAATGGTCTCAAAGTGCGCTTTGAGGCTTGCAATAAAAGAAAAGAAAATATTGATATTCGATGATAAGAACAAAGCCTCGCACAACAAAAGCATAAACGCGCACATGAACACAATCAGACGCCCCCAGATACCCGCGTAAAGAGCCAGAATCGCATACACGCAAGCCCAAGTTTGTGCGCGCCCAACATTAAGTGCAATTAGGTGCGCATGTACCTGGAAGGTACACGACCAAGCATGTAAACACCTAAGCTCGCGTACCCTAATGTTCGTGTGCCCATGTGAACATGTGGCTCGATGCGCGCATGATCAAGTGTGCACACACCCGAGCCCGCGCAACCAGGTGCACTCGCTACCACGTGCACGTACACCTAGATCCGCACAAGCGACCTAGTGCTCGTATGCTGAGGTGCCCACGCAACTTGGTGCGCGAGGGACTAGGTGCGCGCCCACCTAGATCCATGCGAGTGACCTAGTGCATGCTCGCCCTGTAACATCCCTCAAACTACTAGACCCTTAAGAGTGATTATGTCATGACTAGGTCATGACAAAACCCTAGGAAGCCTAAGAAGACCCAAGTGAGTCAAGGCATGAAGGTAGAAATCACCTAGGTCTTCCTATATCTCAACCCAATCACCAGGCCAAGGGTTTGGTTGTAGTGTTTCACCTTAACTCCATGACCCCACCATGGCACCTCTAACCCTAGGGGAGGCCAATGGGTCACCAAGGACCCATTGGGGTCAACCAAAGGGGTCAAGCTGACCAAAGTCAATCCAAACCCTAACTAGGTCAAATTAAGCTCGCACATGGTCAATTGACCTCCCCTTAGCAAAAGGGACCCACCTAGACCTCCTTAAGCCCTAAGGGAGGTCAATGGGTCACCAAGGACCCATTGGGGTCAACCAAAGAGGCTAAGTTAACCCAAGTCAACCCTAGCCCTAAAATGGTCAAAGTGCCCTAACTAAGGGTCAGTGGCTTCCAAGGTGCCCAAACAACCCTACCCAACCATACCTAAACCTTAGGGGAGGCCAATGGGTCACCAAGGACCCATTGGGGTCAACCCAAAAGGCCAATTTGACAAAAGTCAACTCAACCTAGGTTTAGGCCAAACTAGCTCAAGTTGGCCTAACCTAGCCCAATCCATTTGGGCTAAGCCCCAATGAGGTGGTCCACTAGCCTCATGAGGTTTAGAATTATCTAAAATGCCACTCATTTTCTGGAAATGGTGACTAGGAGAGAGAAAGCTCAACTTCCCCTTTAATGAAGGAGAGAGAAATGAGGAAGAGGGCCATTCATAGCCAAGGGAGGCCAAGGGCCTTCTCTCTTCATTCCAATGAGTTGATTCATCTCCCTTGATGAATTAAGAGAAGATCAAGAGGTTTTACAGGCTATGTAGAAGATGGAATTAGAGGGTTATATATTGGCCGAAAAAGCTCATTCATGGCCAATAATGGCATTGATGTCATGACCACTCCCCTCCCCCATTTGGCTATTTTAAAAGCTTCACCAGGCAGAGAGGAGTCGCTTCCACCCTTCCAATGAAGAAATCGAGGCCTTTGGTTGTACTGTTGCAGAGCACCCAACGACACCACCACCGTCAATGGCGTCCCATCGATCGGTAAGACTTCACGCCTCCCAAATGGTCCTATCTCTCTCTCCTTCTCTAGTGGATAGATCCACTTCTATCGACAGCTTGATTCGATTCCAAACAGCTCTAGATCAGGCTGGCCAAGGGGATCAATTTTGAGCTTTAAATTCCAATCACCACTCACTGTTTCGGCCACCTCCGGCCGACCAACCACCGCGAATCGCCAGCCACCACCTAAACGAAGGTGGTGGTGGCGGTGGCCGGCCGGGAAGAAGCGCGGGTGACCGTGAAATCACGGCAAAACATCGCCCGGGACGGGCCAATCCTGGTCGTTGGCACGCTGGGGAATACGACCGGATCCCGTCGGTTATGCTTTAAGATTTGGGCCGCCATCTTTATTAGTTAAGGATTAGAATTATTTCATTTATTTGATTTTTGTCACAGTTATTGTTGTGTTTTAGATTAATTATTAAAAATACTTCAACCCCCCTAATGGAAAAATGACCAACATGGAATTTGTCTCCCTTGAAGTCTAGTGTATTTTAAATTTGGTTTCAACCAATTTGGGTCACTAGTCTGACAACAGCACACGAAATGGTGCAGCCTACACTTAGGGCTAGATAGAGATTTAATTGAGTGCCCCCACTAAACCACATGTCCAAATGACTTGAAATTTGGAATGTGGTCACTCTTACCTATATCTATAACATATCCAAAAATGGGAAATTTTTGAAAATATTTTCAAAAGTTTTTGTAAAAATTTAATAAAATAGGTAAGAATTAATTTAGGGGTCTAATGATCTTAAAACAAACCAAAATTTTGGTGGATGGTCCTTAGGGTCAATATATGTCGCTGGTAAAAATATCAACCCATTTGGGGATGGTTTGAATAGGTTTTGGTATGACCAAAGTTTGGCCCCTTAAGGGTAAATTAGGGCAAGAGGGTGCTTGGGGCAAGGTGGGGCCAATTCTCACCCAATGGGGATGGGACTTTTGACAGAGCCTCGAAGTCAGTAAAAACACCCTCACATGGAGTTTGGGGTAGATTAGGGTGGATTTGCCATATGACCCAAGTTCAAACCCTAAGGTTGAGCTTTGGGGGTTTGTGATTGACATAGGGTGGTATGTCCTTGTATGGACTTGGAGTTTACTCCATGTGATCTTAGGATGGTAAATAACCCTAGGAAGTAATTCTAGGACTTTTAGAGTTTACGTCCCTGTACAACCCCGTATCCGGCGAGCAAGTCAGCAGGAGCCAGACCAGACTATTCGAGCGGTCTAAGTCCCGGGCGAGCACTTAATAGGCCAGAGCTTGGTAAGCGGTAGGCGAGCGAGGCCAGCCGGGCCCATACTCGCCAAGAGCCCATAGGAGACGGCAAGTGATAGCTCCATCAAGCACTCGCTACCCTAGGCGAAGGGAGTTTATCAGGGAGCTCGGCTTTCGTTCAGCTGAGCCTTTGGAGCTGAGCCTTTGGAGTTCGACGAATGGAGCTCAGCGTTCGTCGAGCTAAACTCAGAGGTGGAAACCTGAGTCGTCGAGCTAAGTTTTGTGTTTATCTAGGTCTCAGGCGAGCACCCAAGGAGGGGGAAGAGATCGGCGACACCCTAACTTGCCCAGCGGGGTCGCACTGCTTAGAGGGGGAGTGGAGTAGTTGGACTCGCACTCGCCCCAGAAGAGCTCGACAAGCGGCAGGCGAACAGGGCCATCCAGGTCATGCTCGCCAAAGACTAAGAGGAGATGGCGGGTGCTAGCTCCATCGAGCACTCACCACCCCTGTCGAGTAGAGATTGTTGAGGGCTACTCGCCCTATGCTCTGTGATGTGTTTTTACCATTTTGCCCCCGCCGGCCTGCCCATAGCCAGTTAGAACAGCGGAGTTACGCTATTGGCAGACCCAGTTGGGCTGCACACATAGCTATTCAGAACAGCGGAGGTTTGCTATTTGCAAGCCGATTTCAGAAATATATTAATAGGATGCAAGGGGTACCTCAGAAGGCATGCTTACTTGTCTCCCAGTCTTCTAGCGCTTTCTGAGGTTTCTATAGCTCGACTCTTCGCTAGGGAGGGGAAGCGCTCTAAGAACTTCCGGGTGTGTGATGGGACCTCTGCACCGAGCCCTTAAGTCATTTCCTTGTTCTTTTTCCTTATCATTTTGCTTGTAGGAGAGAAGTAGTTGTGCGATCACCCCTTCCCCAAGGGTGAACTCCACAGAGACCGATTATTCGGTTTCAACATTTTGGTACGGTGGGCGTGGAGCGTGGTCTGTACAGAAAACCTTCAGCAGGCCAGATGATGGGAGGAGAAGGACAGGGCTCAGATTGGTCCAACTATCCACCACCACCTCTCGCCATAGTGGGGATGTTTGAAGACTTCAGGCAGGAGGTGCTTGGCCTCATTAGGTTCGCACTCGGCATGCATGTTGAGTGCTCGAATCTAGCGGCGCTAGTGCTCGCGGTCCCGGCCCTTGGCAAGGATGCTCCCGGCAGGCGAGTTGAGAAAGAGGTTGTAGAGGAAGGGAGAGGCGACAAGATCCATGGGTGAGTACTCTTCCCGGTCTCGGTGAGTGACGGCAGGTTCAGCGAGATGGGGGTGCGAGACCCGCCAGCTTGCCCGGTGGGGGAGGCAGTCCCTTCAGCGAGCTGGTCTCTTCCGCCCTAGTTCAAGAGGGGTTCAAGTAGCCCAAGATGTCCTACTACACGGGGAAGGGATACCCGGTCCAGCACGTCCAATGGTCTGAATATGTGGTCTCGATCCAACAAATGTCGGATGGGTTCAAGTGCAGGATCTTCGCCATCACTCTCAAGGAGAAGGTGAGGGAGTGGTTCCATCAGCTGTCGGCCAACTCCATCTACTGCTTCGAGGACTTGTGTTGAGGGATTATATTGAGGTTCACCACCTCCAAGAGGAGGAAGAAGGATTCGGAGTCCCTGTTCTACATCAAGCAGGGGGTGAACGAGACCTTGGGGAGCTACGTCGACTAGTTCCTAGAGGAGGTCACCCAGGTCCAAGAGATGCTAGGGCACACCCTGATGATGGCCTTCACCCTGGGGTTGTAGTAGGGTTTCTTCAGGATGGAGTTGAAGAGGGTGCCACCCCTCCCCTATGAGGAGCTAATGGAGAGGGCGGCAAGAGAAGTCGACGGGGAGGCGTCAAACCCGGAGTTTTCCCGGAAGCTCGCCAGGTGGGCCACAAAGGAATAGAGTCCAAGAGGTGGTAGAGGTTAGGAAGAGAGGAGAGATGAACCCCGGCAGAGGGAACAGCAGCAGCAGTAATAGCCTAGGTAGGGGCGCTAGGAGCCGAACAATCGGCTAGGTTGGAGGCCAAAGTGGCAGGACCAGGGGCCACAGAGAGGTTTCCATGGAGGAGACAACTGCCAGGGGGGCCAGGGTCAGTTTTACCCTCCAGACGGGAGGCAGGGCCAGAGACCACCTCTCCCCGACCAGAACCAGACTATGGCTATAGCCATGGGGGAGAGGAGGAGAGCAGCACGGAGGAGGAGAAGATAGGTTAGGGTGGAGTTTCCCTATTGTGACTTCCATTAAGAGGAGGGGCATGCCACGGCCACGTGCCCGGAGTTCCTCGAGATGAGAGGAAACAGGGAGCAGCAGCAGTAGCAAGACCGGCAGGAAGTGCGGATCGAAGAAGTCCTGCCTCAGGCGGAGGACGACAGGTGTGAAGACCGGGCAGATGTTGGGTCCCGAGGAGGGATCGAAGTGAGGGGGGGGGGGTGGTCGAGGCTTCCCGCAAGGCAAGTCTCCATACCATGTACCACCGGAGCGTTAGCTCTACATCCCATACCCCACCCCTGGAGGAGAAGATCACCTTCTCAAGGAAGGATATGCCAGACCATGAGGACCCCTTCTACAACGCGTTGGTCATCCAGACAGCGGTCGAGAACCTCACCGTCTCCCAGATCCTCATCGACAGCGGGAGCTTGGCCAATGCCATCTTCAAGAAAGCGTTTGACGCAATTAAGGTGGAGTCCAAGAGGGTGCTGGCCTCAAACGGACCTTTGTTCGGGTTCTCAAGGGAGAGGAAGGAGATAGAAGGAGGAGTGGGCTTCCATGTCACTCTAGGGGGCAGTCCCGTACATGCAGGTTCGTTATTGTGGATGCCCCCAGCAGCTACAACACCATCTTCGGGCGACCCAACATCAGTGCCTTCTACTTCATTCCATAAACCTTCCACCAATGCCTAAAGTTCAATGTCGAGGGGATCCAGGTCCGGGTTTGAGGTGACCCCAAGGTGTCAAGGTAGTGCTATGTCATAGCACTGAACTCCATCTCATGGTTGTAGGGGGCTAAGGAGATGGATCGAAGGATGGAGGAGGTAGGGCAGGAGGCAGGAGTGGAGATAGAGGTGAAGGAATACCACACCCGGGTGGAGGTGGCGGAGGAAGTCCAGGAGTCGGCCGAGACAATGGTCATGGAGGAGGCAGAGGAGGAAATTCCTTCCCCCGGAGGGGAGGATGTTGGATAATAGGGAGAGCAGTCTCGCCTAGAGGCTGTAGAATAGGTGGTGGAGATGGAGGTTCTCACCCTCTGGGGTAGGGTGGAGAAGGTTCGCATCAGCGGGGGGGTTACGCCGGCAGATCAGGAGAGGATGCGGGAGTGCATCCAAAAGAACATGGATGTCTTTGCCTGGAGCGCCGTAGAGATGCAAGGTATCATTGTGGACGTCTCCTACCACTGCCTAAACTTGGACGTAGAGGCTCTCCCCATCTAGTAGAAGAAGAGGTCCATCACAGACAAGCTAGCTGAGCCAATCAGGGAGGAAGTGGCCAAGCTCCTCAAGGCTGGCTTTGTATCCGAGATTCAATACCCCAGCTGGGTCTTCAATATAGTAATGGTAAAAAAGGGGGATGGCCGGTGGAGAATGTGTGTTGATTTTTCTTTACTTAATAACTCGTGTCCTAAGGACTGTTATCCTCTGCCTCTGGTCGACGTGCTAGTTGACTCAGCCATTAGTTTTCCTTTAATGAGTTTTCTTGATGCATTTTCAGGTTACCACCTGATCAGGATGCACCCCCCAGATATCAAGAATGTCTCCTTCATCACAGGGGATTGGTGTTACTTCTATTAAATGTTGCCCTTTGGGCTAAAGAATGTAGGGGAGATGTACAAAAAAATGATGGATAGGGTCTTCCAAGAGCAGAAGGGGAGGAACCTGGAGGTATATGTAGATGACCTCATGATCAAGAGTCGAGACGTAGACTCTCACCTCCGGGACCTGGAGGAGACATTCACCACCTTACATAAGTATAAGATGCGTTTGAACCCCCTGAAGTGTGTCTTCGGGGCAAGCAAGGGTAAGTTCCTAGGCCATCACCTTACTCGTGTAGGTGTAGAGCCCAATCCTGACAAGGTGAGGCCGATCATGGAGTTGGGATCACCTCAGAACACTAAGGAGGTGCAACGGTTGACAGGGAAGCTGGAAGTGTTGAGCAGGTTCCTCTCTCGGGCCGGAGAGATGTGCTCCCCCTTCTTCAAAACTATGAGGGGGCAAGAAGTTCGAATAGACTAGGGAGTGCAAGGAGGCATTTCAAGCTTTGAAGAGGCAGTTAACTCAGGCCCCCCTGCTCCAAGGGCCAAAGGAAGGGGAGGACCGATCTTTATATCTAGGGGTCAGAGCAGAGGCCTTGAGCTCTATCCTGGTTCGGGAGGAGGGGAAGAAGCAACTCGCCACATACTATGTAAGTTGGGTCCTGAGGAAGGCAGAGCTTTGGTATCCCATCTTGGAGAAGCTGGCCTTTGCTCTGGTCTTCTAAGCTTGGAGACTCCAGCCTTACTTCTAGGAACACTCAATCCGAGTGGTGACTAACTGCCCCCTCCACAACATCTTCGAGGGGGTGGAGCATTCGGGCAGGTTGTTTAAGTGGTAAGTGGAGTTGAGATAGTTCAATATCTCTTTTGTCCCACGTCTCTCGATCAAGCCCTAAGCAATGGACGATTTCCTAGCTGACTATGTGGTCTAAGTGGCAGAGGCAGAACTCACTCACCCAGTTCCCTGGAAGGTGATAGTAGATGGCGCTTCAAGGAGGCATTCCCTGGTGGTGGGGGTAATCTTGGAGAGCCCTTAGGGAATGAGTATCGAGCAAACGGTGGTGGTGCACTTTCCCATCACCAACAACCAGTCCAAGTACGAGGCGGTAATCGCAAGACTACGCCTATCCATGGAGCTAGGGGTATTTGACGTGGTGTCCCTCACTGACTCCATAGTGGTGGCTTCCCAGATCAATGGGGAGTTCGAGGCAAGGGAGCCTACTCTCCAATTATACTTAGCAAATGTAAAGTAGGTCATCGTCATGTTCTAGACCTTTTCCATTCGACACATGCCCCGGGAGGAGAGTGAGCGAGTGGATCTACTGGCAAAGTATGGTCCCCGGGTGGGGGTACCATCACTAACCTATTCTGCCATTCCATTGAAGAGGGAGAGCTGATGGAGGTGGATCAACACCCCTCATGGATGGATACTTTCACGACCTTCCTTTCCACAGGGGAGTACTCCGAGGTGATGGATAAGAAGAAATTCAAGTACAAGTCGGCATACTATCTCATACACGATGGGCAGCTGTACGGAAATACCCTCTCGGATATGTTGGCACGTTTCGTGGCCAAGAGGGAGGTCCAGAGGATCTTGGAGGAGGTCCACTCCGGGGAGTCTGGGAGTCACTCCGGGAGTTGGATCACGGAAGGAAGAATTGTCTAGCAAGGGTATTTTTCTCCTACCTTGGGCCACGACGCGGCAGAATTTACGAAGAAGTGCCACAAGTGCCAGTTGTATGCCCTACTCCAGTTGTAACCAGCCCAACGCCTTAGAAGTATCAAGGCCCCCTGGCCCTTCGCCATTTAGGGAATAGACTTGGTGGGGACTTTCCCCCAGGCTAGCGGGCATAGGAGGTTCTTACTCGTCATGATAGATTATTTTTCTAAGTTGATGGAGGTAAAGAAGCTGGCTAAGGTGACCTCCCAGGTTATCAGGAATTTTGTGTGGGGAGAAATCATTTGTCGGCACGGGCTACCTCAGGCACTTGTCACGGATAATGGGCCTCAGTTCGCCAGCGCCGAGTTCATCAGCTTCTGCGGGCAGCTCGGGATTGATCTCAGATTTTCCTCGGTCCATCACCCTAGGAGCAATGGGAAGGTGGAGGCGGAAAACAAAATCATAGTGAACCTCTTGAAGAAAAAAGTTGAAAATCTTAAGGATAGCTGGGTGGGGCAGCTTCCCTCAGTTTTTTGGGCCCTTAGAGCCACCCCCAATACGGCCACGGGGGAAACCCCCTTCAAGCCCTCCCATGGATATGAGGTAGTACTTCCAATCGAGTTAGAGGTCCAGACGCCTCGGGTGGTCGAGGAAGAGACAGGCAGGGAGGAAAGGCAAGTTAAAAATGAGGAGGAGCTGTGGCTCTCCCTCAACATGGTAGAGGAGTTTTGTGACCTCTCTGCCATCCAGCAGGAAGAAGTAAAGAGAATAATTGCTAAGTACTTTGACAAGCACGTCAGGTTCAAACAGTTTGCAGTGGGAGATCTGGTCCTAAGGAAGGTGGATGCCGCGGGAAGATCAGTCGCTATGGGGAAGATTAACCCCAACTGGGAGGGTCGATACATTGTATAAGAAAGATTGAAATCAGGAGGGTACCGCCTCCGGAATGTGGAGGGCGAGACCCTAAGTCTCACCTGGAGTGGGGATGACTTGAAATGTTTTTATCCTTGAATCATGTAAGTGAAATTCATCTTTCTAAGTGCCAATACTCATGTCGTGTTTTGTGTGAATGGGTGGTGTTCATTTGATAGACCCCTAGCACATCCCGCTGTTAGGCTCTCTCCTAGTTGAAAGGGTTGGATGTCACTCGAGGGAGTCTACCCAGACCCCGAGCAGATCCCGCTGTCAGGCTCTCACTTAGCTGGCAGGGCTGGATGTCACTCGAGGGAGTTTACCCAGACCCCAAGCAGATCCTGCTGTCGGGCTTTCATCTAGCTAGCAGGGCTGGATGTCACTCGAGAGAGTCTACCCATACCCCGAGCAGATCCCGCTGTCAAGCTCTCATCTAGCTGGCAGGGCTGGATGTCACTCGAGGGAGTCTACCCAGACACTGAGTAGACCCCGTTGTCAGGCTCTCACCTAGTTGGCAGGGGTGGATGTCACTCTAAGGAGTCTACCAATACCCCGAGGAAATCCCGTTGTCAGGCTCTCACCTAGCTGGCAGGGCTGAATGTCACTCAAGATAGTCCATTCAGACCTCGAGCAGATCCCGCTGTCAGGCTCTCACCTAGCTGGCAGGGCTAGTTGTCACTTAAGGGAGTCTACCCAGACCCTGAGCATATCCCGCTGTCAGGCTCTTACCTAGCTGGCAGGGTTGGATGTCACTCGAGGGAGTCTACCCAGACCCCGAGCAGATCTCACTGACAGGCTCTCACCTAGCTGGCAGGGCTGGATGTAATTCGAGGGAGTCTACCCGAACCCCGATCAGATCCTGCTGTCAAGCTCCTACCTAGCTGGTAGGGATGGATATCACTCGAGGGAGTCTACCTAAACCTCGAGAAGATCTAGTTGTCAGGCTCCCAACTAGCTGGCAGGGCTGAATATCACTCGAGGGAGTCTACCCGAACCCCGAGCAGATCCCGCTTTCAGGCTCCCACCTAGCTGGCAAGGCTGGACGTCACTCAAGGGAATCACACCCTCTCCGGGAGTTATTTGAGAAGATCGATTTTTCCTAAGGGTATAGAGGAGAAAGCCCTTATAGGGGAGTCAGGGCTCGCGGGCCCATCTTGGCAGAAAGAAGGCAAGCCAGGCCTTAAGCCTCCTTTGAAGAAGGCGAGCTCCAACAAAGCATTCCACCCCCTTCCAGTTTTACTTATGAAATATTTTAACAATCTTGGCTCGACATTGGCAAGAGAAGAGGCAACTCGCACGCGAGCTAGGTGGTGGCGAACCCAGCTCGGCGGGTGGTCCATTCCTGGTTAACCAGGGGCGGGCGAGCTCTTGGAATCCGCTCATGGGTACGAATCCTAAACATGCATTCTAGCGGCAGGTCCTTTCCTAGCGAGGTCTATCAAGGAGGAGAGCTCACGGGAGAGTGCTTCACAGAGAGAAAAATAAAGAAAAAGAAGATAAAAAAAATTCATGGCAGAAAAAATTCTTTCATTAAGAGGTTGTTACAAAAATTGAGCTCGCCTAGGCAAGATTACAAAAAGGGGGAGAACTACAAAAGAAAAAAAAAGATGAGAAAGTAGGGAGGGGTCAGCTCTTGCCTCCTCCCTGGATTGGTGATCTTCGCCCGCTCCTCTAAAAGGATCATCCTTGAAGCCTTTCCCGAAGAGCATGTCAAATTTGTCCTCCTTCTCGCTGAGGGGCGTCGATGGCAATAGGCTCTGCATGAGGTCTCATGCTGTGATCTCCTCACAGCCTTCCACCAGCACCCGCGTATCCTTCATGATCTTCAGCATGCATTCGGAAGATTCAATCGAGTTGATCCGCAACCTTTCCACGACCTCAACCTCGCCGAAAATCCTTGGCCTCTTGTATGGGAAGGGGGGGTCACTACCGCCCGGAGTGAGGAGGACTTCCTCCTGACGGATGATCTCACCATGGAGCCCTCTGTTCTCCTCACTCAACTTTGCATTATTCCCCTCCAACTGGGTGGTGCGAGCCTCTAGCTCGGCGGCAAGAGCCTCCAGTGCGGCGGAGATGGCACGCAACTGGTTGTTTACTTCCTCCAACCCGATGGAATGAGTCTGCAGCTCCCTAGTGGCCTCGGCATACTGTAAGGCAAAATGGGTAAGTAAGTCTAAGGCGGGAAAAATCCCAAGTAAAAATAAAAAGGGGTGATCAGTTATTACCAGCCCGCCAGCGCCTTTGGAGAGTAAATCCTCGGCAATGCCGAGCCTCCTCTCCCAGTCGACGACCTTGTCCTGGGCAACATCGCGCTTCTGCTCAGCCTTCTACAGGAGGTGGCTGAGGTTGAATCCATGACGGACCATCATATGATGGAGCTCCAGGTCCCGCATGTGGGCTTGCAGGCCCTCATGGCAGAGCTGGCGCAAGGTCATGCGCTTTTAGGCCTCGGCATCCTCGCGCCTACAGAGGCAAAAGCCAACCGTGTTAGCATGACTCGAGGAGAGTTGTAGGTCTGTCCAGGAAGGCTGGAGGGTGGAGACGGAGATCCGGTGAGCCGCCTCATCCCATTGGACCACGGGCTCGCCGGCTGAGTCCTTCCATCTTCCCCCAAAGCTGAAGAGGGGATGGCTCTTCGGCAGACTCGGCTCGCGGGCCAGCATCTTCTTACCAACTAGAGGAGCGGAGGGCTTGCCTCCCTCCTGCCCTTTGTCTGTCGACTCCTTTAAAGGGCTCTCCAGCGATCCATCCGGGGAGGTCTCGGGCAAGATCATGTACTTGGGTTGTTGATGTTATTGTTGTTGTCTTGTCCGAGAGACCACCACCGCTTTCAACTTCTTCTGCAGTGGATGACGGCGAGGCGATTTGGACCCGTGGGGGTCAGCCTGCTTCTTGCTAGAGGGGGGCTTGGACGATGTCGGCTTAACTTGGCAGGCAGATGTAGCCGCTTTCTCGCGGGCGAGGGGGTCAGGGGTAGTCCCGAGTCCGCAAAGGGAGGGTTCTCGGGAATCAATCGCTCCCTTGCATAAAAGACTTGGTCAGAAAAATCCTACTGTTTCGGTGAACTCGAAAAGAAGAAAGTGTGAAGTATACCTTCATCGGGATGGACGGGGAGAAGCGAGTCTAGGTCCCTTCGGAGGTGGGAGACCTCGAAATCTTTGTGGAGGAAGAACTTATGGAGCTCAGCATCGTTTCCGGATACTGTGGAGGGTCGGTACACCTCCTCGCCCTTCTACTGGGGCAAGTAGGGGACATTGTCGAGGCTGCCTTTGATGAACACGATCTTCATCATCCAGTTATTGTGCTTGTTCGCGATCTCGTGAACCTTTATAAAGGATCCCCTGAAGTTGGAGACACCGTCGGGAGTCGCTTTGTTGGTGAAGAGTTTCCTAAACACGGTCAGGTTGAACTCTATTCGCTCCCGGCGAAGGAAGCACATGAATTCCACCATCATGGCGATGGCATTAGAGTTGAGATGCGCGGGCACCACACCGTAATATTTCAGGATCTGACGGACTTCCGGCCAGAGTGGTAGGCGGAACCCCACCTCGAAGTGTGAGATGGGGAAGGCGAGCTCCTCTGGGTAGAATGTATTGATAGCCTCGCCCTCCCTAGGTCAGTGCGCCTTAAATCCAAAGGGTATGAAGCCGGTAGTGAACTATGCGAACTCCTCTTCAGTCGTGTCCCCTCAAAAAAGTAGTAGTCGGCGAAGTGCTGAGCGCACTTAGCACGTCCGTCAGAATCGGGGTTGGTCTTACCCATGCTCGCAGGAAGATTGGGGCGCGAGTACAGGTAGTAGAGAAGACGAGAAGGGAGGGGTATGAAAGTAATAAAAGCGCAAGGACTGGGGTTTATGAGAGTGCCTATTTATAGAAAAAGCAGGCTGAGGCCAAGCTGACCAACCACCCCGGCTCGACTGCCCCAGCTCGCCAACCCTAGCTCACCCCGCCTACGTTACTCGTCCTGTCTTTTGGCAAGCCTAGTTTGAAAATCAAGTTATTATTTATTTGAAGAATACTAAAATACGAAAGAATATTCTAAGTTATTACAAGCAAGAGCTCACACAGTTCAAGGAGGAATTACACAGGAAGAAAGAACAGAAATGCCCAAACACGAGCGAGCTAAAAAGGGGGGAGGGGTCGGAGGTGAGTGCCGGTAGGCCCGGTAAGGGATCCGTTTTCTACCTACCCCTGCCTCGCGTCTCTTTCCAAGCAGATCAGCGTGAGTCGCGGAGCTAGCGGATCCGTCCCAAATTCCTACAGGTGGCCTGAAGGCTCTCGTCCAGCTCATCCAAAAATGGAGAAAGGGACATCGCCTTGCCTGCCAGATCATCCCTCACCTCACCTACAAGCCACGTGCAATCCCATTATAACACATATTTGTCCTCCCACAACCATTAAAGCTCGCGTACCAGCTTTTTGAGGACCTAAATTCCTCGCCTCGTTAGCTCAGGGCCCTATAGCTCGGAGTCCAGGAAAGCCTCTAAATATTTCGAGGAAGGAAGGGGCGAGTAGCGAGCCCGCTCTAGGGACTTGTCAGCCTCTGATTGACTGAGAAGAGCTGCAAGAGTAGTTAAACATTAGCATGAAGGGCAGGCTATCCTGGATGACTATGGCATAAGAACCACATGGTCAATATGCTTGACGAGCTCTGCACCTCGAAGGAGATGCGGGGTGGAGGCATCCTCAGATCTTTGTCGCGGCCCGGGGGGTGAGTTCTTGGTAGGAGGAGGTTGAAGCTCTGCACAAAGATGACCCCAGTGCCTCCTCTCGTAGTCCCTGCGAGCTGTGGAGAGAAGAGAATGCGGACTGGCGAGTCCGGCCTCTACGAGTTCAGCCCCAGAGTCCCAAAAAGGGGTGACGGGTCGCGCGGGCAAGTATCCGGAGTATTGAACCGTGGGTCGTCAGGCGGGGTCTTGGATCGCGGTGAGGAGACCTCGTCATCACCCCGTCGGCTATCCGGGTCTTTGCAAAGTTCGATGATGATTTTCCCCTTCTTAGGTGCAGGCAGAGTAGAAAAATCGGCATCAGGCTGTAGGGTGGATTTCTGGTCACGAAAGATGTGCTCGGATGCTTTGGAAAAAGGTTTCGCCCGTCTTCCGCCATGCCACCTTGTGGGATGTTATGAGGAACATCGGTCAAGTTAGCGACGCGAGTCGAAGAGACCTCGCGAGCCCTAGCAAGCCTCTCTTGGATCTCCTTGGGGATAGGCATCTCGATAAGATTAGATCAAAGGGAAGGGCAAAGGTCACCTAGGTACACAGGTGCATATTTATAGCCACCGGTGTACCCCATCGAAAGATTCTCTAGCTCCTGCCATACTCACTAAATCCTGTGGGGTTGGTTGTTTTTTCCGAGCTTGTGCCAATATCGCAAAGAGAGGGGATTGTATACAACTCTGTATCCGGCGAGCGGGTCAGCAGGAGCCAGACCGATCTGTTCGAGCAGTCTTAGTCACGGGCGAGCACTTAAGAGTCCAAAGCTTGGCGAGCGGTAGGCGAGCGGGGCTATCTGAGCCCATGCTCGCCAAGAGCCCGTAGGAGGTAGCAAGTGCCAGCTCCATCGAGCATTCGCTGTCACAGGCAAAGGGAGTTTATCAGAGAGCTCGGCTTTCGTCAAGCTAAGCCTTTGAAGATGAGCTAAGAGTTCGTCGAACGGATCTCAGCGTTCGTCGAGCTAAACTCAGAGGTGGAAACCTGAGTTTGCCGAGCTAAGTTCTGCATTCTTCTAGGTCTCAAGCGAGCACACAAGGAGAGGGACGAGCTCGGAGGCACCCTAACTCACCCAGGCGGGGTCGCACTGCCTGGAGGGGGAGTTGAGCAGTTGGGCTCGCACTCGCCACAGAAGAGCTCGGCAAGCGGCAGACGAGCAGGGCCAGCCGGGCCCGTGCTCGCCAAGGACTAGGAGGAGATGGTGGGTGCCAGCTCCATCGAGCACTCACCGCCCCTGCTGAGTAGAGATTGTTGAGGGATACTCGCCCTATGCTCTGTGATGTGTTTTTACCTTTTTTTTCCCCGCCGGCCTGCCCAAATCCAGTTAGAATAGCGGAGTTACGTTGTTGACAGACCCAGTTGGGCTACACATAGCTATTCAGAACAGCAGAGGTTGGCTATTTGCAGGCTGATTTCAAAAATCTATAAATAAGACCCAAGGGGTACCTTAGAAGGCATGCTACTTGTCTCCCAGTCATCTAGCGCTTTCTGAGGTTCCTTAGCTCGCCTCTTGGCTAGGGAGGGGAAGCACTCTAAGATCTTCCAGGTGTGTGGTGGGACCTCCGCGTCAAGCCCTTGGGTCAGTTCCTCGTTCATTTTCCTTGTTATTTTGCTTGCAGGAGAGAAGTAGGTGCGCGATCACCCCTTCCCCAAGGGTGAACTCCACAGAGACCGATTATTCGGTTTCAACAGTCCCCCTTGTAACAACCTAGAACCGCTTAGGGCACTTTTACACTTGATTTTATTACTGCGTCATAGGATTTTGGATGATCTTTAAATTTATGAAGTGGACAAATAATATTGCTATTAAGCTCTGAAAATTTTAGTGTGAATTTTAGATCAGTATTTGAGATACTTCATTAACAACCCTTTTAGTTGCCCAAATCATTAAGAAAATTATTAAGAGATATTTACTCATGGAAAACTTATGCAATTTGGTAAGAGGACCTTCTAAGTCACTCATGAGCTTAATTTTTATAGAATTATTGGAGGACTGTCTATATGGGTTGCTTCACAAGGTATCTAATATTGATTTATTTTAAATGATTTAAATATATAACCAAATATGCTAGGAAAATAATAGTCCTTATTAAATAGTCTCTCCTTCTTGTGTTTGTCATCTGGTAATTTTCCCATAATTTTTGGATGAATAATTCTATTTTCCCCTAAATATCCTAATATTGCAGTTATTTATTCAACAAATTATTAATGGTCAAATTCATCTTGAAAAATTGGGATTTTTGGGCATTTACTATTATTTTGATGATATTAACCTATCATAATTTTTTTAAGACCATGCTTGTTCAGAAAACTGTACTTGATGTTCAAAAGCATTGTTGGCTTAATTTTTTAAAAAAATATAATAAATGTCAAATAAATTAGGAAAAGTGTTATCTCCTGGATTTAACCTTAGATTATCATGATAGAAACCCAGTAATAATCTTAGGTCATTTGGATGATTATTTGAATGGGTCAGCATTCATACTCATCATATGGCTTAGGTGGGTCGGCACAAAGTAAAACTGCAGAATTGTGTTAACATGTGGGAAGGACATAGGGAGTTGGGTTAAAGATATATTGATTTGGTAAGGTGAAATTGAGTTCATCATTAGGAGTCATGATGGGGAGGGTGTTGATCTGACTGGTGTTAAGTGGTGCTCGGGATCGACGAAAGATTGTCTTTCCTGTTGAGAGAAAGAGAGTCAAAATACATTGGGGTTAGATTTAGTATAACATTAAATGGGATTGGGACCTGGGTAGATACCAATAATAGTAAGTGCCTTACGAAAGGGAATGATGGGTTTCAGCTACCATCATAGTTCCTATTGCCCCCGAGAGCCCTTTACAGGGAATACCCTGGGGGTCCAAGGTTAACCTTAAACCGTAAGACTAAAATGAATACATGAGTAATCAGCGATATACTAGGACTTCATATTCACGCACCCCGATGTCTCGAGAGGTTAGCTTGGCTAGGTTATCCGAGCAATAGGCCCGATGGTTATAAAAAGGGGCAGGTTAGCCCGGTGAGCCGAAGGCTCGGAAGGTAGTTGTAATGGATAGGTTAGTCCGGGGAGTCGATGGCTCGGGAAATTCATGGTTGCATGTGCATAAAGTGGTGGGTCTTCGGTATTTGACGATCGTTCACACCGACGTCGGTACGTTGACTCGGCGGGTATGGTTTACACATAGCCAAGAGAAAGTCTGGTGGTGGGTCTACAGAGTACGTGGTGACACTAGTGTGTCCTTCAGAGGAATACGTAAGGGCTAGGCCTGGTAGTGTGAATACCCGTCTAGGAGTGGGGTGGCTTGACCCACGGTATCTGTTGGCCACTACAGAGGTTCCTGGGACTGAATTTAGCTTCCTAACATGGGGAACTAAAGGTATGTGCGCATAGACTCGTGTGTGTGTGTGTGTGTGTGTGTGTGTTGCACTTGTGTGAACTATGACATAACATATCACTACACTCATACTTGCATATAATCCTGACACCTGATGGAGACGTTACTGACACGGCCGCCAGTGATCCCCGTTTGAGAGAGTTCGTCGATTGGGACGATCGCTGCCGCAAGATCGAGGATGGGATCGACGTCCGCCGCCATTATATAAAAGTATATAATTATAAATTAAATAATTATAATTATATATTTTTAGTAATTTTATTATTTAGCAATTTTATTTTAAGTATTTATTTCATGTTTTAATTTTCATTTCATGTGTAATGATGGGTGCTTATAACCATCATGTGTTGTTTTAATTATTTCATTTCATGTGTAATGATGGGTGCCTATGACCATCGTATTTTCATTTTGAATTTTGAATTTAAATTGGAGGGAGATTGAGTGGTGTAGGCTATATATAGCCATGTTGATGAAGGATTGTGGAGAGAGAATGAAAAATTAAAACCTTAATTCAAAGATTGAATTTTCCCCCTCTTTCCCTCTTCCCCCTTAGGCTAATTTTGGGCCTTCCTTCTCTTCTTCCTCCTCTCCCTCTTCAAAATTCGTCCAAGTCTAGTTCCTCCTCTCCCAAAAACCGACCTCCAACAAAGCAACAATTCAACCCACCTCCTTGAAGAAATCGGCCAAGGCAAAGATCTCCTTTGTGGATTCAAACTCCGGCATGACGCGACGAAGGCGGACAAGTTTTCTCTCCATCCAGCGTGACTTCGGCGGAGCCATTGAAGTGTGATCCAAGTAGAGAAATCAGAATCATCTATTTTGATTGGGTAACGAAACCTTTTACCTTTGTGTGTTTCCTTTCCTAGATTTATTCCTGTGGTGGTAGATTCTTAGCGTTGAATTTTGATAGCATTAATTCATCGTGGTTTTTCTTCGATCGGTTTGTGTTTATCTTGATTGATCTAATTTCGAGAAAGGTTTGGCAAACCTTCGTTTTCTTTTGTTGGGAGAGATCTACATTTTCCGAATCATATTTTATTTGATAGATCTCTTTTGGTACAACATCGCTCGTTCGGATCGGGTAGGTCCTTTTAGCCGGAAAGAATATTGGCTTATCACCTCTATTCGATCCTAATCGGTTTGGCTACCCGTATGCTAGCATATAATTGATAGAATTAATTAACATGGTGCCAAACCCGGTCCGAACGAGCGATGTTAACGTGCTAGTCCGTAGATCTATTCGGTGTCAAACGTGTGAGCCTGCATCAATTTGGTATCAGAGGGAGATTCACGTCAATTTCCTAATTGGCACCCTCCCCCTTTTATATTTTTCACCATCACGCACTAGCACGTTCATTGCACAACATAAAAAAAACAAATTTTGAAATTTTGGTCTGCAAATAGCGGCCAAAAAATTTCAATTTTTCTCCGATTTCAAAAAAATAAAATTATGGAAATTATCTATCATTTTATTAGTAAGAAATCAAAAAAAAAATTTTATTAAGTCATTATTTTATTAAATCTTTATAAATTTTGTATTTTAGTCTGCAAATAGCGGTCTATCTTTTTATTTTTTCAGCAAAATAATAAATAAAATTAATTAATAATCTTCATATTATTTCCAGCAAGAAAATTAAAAAAAATACATTTGTTATTTTAATTAATCAGTGGGAACAATTACATCTGTGAAAATTATATAGGGCCATGTTCTTTATTCATTGCATGTGCACCAGTTCCGGGTGAGTTTTCTCTCCGGTTTTCACTAATATGGCCTATGACGTTCACATTTCCCTTTTAGACTATTGGTATGATAAAGCCATGGCTAAACACACCCCAGCCTTGCCTTTATACCATAGGAATACTAACCGTCCCCACGCTTATCCTCCCACTAGAATGGAGGTACTTACTTATGACATTTTAGGGTGTCGCCAAATCTTTAGAGACTGGCTTAAGGGATTAGAGCATTATTTTAATTGCCACTTATGGGATGACCACAAAAGGGTTAACTTTGCCCGAGAGCAATTAGTAGGTCAAGCCCAATTGTTTTGGTTAAACGAAGAGCGTTGTGTTGGTAGTTATAAACACACTTGGCGAACAATGCAAAGCCTACTCTTGGATCAATTTGATCCCGCCTATTTCCGCACTGCTGCCCCAAGCCTGTTAGTGAGTATCATTGTGGAGCAAGACCCATAGCTATTCATAGGAGTTACCCTATGCCTCAGATTAGATCGTTTCCTCACAACGATAAGATTACACCTAGTGTGCCTAATTCCACTCCTAGGGAAAATACGCAGTCTAGACCCTATATTTTGGAATCGAAAAATGTTACTACTAGGGTTATGCCACCTTTAGCCTTGATGTCTAAGCCCCCTGATATAGTGACTGATACAAATGAGGATGCTGATGTAGATGTGGTATCTATTGATCCTGAAGATGGTGATGTTGATATACTAACTCTGGATTCTGAAGATGACCAGCTAGGTGAGAGTATTCCTTCACATACGATAGTGCCCAACGAGGCTAAATACGCTGACGATTTGAGTGACGATGCGGAGATTGGTAACCCTAGTGACCTGGATGAGGATTTATCCTCTGAGGAATCATCTCCGCTTCCCTTTGACGATATTTCTAAGGCGTATCCCTTGAATATCATGGAGTCTTCGGTTGACCCAGTGTTGGTAGATGTTTCAATAGTTTTGGAAGAGTCACCTTGGGATGATCTTAGTGATGCACCTCCAGGAGATAGTTCATTGATATTATCGTCGTTGCTTGAGGTTCAAGCTAATTTTGTTTCTCCCCGGGATTCGATTTGCCCAATCCTCTATCCTGATTTAGACAATGTACCTACTTCATGGGAAAATTTGGTTAATGAAGGTTGTGTTGTTTTGGAAGCTTTTCCCTGTGTTAGAGGGTTACTTTTGGATGATGGTAGCACTGAGGACCCGAAAGATAGTTCTTTGATGTTACCTCCTTTTCCTGAATCTCAATGTGGATTAGAAATTTTGTCGGATTCGATTTTGCCTACTATTGAGACCGTTACTGATCCTGATTTGGATGAAATATCTAGTGGGTTGGAAGACATTTTGGCTGAGTTGGTAGAGTCATCCTGTGATGAATGTTTATCTAAGAGTGAGTTAGGTGATGATGATCCAGCAGAGTTTTCTGTGAGGACGAATCCACTGTTTGATCTTCCCGTTCATTTTGATGGCTTACCGGAGGATTTTTCCTGGACGTTAAATCCGTGTTTTGACGGTGAGTATGACTTAGCTACTCCTGCAGAATCATCCATGTCGACTCTCCCTCCGGTTCACTTCACTCGATTAGATGACTTGCTAGGACTCGAGATGGTTCTTTTTAGTCCGAGACATATTGATGTACCCATTTTGGATATTATTACTGCTTCTGAATTGGATGACGTTAAATATAAAATTAGAACTGCGACTTTGATGCCTATGAAAATCATCTATGATTTTAAGGCTCTCGTACCCCTGGATTTAACCTCGTTACCATCCGTTTTCGGGTTGAGTCATATAGCGCATGGGTTCACACCACACGGTAGTGAGATATTTAGGCGCACTTGTAATAAATTACTCTATATAGTTGCGTCTTATGATGATTTATATGCTTTTTGCTCGCCGAATGAGATAGTGCACGGATTTAAAGCACAAGTGCCTTTTGACTTGATTTTGTTTCCACTGTCTGATATTCCAAGTCAACTCGCACTAGTTTATGCCTCTCATGTTCAAAAATTATATAAGCATAGTAGTGAAGCGCTAGCCATACAAATTATATTTTATCAATTTCATGCTAGTTTACATAGAAGAGCGTCTCACTATATAATTTTTGATTTAGTTTTGGTGTGTCTCGTCCCTGAACGGTTGCCTTCGGGCACTATAGAAAGTTGGCAAGTTGGCGAGTTGGACCTTTTTTGGATATTAATGAAATTAGGAGAATATGCATATCATTCAAAGTTATCCACTGATTGGGGTATTACCCCTATTTTTAATGTTTCTAATTTAACGCTATATGTTTCTCCACCACTTGAATTATCTGTCTGTCTGTTTGGGTCCACTTTGTTTTCTTAAGGTTTGGGTAGTGAGTTTGTGCCTGGATCGCTCTCTTCATCGGTCTTCACTGGAGGTATGTTGGTTGTTGATGTAGAAATTTTTTATCCTTTATTGCCTAATGCTTTTCCGAGGTTCTCTAGGACAACATTATTGCATGACAGGATACTCCAGGTTAAAGTGCTCTCTTCTCCAAGTGGTGTTGTTCGCCGCTACGTGTTTCTCTGGGATGATGCTCTCCTACACCGGTACTTTCAGACCAACTCATCGGTGATGATTACTTTTGAGCGGTGGAGGATTGATGGAGACATTGCTGACACGGCCGCCAGTGATCCCTGTCTGAGAGAGTTCGTCGATTGGGACGATCGTTGTCGCAAGCTCGAGGATGGGATCGACGTCTGCCGCCATTATATAAAAGTATATAATTATAAATTAAATAATTATAATTATATATTTTTAGTAATTTTATTATTTTAGCAATTTTATTTTAAGTATTTATTTCATGTTTTAATTTTCATTTCATGTGTAATGATGGGTGCTTATAACCATCATGTGTTGTTTTAATTATTTCATTTCATGTGTAATGATGGGTGCCTATAACCATCTTATTTTTCAGTTTGAATTTTGAATTTTGATTGGAGGGAGATTGAGTGGTGTAGGCTATATATAGCCATGTTGGTGAAGGATTGTGGAGAGAGAATGAAAAATTAAAACCTTAATTCAAAGATTGAATTTTCCCCCTCTTTCCCTCTTCCCCCTTAGGCAAATTTCGGGTCTTCCTTCTCTTCTTCCTCCTCTCCCTCTTCAAAATTATTCCAAGGCTAGTTCCTCCTCTCCCAAAAACCGACCTCCAACAAAGCAACCATTCAACCCACCTCCTTGAAGAAATCGGCCAAGGCAAAGATCTCCTTTGTGGATTCCAACTCTGGCATGACGCGACGAAGGCAGACAAGTTTCCTCTCCATCCGGCGTGACTCCAACAGAGCCGTTGAAAAGTGATCCAAGTAGAGAAATCAGAATCATCTATTTCGATTGGGTAACAAAACCTTCTACCTTTGTGTGTTTCTTTTCCTAGATTTATTCATGTGGTGGTAGATTCTTAGCGTTGAATTTTGATAGCATTAATTCATCGTGATTTTTCTTCGATCGGTTTGTGTTTATCTTGATTGATCTAATTTCGAGAAAGGTTTGGCAAACCTTCGTTTTCTTTTTTTGGGAGAGATCTACCTTTTCTTAATCATATTTTATTTTGTAGATCTCTTTTGGTACAACATCGCTCGTTTGGACCGGGTAGATCCTTTTAGCCGGAAAGAATATTGGCTTATCACCTCTATTCGATCCTAATCGGTTTGGCTACCTGTATGCTAGCATATAATTGATAGAATTAATTAACATGGTGCGACGTAGATCAATTGTGTGAATATAGGATTTGGATTGTGGAGAGGTATACGTGCTAGTCCGTAGATCTATTCGGTGTCAAACGTGTGAGCCTGCATCAACACCCCATCGTATAAATTGATATGAGACTTTTTTACGATTGGAGCCTTGAAAAAGACCTCTTAACTTATAAGTTTGTATGGACATTCATATAAGTTAGGGTTACTTATTTCATTTTCTACTTTATATATACTTACTGCTCTGCTTACTCATTTACATTACTACTTCCTTATTATAGAACTGCTAGCTTGCTTTTTCCTTTATAGCCTTATAGTTGTTATAATATACATGCTAGAATAGGTCCACCATCATCTACTTTGTTCCTACTCTCCACCATCATAGCTTTCCTATCATTCCTCCCACACGGTGCCTAGGAGCCACTAGGGGAGGGGTGGGGGAAATTAGGCTTAGTCTTTTGACTAACGGTTTGTGGACCAAACATTTCAGGGACTCCAGATGGGGGACAGGGAGCAACAGCAGGAGATACAGCACCAGTAGAGTACGGTATACATGGAAGTGGGCCAGTCTAGCACGGGAGCACCAGCCCCCGGCTCCGTGAGTGATTGGTTTTACTTATCTTCCGCGAGAGTGATGTAGTGAGGATTTGTTGTACCGGGCATAAGCCCGCTTATGTTTCTATTTTACTGATCTGTTTCATTAATTTCTTTTCTACTCTCTTTCATACCTTCTTATCATGTGGACATCACTGTGATTTCTATTTCATATATTATATGTGATTGTGGACATAACTTTATAGTCTTGTATCTATAACTTCTACTTCTTTGGTGATCGTTAAGGTCAGCAGGATCGACGTTTTGTAGTGGCGAACCTCCCGAGTGTTGGTGTCACCGCAAAATGACGGTTCTTGGCATAAGAACCGGTAGCGTAGCAAAAAAAGGGGTCTTACACGCCCAGGTGCTAGCACGACCAGGTGCATGCATGCCCAGGGGCGCGCACAACTGAGTCTGTGCACGCAAATTAGGTGGTCGCGCACCCAGTTGGCTGCACGCGTGCCCAGGTGCCCGCGCCGATAAATTCACGTGCACTTACAACCATGCTCTCCTCTGGGTGCGCACTCCGGCGTTCATCCCCGCTATTTTCCGCCCGTTCTAACATTTTACCAGAATTTGAAGTGCGCTGCCATCTTCCCTCTCCGGGCTTTCTTCGTCCGTCATCATTGCCAAAAGTTTTCAAGGAAAGAAATCCTCGTTCTTCACTCGTGCTGGTTTTCGGTGCCAACAATTTAAGAGGGCAATTGATAGGGAAGAACCCCTTTTATGGAGGAGTTGGTGTGTGCATAACCCACTCCCCCCCCCCCATGATCTCCACAAAGCTAGTGGAAATCATGTGTTTGACCATCGCGCACGTGATCCTGCTATGCGCACACCGATAACCGATGTCATCCTGCTGGCGGCGACGGGCCATGCTCGGATGCCCAACCTCTCGTGGTCGCCTCTCGTGGCCGGGAAACACCGCTCAGCCGGCTGGCCTCTCCTGGCCGCCCCTCCTCCTGCGGCCACCCGCCGCGGCCGGGAGGCACCATTCGGATAGCTGGTCGTGCCCGACCGCTAGACCTATCGCGACCGCCTCCCTCGGTCGTGAGGCACCGCCCGGCTGGCCGCGCCCGGCCCGCCGGCCACACCTGTCCTCCTCGCTTCCCCACGAGGCTTCATTCGGGCGGCTGGCCACGCCGCCTCTCACAGCTTCCTCCCGCGGCCACGAGGTACCGCCCAGACGGATAGTTGCGGTCGGCCGCCCCGCCTCTCGCGACCGCCTCCCGCGGCTGTGAGGCGCCGTTATAGCGGATGGTCTCTCCTGGCTGCCCCGCCTCTTGCGGCCGCCTCCCGCGACCGTGAGGCACAGCCCGGGGGCCTGGCTGCGCCCGACTACCCCGCTTGTCGCGGCTGCCTCCCGTGGCCGTGAGCTCTCCCGCCGTGGCCGGGCATCTCGCCGGCCTCGGCTCCCTTCGCTGGCGGTTTGTCCGCCCTTGCATGACATCCCTTCCCCACCGTTCGATTGCTCTGGCATGGCCAACACCGTCCATTTTATACGTAACCACCCACTAACCATCATGGTTAGTGGGAGAATATTTTTATTAAAAATATTGGCCTATATATAGCGAATTTGATGACAGAGATACGCATCCCTAACTAAGCTAAAAATAATTATGTTGGCGGCTACAGTGTGTGGATAGCTGTATAATCACCATAACCACCTCCTAAAGGTTATAAAAAGAGCATCAGGCCTCCTCATTTTTCACCTTTTCGCTCCACAGCTTTCTTCTTTCTCAGGTCAGAGCTCTGCCGGATTCCTCCTACGAACTGTATTCAAGCCGCATTTAAGCCACCTTCAAGCCATCTTCAAGCCGCATTCAAGCCCCATTTAAGCCGCATTCAAGCCATCTTCAAACCACATTCAAGCATCCTTCAAGCAATATTCAAGCCGTTGCTACCTCGTCAAAACCCTCCTAGATCCATAACAAGCATCGAGAAGGAAGTTCCTGCAACAACCAACATTCCCTTTATTATTTCCTCCCTGCAAACAAGCCTCGTGTGGAGAAGCCTGTTGCCCTCCATGAGCCAGTAATTCTCTCTCTCACACCTCCAAAGTGTAATGAGAAGCGACCTGTCTCTCTCGATTCTCAGTGAAAGTTGTAGCCACAAGCAGATAGTGGAGTTCGATCGGAACAGACCCAGTCGCGTGGTTTTTTACCCAGTTGAAGAGTTTTTTCACATCAAATTCGCCTTGTGTACCGACTCTTTGACTCTTTGACTCTTTGACTCTTTGACTCTTTGACTGATTGCGCGCTCGATCGCTCTCGGGCTAAGATGGTCGAATTTGAACCTGTTTAGGAGCACCGAGTTAGACCGCAACAAAGCCCATTAATTCTAGTCCTATCAATTGTTATATGAAATGCTCATGATTTTTGAATCTTTAACTTTATTATCAACAGTTCGATGAAATGCCCTGAATCTTTAATTTATAAACAATTGGTTTTGCATTGTTCCTACGCTCATGAACTCTGCTTTATCAACTTCTCCCCTGCTAACTATTTAAAGCCATTAGATTACTACTTTACTGGATTACTAAAGATTTCATTCCCATCTCAATATTTTTATTGATTTTATTTTTTGTTATCTCATCGTCTCCCCTGTAATTTTTTCACTTTTATTTGGATTGGGGCCTAGCATATGACTATTTGTTTTTTGCTTGGCTGAGTTCTATAAAATAAGGCTATAATGAAACTTAATTTTCATCATTATTAGTGTTTACTTTTTTACTTTTTTTCAGAATTGAATCTTCTGGGTTTATCAATGAATAAAAATGGTAGTATATTTTAAGCTCGTGAAATTGTCAAGTTAAAATTTATTGTGCCAAGTCGACATCAAAATTCTAGTTCCTTCGTCGATATTCGCCCCTGGAGATAAACATCAGACCGATAGATTTTTAGGTTAGGGTGAATATCGGCGACTTTCCACCAGAAAGCCAATTCCACTCTATAATTGTTGGTCCAAACAACAAAAATGATTTTCATATTCTCAAAGCCAATACTTCAATATCTGTTGGAACCCCACCAAGTTTAGGGTTGATTTGGGCTAGGTTCACTATTAGGATTCTTAGATGACCCACATATATAGTCTAGGGTCATAAGACTTTTTCTAGATCTAGGTTAAGTCAACAAACCTAGAGTGATTGGTTTTCACATTCAGAAGACTTAGAGACAGAAGATCTCCAGAGAAAAGCAGTTTTCCAAGAGTCAGAAAAAGCGTTCGACGATAACTGAACTCAGCTCGATGATCGTCGATCTCAGATCAACGAACTCAGGATTTCTTCTCTGAGTTGAGCTCGACGAAAGTTCAGCTGAGATCGACGATTTGTCAGCTTATATCAGAAACTCAGCTCGACGAAGTGATATCTCAGCTCGACAAAGTTGGAGCTCTGTTCGACGATTTTCTACTACTTGTCTGTCTTATTCAGCTCGACGATATTGGATCTCAGGTCGACGAAATATGTTGAGTTCGACTATTTTATGATAGATTCAGTTCGACTATTCTTCCATGCAGTTTTCCAAGTATTGTCCATGGAAATTTGAATTCAAATTTATTATTATATGCCTATAATGCTCTGATAATTAATGTTCTATATTCTCTAGAATATAACCGTTCCAAGGCAGCATTAATTAAGTTATTCACAGAGTAATTATTTGACTTATTTTTTGGGACAGTTGAGGAAACAAATTTAAGGCTTTTTCTAGCTGTACAACTCCCAGGATTTTGGCATTAATTCGAGGATAAGATTTAAAATTCAAAGGCTTATTTTCTATAAAGGATATATATAAAGTTTCTTCTTCTTCAAAAACAACAAGAGAGATAATACTCAACAGAAAATACATAAGCATTTTGAATTATATGTACAGAAAACTGAAAGAAGAACACAGCTTAAATACATCTCCAGTCTTCTTTAGTTTTCCTTCAGGAATTTCAAGAGACAGAAAAACTTCATCAGCCTAAAAGTTTCCTGAAGATCAATCCTAAATCTGAAGGCCTACACCCTGAACAAAGCTCTCATTCTCCTGAACTCTTCTACATCTCAGGGGGAGCTTTGACAACAGCTCAATCCACTAGTCTTCACTCTGATTGTTGACAGAGAAGACATCATATTTATTTTCTTTCTTTCACCACTGTACAAAGGGTTTCTTAACTCCCTTCAAAAGTTATTCCTTTTGGTTGTTAAGTCTCCTGATCAAAAGACTTGGTTTGGTTTTTGGGCACCTGGTTAAAAGCTCAAAGTGTTGTTATATCTCCCTTAGAAAATAGATATTCTGGTGGCAGGGCACCTGATCAAAAACCTATAGTGGATTCCTACCAGGGTGGTAGAAGAGTGGATGTACCCAAGTTTAGGGGAACCACTATAAATTCTTTGTGTCATCTGAATTGCTCTATTGTTTATTTTTTGTGTTGTGATTGTCTTTCTTTTCATTTATCTTTATACATATACTTATCACTTATTTTATTCCATTGTAAAATTAATCAATAATTTTAAATACTCTATTCATCCCCCCCCCCAGAGTTAAGACAGATTTATCCCTTCTCTTTCAATTGGTATCAGAGGGAGGTTATTTTGTTTCACAGGCTAACACCTGAACCAAAAGATCATTAATAGATCTTATTATCTCTAGTGTCTCTTTTTCTATCATGGTACAGAATAAAGAATACTCAAGCACCAGACCTCCGGTGTGCAATCTAAACAAGTTTGCACTTTGGAAGGCAAGGATCAGATTATATATGAATTCAATTGATGAAGATATCTATAATTCTAACTTGACAAGTCCCCCCACACCTTCTGCAACAACATCCACAAGCACCAATGTCCACCACCTGAGTGAACAGATGCACATAAGAAAGCAAACATGGCAGATGCTAAAGTTATGAATATTATGCCACAAATAATGTCAGATGACATATTTCAGAAGGTTATTGAATACACTTCAGTCAAGGACATCTGGGATTCCCTAAATGTAATGGTTGCTGGTTTAGTAGATGAAAGAAAGTACAGAAGGTCTCACTTGATTTCTCAATATGAGAATTTCAAGAAGGGTGAATCAGAATCAGTTACTAAAATGTACACCAGACTCAGTCTCATCATCAATGAGCTAAAGACTCTTGAAATGGACATCATATTGACAGAAGTCAATGATAAGATCCTTATGTGCTTCCCTAGCACATGGGACTCAAGGATCTGGGCAATCAAAGAAGCCAGAAGCCTAAATGAGATTTCAACTGAAACCTTGTTAGTCAAGCTCAAATCCTATGAGCAACTGATCAAGACCAGAGAAGCTGATGAACATATGACTCCTACCTCAGCAAGGAAGGAGCAAAGTATTGCATTTAAAGCTTCTGAATAATCAAAAACACTACCAGCAAATGAAAATTTGACGAGTCTCTTAGCCAAGAGATTCTACAAAATGGCTAAGAAGGACTTCTAAAGAAGGACTTCCAGAAATGAAGATAGACCAAGGTATGACAAGACTCCTACCAAGGAGATTGTCTTCTATGGTTGCAGGAAGCCTAGATACATTCTAACTGAGTGTCCAGAGAAGCAGAAGAAGGATAAAAGGAAAGAAAAGTACTCTAAGAAGCACTACAAAAAGCCTTCTTCCAGCAAGCATAAGAAGAAAGAAAGAGGGTTTGTTGCTGAGACTTGGAGTGAGTCTGAAGAAAAGTCTTCGTCTTCCATCTCTAGTGAGGATGAAGAAGAGGCAAAAGCTAGAGATATTTGCCTGATGGCAATTGATGTTTCATACAGTCATTCAGCAGCTGATGAATCAGCAGAAGAACCAAAATCAGAAGAGGATCAGGTAATGGCTTGTTTTGATTTCAATTCTGATCATTTTAAAGCTAAATTCAAACTTTTGTGTAATGATTTAATTAAGTCTGAGAAGGAAATCAAACTTCTCAGAGACAAACAAATTGAATTTGATAACTTGTTTTCAGAGAACATAAAACTAAAAGATAAACTAGTTATAGCTTCTTAACAAATTATTTCTTTAAAAACTGAACTAAATGAGGCTAAACAATTTGAAGAATCCCTAAATGGGAGAAATTTTAAATTAATGGACATAACCAGCATAGTAATTGCTAGGCTTAATAGTAAATTAGGCTTAGGAGCTTCATCTAGTCAGCCACCAATACTTATGAAAAATATTCTTTCAACACCTATCAAATTCATATCAGAAAAAGGAAAAGAAAAATTGGAGGAAAATAACCAACAGATTGAAGTATTTCAGAAACCCAAACAAAATAAAAGAAAAATTAAAAATTTCAATAAAAACCATGTTCAACATTTTTTGTCGAACTAAGATTGACGAAATGTATATGGTTCGTCGAACTCAGATCGACGAACTATGAACGCATATTTTATATATAATAAATCACCTAACTGCGATCGATGAAATCAATATGGATCGTCGAACCGCGATCGACAAAATTAGGGCACAGGAAATGAATTCTTTTATTCTCTAAGCGGAGTTCGACGAACTTATCCCTATTCATCGAATGTAGATCGACGAACTTATTGGAATTCGTCGACCTCAGATAATTTCAACAAAAACTTAAATTCTTCCATAAATTTTTATTATCCTAAATCATCTATTAATCCCTTTACCAAATGGATAGTCCCACCTAGGATATTTCATCCTCTACGATAAATGAATCAACCAGAGTTCTCTTATATTTCTAGTTTTAAATTTGAGAAGAATCAAAGACCCAAGATAACCTGGGTCAATAACATCTAATCTCCTTTTATGCAGGTGAAGAACTATCATACCATAGAGGAATAATGGTATTTTTATAGTGGGTGTTCAAAGCATATGACAGGAAGCAAGGACAACCTCACTAACTACAAGTCAAAGCTTGGGCCAAAGGTTATCTTTGGAGACTCCAACTTTGGCCAAATAGAAGGCTATGGGAATGTTAAAGTTGGAGCTGTTACATTCAAGAAGGTTGCATATGTAAGTGGTTTAAAACATAACCCAATATCCATAAGCCAGTTATGTGATGAAGGTTATCAGATATCTTTTAACAAATCTTCATGTATTATTACTTCAATAGACAACAAAACATTTTTAACTGGACTTAGATAAGAAAAAAAATTATGTAGTTAATTTCAAGTCAGCTAGTTCAGAAATTTGTCTGTTCAATCAAGTGAGTAATAATAATGATTTATGGCATAAAAGATTAGGACATTTAACCTTAAAAATATTACTAAATTATCTAGGGACAACCTTGTTAGAGGATTACCTTCTGGCCCTTATAAGAAAGAAAGTCTCTGCAGGGCTTGTCAATTAGGCAAGCAAACTAAAAATAGCTTTAAATCTGTTAATATGAGTGATTCACCCAGGATTTTGTACTTGCTACATATGGATCTTTTTGGACCCATTGCAGTATAGAGCTTGGGAGGGAAATCATATACTTTAGTTATTGTTGATGACTTCTTTAGATTCACTTGGGTGTTCTTTTTGAGAAATAAGTCAGATAACTTCAAAGTTCCTACAGACTTTCTTAAGAGCATTCAGATTGAGTACTCTACTCTAGTTGTATTGATTAGAAGTGATCATGACTGTAAGCACAGCAACCTATGTTCTGAATAGGAGTCTAATACAAAAACTTAAGGGCAAGACTCCCTATGAATTGCTTAAGGGGAAGCAACCTAAAATAGATTATTTTAGAGTTTTTGGTTGTAGATGCTACATACACAATAATAACAAGAAACATCTTAGAAAGTTTGAAGCCAAAGCTGTAGAGGGAATTTTTCTTGGATATTCCCAAGTCAGCAAGGCCTATAGGGTATTTAATAAATCAACTTTGAAAATGGAAGAATCTATTCATATATCTTTTAATGAAGCTAACATGTTTTACAAGGAGAAGGATTCTTCTACCAAAGATTTATTGCAGGGACCCCAACTGTGTGGGAATTTGGATGATTTAAACCTTACCCAATAGGTTATATCACATCCATCTCCACAAGTTGATGAAGAGAGTGAAGAAGAAACTATTGGAATAGTTGAACTAATAACAGCTAACTTAATTCCACAAGAGGAATTAATTCCCCAAGCTATTAATGAACCAACTCCTCCTACTGATCTTGCCATACTTAGATATCACCATATATCTCAAGTGATTGGAGACATGTCAGTTGGTCTGCAAACAAGGCATCAACTCAACCAAGACTTGATGCATGCTCTGCTTCATATGTTAACTGGAGCCTCAATCCATAAAAGATGCAGATCAAGATCCCCACTATATTATTGCAATGCAAGAGGAGTTCAATCAATTTGAGAGATATAGAGTTTAGGATTTAGTTCCAAGACCCAAAGACTACCCAATCATTGGAACTAAATGGGTATTTAGAAACAAATTGGATGCACAAGGAGCTGTTATAAAGAACAAAGCAAGACTAGTAGCACGAGGATATTCACAAGAGGAAGGAATTGATTATGATCAAACCTTTGCCCCTGTTTCAAGGTTGGAAGCTATTAGGATATTCCTTGCTTATGCAGCCTACAAAAATTTCAAAGTCTACCAGATGGATGTCAAGAGTGCCTTTTTAAATGGTGAACTCAAAGAGGAAGTTTATGTGGATCATCCACTAGGTTTTATCTCTCTAACTCATCCCTCTTTTGTTTTTAAATTGCATAAAGCTCTCTATGGTTTAAAGCAAGCTCCAAGAGCTTGGTATGAGACCCTAGCTAGCTTTCTTTTATAGCATAAGTTCTCTAGGGGAATTATAGATATGACTTTATTTTTTAGGCATCATAAAAATAAAATTTTGTTAGTACAAATATATGTAGATGACATCATTTTTGGCTCTACTGATTCCAAACTATGCAAAAGGTTTTCTGACCTGAAGCATTCCAAGTTTGAAATGAGTAGCATGGGTGAGCTTTCATACTTCCTTGGTCTTCAAGTGAAGCAATCCCCTGATGGCATTTTCATCTCCCAATCTAAATATGTTAAGGAGCTAGTTAAAAGATTTGGGTTGTCTGATGCCTCAGCTATGAAAACACTTATGGCTTCCAATGTTGTGATTGATTCTGATGAACAGGGCAAGCCAGTTGATTAGAAAACATATAAGGCTATTGTTGGGTCCTTGTTGTATCTCACAGCTAGTAGACTAGATATAATGTTTGTTACATGCCTTTGTGCTAGGTTCCAAGTGAACCCTAAAGAATCTCACCTTATTTTCCTAAAAAGAATTTTGAGATATATAAAGGGTTGCCCAAATCTAGAACTCTAGTATCCAACTGAGTCAGAATTTGAATTAACGTGATTCTCAGATGTTGACTTTGCTGGATGTAGAGTTGACAGGAAAAGCACATAAGGAACATGTCAGTTCCTTGGTGATAAGCTTGTGTATTGGTTTTATAAGAAGCAGACATCTGTGTCAACTTCAACTGCTGAAGCTGAATATATAGCAGCTGGCAGTTGTTGTTCACAAATATTATCGATTCAAAACCAACTCCTAGATTATGGTTATAATCTAAATAATTCAACTATATTTTGTGATAGTCCTAGTGCAATTTCCATTACACAAAATCTAGTGCATCATAATAGGACCAAGCATATAGAGATAAGACATCATTTCATTAGAGATTGTGTAGACAAAAAGAAAATTAACCATGTCTTTATCTCTACTGATTTACAAAGAGCAGAAATCTTCACTAAACCATTAGATGAGAAGAAACATATGTTCTTCTTAAATTAGCTAGGCATGATCATTTGAGAAAGCCAAATTTTATTTTTGTCTAAGGTTAGAAGAATTGGTCACTTTTTGTCAAACGGAGATCGGCGATCTATGAACTCTTCTAGAGTTTTTTGTCGACCGGAGATCGACGAAATCTCTTTGAGAAATTTTTCGTCAAACTGAGATCGACGAGTTTATTTCTGAAAATATTTCGTCGAACGGAGATCGATGATTTGTTTTCCCGCTCTTCTACCTTTGGTCGACGACTTTTATCTCTTTATGGGTATTTTTGTCGACCTGAGCTCAAAGTTTTTCTTTTTGTTGGACGAAGTTCGTCGCTTCACCTTCTAAAACCCTTATATCTAGGTTTTCATCGAACTCCATCCCGCGCTTTCCAGTTCTCTTGTACTTGATCTCTTGTTTCTTTTATAGAGCAATGACGATCTCTCCAGCCCCCCTCTCAACCATGAAATTTGATGCTGGATCTTATATTGACCTTGAATATTTAAGTCATTCGGATCAAGTATTCAAGGATATTCTACAGTTGCTCGAACTCGGAATCTGTAATATTTCATGACAACAAGAATCAAACTCCCAGTAACAGAGATAAAGGAATGGATGTTCTCCACAAAGCTTCAGGATACCAGAGCCATTGTTGGCTCCATCTCTTGTAACCAGGTTATTTTATCTCCAGAAGTTTTAACTGAAGTTTTTGGATTTATTAATGGGGAAGATGATATAGAGTTATCTAGCAGTTAATTTAATGATATGCTAGATAGGTTGGGTCACTCCCAGGGAAACCCTAACAACTTACTCAAGAAAAATCATTCTATAGAATACAAATTTTTGGAAGATATTGTTGGCAAAGTGTTGTTGGGAAAATACTATGCTCATGACTATATTATCGGGCAGTAATTCAACTTGATGTGTGCTCTGGTCAATAAAAAGTCAGTAGACTGGGGATCAATTTTCTTTGATTCAATCAATAAAAAGATTACAGGAAAATATGGAGGTTATGGAAGGATCCTAGGGAACTTCCTACAGGCTAAGTGCCCAGAACTATTGGTCTCCCAGACTATATTTATCAATGCCTCTAAGAGGCTTACCTCTGCCCTCTTTGGCAGATGGGAGAGGACTATCCCCAAGCCCTCCAGGGCCTCCTCTTCCAGAGCTTCTGAGGACACAAGGGCGGCCACATCCACTCCCCCACCCCTAGAAGAAGTTCTCCCTTCACGTCCTCCTCCACAACAATAACCCCATCACTCTATCTCTCTACTGCTTCACCTCTACCTGATTCACCTCTTCCACCATCATTACCTCCACATTCATATATTCCCATTCATGAGGATACAATACCACTATCTCCACCTCCTCAATCTCCCATTCCATCACACCTTGATGACATTCCATCCACCTCCTCCCAACCAAACTTTAATCTTCTGTCACCTAAATCTTCTCAACCATCTCCTCACCTCTCTCCAATTCAATCCCCCATCCAGGAAAACATCACTACTGGCATACCATCCAACATTCCTCCATCATCATTTTCAAAATTCCAACACTCAGATTTCCCTCAAGCCATGTCCATCTGTTCCAATTATGGTCATCAATCCACATATGCCCCTTCTTCTCTTGAACCCCTCTACCTAAACTTTTCTGACATAGCAAAAGATCTCCTCAAATTCATCTCTCCAACCCTTAAGCAGCTAGTAGCTGAAGTTATTGCTCCCCTCTCTGCTTCTATCTCTACTCTCTTTTCCCAAATTGCTGCTCTCTCCTTTATCCCTTCTTCTGGGGACCTGGCTTCAGGACCTTCTGAAACCAGGCAGGGGGAGATGTTCTATGAAGAAGCTCCAGCTCCTCCAGCAGCAGTAGCAGATTCAGATGCAGATCTTCCAGTAGAAATCATTGAGATTATGGATGAAGATATAAAGATTTTTGCTTTTGTAGATACAGAAATAACTACTGTTGGTGATTTCATCATAAATCCCACAATTGATTTAACTTCTTTACTACATTCTTTTGATTTAGTTTATAGCAACACTCTTCTAGTTTTTGCTGATTCAGCTCCAGATATATCCAAGGCTATAGTCTGTTATTCATCTGCTATAAGTCCTGAAGTTTTGGAAAAACTTAGGACAAGTTTTTAGTTTCTGATACTGTTATAGAGCCACAAATTGATTCAGAGCCAAAGGCCTTTTCCCCTAAAACTTTTAGATGGGTTGAGTCTCTCATGCCTGATCTGGATGAGATAAAGTTTGTTGATATGGAAGAAGAAAATGATTCTATTCAGGATCAAGTTGTTTCAGAAGTTTCTGTAGAGCCTGTTATTCAAGAACAGCCCCAGGCTCATCCAATTCTCACTAATGATATGCTGAGATAGATTCATGCTCTATATGATAATCTAATAACTTCTTGTGATGATGATGATGAAGATTCTGATGATTCTTAAGATACTAGTTCCAAGAAAAGAAAGGCAAAGAAGAAGGCTACTCCAAAGGCTGCTCAAAAGCCCAATCCTACTGTTGATACTCCATACAATGTTCTGCATAATATAACTCTCACTCCAGATACCCCCAACTGGATGAGATTCTCTAAAAATGAACAGAAGGCTAGGAAGAAGAGTAGGAGGTACTCTCCTCCACCTCCATTCAGGAGAGGTCCTCCTCCTCCTCTAGTAGTTGGATCTTCAAGCTATGTTTCTTAAGGACAAAGATCTACATCTCAATCCTATCAATCAAGATCTTCTTACAACAGCATAGGTAGACCATCCAGATCAGATTCTCAATACAATAGTAAATAACAGTAGCAGCAGCAAGCTCAAGATACTCAGATATCTAGTTCTTAAAGACCTTTGTCCCTAGTTTATGAGCCAGAGCTAGACCCAAATTATAGAATTAGCAGATTTAATGAACTTATTGGTCTATCTCAGATCAATAAAGCCAAATCTGAAGGAAAAGATATTTCTCAGTTCACAACTATTACTTCCTATAGGCAAAAGGAATTTGACAAGTTTCAGGTAAAAAAATTCATTTGATCTTAATGCTTACATGCAGCTCCATCCAAAGGAAGTTGTGCCCAAAGCAGTTTCTCAAAAATTTCTTGGCATTCAAGACCTGAAGATGGCCCAAAGAGAAGCAGAAGATCCTACAAGAAAAGTGATCTTCATTACTCCATCTTCTGATTCTCCTTCTGAAGTTCCTAAGAAAGATCATTGACTCTTATTTATGGTTTTGAACTATTTTCTTACTGTTTGTTTAAAAACCTTCTTAGCTCTATCATATATCTGCTGAATGTGTTATTTCTGCAAGATATATCTTTTTTCTTTATGATATATTCTGTGTAAATAGTGACCACACCCAAATAGGGGGGATTGTTGGGCTAGGTTCACTATTAGGATTCTAAAATGACCCACATTTATAGTCTAGGGTCATAAGTCTTTTTCTAGATCTAGGTTAAGTCAACAAACCTAGAGTGATTGGTTTTCACATTGATGAGTTGTAAATATACCTATATTTTTATATTTTATTTAAGTAATTTTTGTTTAGTTTTGTTATTTTTTGTTTCTTTTATTCAATAAAAATGTTTCTTTTTTTTGTAAATATATTCTAATTTAACTTTTTTTGGTTTTCTGAAAATCTTTAGAAAACGTCAAAATTTGACCAGTCAACGTTCGACGATCCTCGACCAGCAGATCGTCGACCACAAAGATCGTCGACCACAAAGATAGTCGACCATGTTGCTGCCAGCGTCGAATGCAAAAGCGTCGACCACCAGAGCGCCGAACGCAAATGCGTCGATCACACAGAGCGCCGAATGCAAAAGCGTCGACCACCAGAGCGCCGAACGCAAAAGCGTCGACCACCAGAGCGCCGAACGCAAAAGCGTCGACCACCAGAGCGCCGAACGCAAAAGCGTCGACCACCAGAGCGTCGAACGCAAAAGTGTCGACCACAATAACAGCCGCCAGATCATCGACCTCCAAAGCTAGCAGATCGTTGACCTCCAAAGCTAGCAGATCGTCGACCTCCAATGCCAGATAGTCGACCACAATAACAGCCGCCAGATCGTCGACCTCCAAAGCTAGCAGATCGTCGACCAGCCATCTCACAACAGATAGCCGACCACAAGTTGCCGCCAGCTTCCCGCCCTTCCAGAACAAACGCCAGCTGCTAGCAGAAGCAAAGTCAAAGACGATTTTGACTGCCACCTCTTCTTTTTAATATTTTTTTATCTTCTTTTTTTGCCTATAAATAAAAGCTTCCTGTAAGCTTTTCTTGTCCAACTTTTTGACCACTTTACTTAGTGGAGGTGCTGCCCAAATGGATCCAAATGTTATGTAAGAGATTTTTCTCCCCCCTCCCTTAGTTTGCAATAGCTTTTTATTTAATAAAATAGTTTATTTTCTCTCTTGCATATTATGAAGTTTCATGAAAGCGCCCTTCTCTTTGTAATTTTTCGTTCTCTTTTTTTGTCATTTTCTTTCTTTTTTCTATTTTTCACTCTTATGAATTTATAAAAACTCCCTAAAATGTGTTGTTTTTAATTTTCTTTAACTTAGGCTCTTAGGAATGTAAACCTTTTTTATTTTTTTTTGTTTTCTTTTCACCTTTTTTTGGAGGTTTTATAAAAACATAAGAATGAAAATATCGTCGTTATAATTTTTCGCTCACTTCCATTTTGCGTTTATTTGCAAAACTTTTCGCCTCGTTTAATTTTTATTTTGTCTTTTTATGCATTTCTACCGCATTCTAGCGGTAGAAATGCAGTCATTATAATTTTTCTACACTTTGTCTTTTTCTAATTTTTGTACGTGTGTGTGCGTGTGCGCATTTATTTCCACCTACTCGTTAAGAGTTAAATGGCGCTCTGCTTTCATTTCCCGCCCACTCGTTTGAGTGGAACTTGTCATTTATCGCTTTCATTTCCCGCCTACTCGTTTGAGTAGGACTCGTCATTTTAATGCTTTTATTTTCTTCCTACTCACTTGAGTAGGAAAACTTAGAGTGCGTGCGTGTGTTTTCTTTCAAGTAGAGTGCGTGTGTGCGTTTCATTTCTGTAGAGTGTGTGTGTGTGTATGAGTATAAATTTACCCCCTCCCACTCGCTCGAGCCGGGATTCGCATTTACTGCTTTCTTCAGTCCTACTCGTTTGGGTAGGACTTGCAATTTACTGCTTTCTTCAGTCCTACTCGTTTGGGTAGGACTTGCAATTTACTGCTTTCTTCCTGCTTTCTTACTGCTTTCATTTACCGCTTTCTTTATCGCTTTCTAGTGTAAGTGTTCCCATTCCGATGAGTGGCTAACCGCCTTTAGCCCTCAATGTCGAAGAGCATTGGGACAGATAAAGTAGCTTTAAATAATTAAAGGTCCTGTTTTTCTTATTAATTAAATTTCTTAAGGTTTGCCCCGGGTTAACGACGCGTAGGACCGCATATCGATGTGCGGGCCCTATTTCTGTTATCCATACGCAACGCCGAGAGGCCGGTGCGTATGGACCGATCGCCCTTGGGTAAAGAGAGATCCGCGCTAACCCTCGAGAGAGGAGGCACGCGACTCTACCGGATTGGGTTCCCCACCCAATAGCGGGATTCTTAGCATAATGTGGGCGTTAAGAGGAATCCTTCGTCGGTCTAACGATCGATCGAATAGTCTTAGCGTTCAGGTGAGCGATAGTCCTAGAGATAAGTGAGCTCATTCTTATGGAACCTCCACGGCCGAGTCTCCGCCTTAATTAATTTGAAATTTAGGATCTCCTTTTATTAAAAGTTTACTTTAGTTCAATTCTCTTTTTGATAGCGTTGCGCTAAGTTGGTCTTCGGACTTCCGCACTTATTTACTGTATTTTTTCCTGCTTTCTTTTTATGCTTATTATTATTATGCTTTTTATATAATTTTTTTATCATTTTCCTTTTTTATATAAAACCACAAATATTTTCGGTAGAATAATAGGTATTTCAGGGAAAGAGTAGAAATAGCTAAGTCGGGCCCGAGAACAATACGACCCCGATATTCCACACACGGAATATCATGTACTACACGCGATAGGTGCACTTGCCTCCCTTTCGTTAAAACTCGGTTTCTAATCAAATAAAAAACGCGCTTTCCTTTCTTTTTTATAAAATAAAATAACCCACTCATCCATCATCCTTCATCTTTTCATTTAAAATAAAAAAGAAACCCCGCGAGTTTTAATCCACATCAAGTTTTTGACCACTTTACTTAGTGGAGGTGCTGCCCAAATGGATCCAAATGTTATGTAAGAGATTTTTCTCCCCCCTCCCTTAGTTAATACCCCCATACTTAAGTTTTTGCTATTCCAGATCAAAAGTTGGAGATGAACCTATAAGTAATTAAAAAGAATCCTAAATTTAACTAACGCTTAACTTAATTGTACGAAAGATCGAAATGAATTTCCGGGGTCTCGGAATTAAATCTTAACTTATGAAAATGTTATAAATAGAGGAAATGTTTCAAAAAATACTTCTAAATGAAAAAATAAAAAGCGAAAATTATTTTTGTTAGTTTAACAAAAATGGATTGGAATTATCGAAAAAACTTTAGCTAAAAAGAAATTGATAGGAAATAATTCAATTTAAAATTTATGCTCTCAAAAAAAAATTAGATTAATTCTAGAATCATGAAAATTGGATAAGTGGATTGGCGGTTATGAAGAAGGCTTTGAATTTTTGAGGCGAGGTAATTTTTTCTCGAACCTCCATATATAATTTTGAATAATTAGGAAAATGAAATCTTATTTTCCTAACACATTTTTTCTTCATTTTTTCAAAAATATAAATAAAACCCAATGAATATGTATAGGAGTAATGAATTTTATCCTCTTACTCCTTCATATAATCTTTTTAAATATTGGGTGCCTATGTTTACGGGACGAAATCTTATCCTCATTGACATAAGATCTTTTAAGGGTGAGCGGGAAATCATACCAATTAAGGTATGAAAAAAAGTGGAAGGGATTTTTTTTTCAAAAAGAAAACTAGAGTTTAATAAAAAATTTCGAGAGCAACCTCTTTAATTTGGACGTTCCTACGTTTCTAAAAGCATAAGTGGAAATAATGTAAAATCCATAAATGTTAATTTCTAACATAAAGATGTGCTTTATTTCAAAAAATAAGAAGCGAAATGAGAAACATAAGTTCCCTATAATAAGAAAAAGCCATAAAAAAATCTTTAAAATCTTAACCCCAGAAATCTAAGTTATTGAGCTACAATTAATAAACGAATAGTAAATAAAGAATTAATTAAAATTCGTTTATAAATAAACTCGAAACGATTATTTTGGAGAGCAAAGAGCTTAAGAAATGAGGTATTCGAATTATTTAATTCAAAATAAAAAAAAAATTTATTTTTATGAGTTTTTCTAATAATTTTTTTTTTATATTTTGGTGTTTTTATCATTTTTTTGTAATTTTTTTTTTAAAGGTTATACAAATTTTTTATTATTATTATTTTTGAGTTATACAAATTTTTTTGATTTTTTTGATTTACGGAAATATTTACAAGAGGAGAGAGAGAATATTTACAAGATAAGAAAGAGAAGGGGAAAGAGACGAGAATATTTACAAAATATAATTACAAAGTAAAAAACAGGATCGCCCGCGAACAGACTCTTATTTGTGGTTGGTTCGATGAGTCGAACGTCGCGGAGCGATGTTTTATTTTTTTGAAAAATTTTAATTTTTATAATTAATATTATTAAAGCATGAAATTTTTTTGAAGTTTTTAATTTTGTAATTTTTTGGAGTTTTGTTAAGTGCGGGAAATAAAAAAATACAAAAAATAAGAAACACCCCCATACTTAAGTCCAACATTGTTCCCAATGTTACACTAAGTATGAGGAACGATATATATATAAAAAAGAAAAGCTAAACAGTTATGTACAAAAGAATTAAAAACAGTGGTTTAGAAATTCTTACCTAAACCGCGTTCGGGGAATCCCGTTAAGTTTTGCCCTGCAAAAGTTTAAGTGAAAGAAAAAATATAATATAAAAACGAAAAAGATAGATTCGGCGAAAATATGCGGGTGATAGGGGGCGACAAGTGGGTGTGACTCGTAAGCTGACGTCTTAGCTAAGTGAGCGCGACCGATATGCGATCCCGTAGCGCTCACGATTGTGAAGCGCGCCGAAACGACAAAATAAATACCTAATTTAATTTTTTTGTTTTATAAAAATTTTTAGTTTTTTGAATTTTTAGATTTTTTTTTTTTAAGTTTATGTTTATAGTTTTTGATTTTTTTTTTTTTGAAAAAAAAAATAAAATGAAAAAAGAGAAAATAAGTTAAAAGCAAAATAAAATAAAAAATATATATATATTTTTTTGAATTTTTTTTTAATTTTTTGATGAAAAGGAAAAAAATTTCATCATCATTATTTTTTTTTATTTTTAAGTTTTTAAATTTTTATAAGTTTTTAAGTTTTTAAGTTTTTTTTTATTTTTTTAAGTTTTTGATTTTTTTTGTTTTAAATTTTTCTGATTTTTTTTTTGTTTTAAAGTTTTTTAAAAAAAAATTTTATTTTTGATTTTTTTTAAAGTATTTATTATTAATATTAATATTGATATTATTATTATTATTATAAATATAATTTTTTTGTGGCCATTTTGTTGTTTATTTATATAGAAATAAAGGGTAAAATTAATAGGTTTCAGGAATTCAAAATAGTAAGACGAAATTTTCCCCGGCAACGGCGCCAAAAACTTGATGTTCGTAAAAACGACGAGTTTTAACGATCTGCTAGAGTGATTGGTTTTCACATTCAGAAGACTAAGAAATAGAAGACCTCCAGAGAAAAGCAGTTTTCCAAGAGTCGGAAAAATCATTTGACGATAGTTGAACTCACCTCGACGATCGTCGATCTTAGATCGACGAACTCAAGATTTCTTCTCTGAGTTGAGCTCAACGAAAGTTCAGCTGAGATCGACGATTTGTCAGCTTACATCAGAAACTCAGCTCGACGAAGTGATATCTTAGCTCGACGAAGTTGGAGCTTTTTTCGACGATTTTCTACTGCTTGTCTGTCTTATTCAGCTCGACGATATTGGATCTCAGGTCGACGAAATATGTTGAGTTCGACTATTGTATGGCCGATTCAGTTTGACAATTCCTCCATGCAGTTTTCCAAGTATTGTCCATGGAAATTTGATTTCAAATTTATTATTATATGCTTATAATGCTCTGATAATTAATGCTTCATATTCTCTAGAATATAGCCGTTCCAAGGCAGCATTAATTATGTTATTCACAGAGTAATTATTTGACTTATTTTCTAGGACAGTTGAGGAACTAAATTTTAGGCTTTTTTTAGCCGTTCAACTCCAAGGATTTTGGCAGTAATTCAAGGATAAGATTTAAAATTCAAAGGCTTATTTTCTACAAAGGATATATATAAGGTTTCTTCTTCAAAAAAAAAGAGAGATAATACTCAACAGAAAATCTAGAAGCATTTTGAATTATATATACAAAAACTAAAAGAAGAACACATCTTAAATACATCTTCGGTCTTCTTCAGTTTTCCTTCCGGAATTTCAAGAGACAGAAAAACTTCATCAGTCTAAAAGTTTCCTGAAGATCAATCCTAAATCTAAAGGCCTACACCCTGAACAAAGCTCTCATTCTCCTGAACTCTTCTACATCTCTGGGGGAGCTTTGACAACAGCTCAATCCACTAGTCTTCTCTCTGATTGTTGACAGAGAAGACATCATATTTATTTTCTTTCTTTCACCACTGTACAAAGGGTTTCTTAACTCCCTTCAAAAGTTATTCCTTTTGGTTGTCAAGTCTCCTAATCAAAAGACTTGGTTTAGTTTTTGGGCACCAGGTCAAAAGCTCAAAGGTTTGTTATATCTCCCTTAGAAAATAGATATTCTGGTTGCATGACACCTGATCAAAAACCTGTAGTGGATTCCTATCGGGTGGTAGAAGAGTGGATGTACCCAAGTTTAGGGGAACCACTATAAATTCTTTGTGTCATCTTGATTGCTCTATTGTTTATTTCTGTGTACTGTGATTGTCTTTTTTTCATTTCTCTTTATACATATACTTATCACTTATTTTAATCCGCTGTAAAAATTAATCAAGATTTTTAAATACTCTATTCACCCCCCCCCCCCCTTCTAGAGTTAAGATAGATCTATCCCTTCTCTTTCAATATCATTGTTTGTGAAAGTAACAGACCATTAGGATTTGTTGGACGCATCGTTGGGGCTCCGACACAATTGCAGTGAATGCCATGAGAGCATCCCCCATTTCATTTCTAGATTTCCCTGCCATTCCCAAGCACCGCCTTCTATAAACGGTAAAATACCCCCATTCTCTACAACCTCCCCTACCTCTAGTTCAATATCACGTCGTGGTTCGTCCTTTCCCTTCCTAGCTGCTACCGGAGTCCCAAATAAAGTCTTAGGCTTCATTTGGTTTGTCGTTTTGCCACCTCCATTTGGAGCAAAGGCCGTCGGACGGCGGGTAAACAAACGGTCGCCGGCGGCGTTTGCCATATACACCCAAGGCAAGGAGGAAACGGCCCCGATCCTCTCCGTTTCGACCCCTAGCTCTCCTACTCCGGTTCCAAAATGACGTTTCGACCCACCGAATGCACCTACCACCGCCGAACTAAATACAATTACTATCTTTATATACTTTTTTTCCTCAATGTATATTTTTGGCTATCATTCAAAAAAAAGGCATGAGAATATTTTAATAAAAAATTTTGGTTGAAATAATTGAATGTTCAATGTCGTGTTCTTTTTCGTTTATATATACCAAGACTGCAGTAATATTCATCATCACTTGATGATTGTTGTGCAAAATTATTTCCTCCACGGATATTATAAGGGATACCAAACGTAATCAGGTACTATCACTACCGCACATTACGGGGCGGGGGGGCATGGAAATTAATGTGCACCTCATTAATTTATAAATTAGAATGGGGTTGCAGATAGTGAAACCCTTTCACTATGAGGGATGCTCATAATTGAGGAAGTGGGGCTACTTAGCGCCCGTAGTGGAGAAAATCATCAAAACTGCCACCCGGCGCCTGCCGCTCCGCCTTGGCATGACAATCGTTGCACGGCCACCTACAGCCTTGCCGCGGGCCTTGGTGCTGCAACCTTTGCACAACACCTATCGTCGCATTGTAACTACTGTGTCACGCTTACCGCACCCCAGCTTAGTGCGCTTGGGCGGATTTAATTAAGTCCAGGGGCACAGCCCCCTTAAAATTTTAAAAACGCCCGTAGTGGAGAAAATCATCAAAACTGCCACCCGGCGCCTGCCGCTCCGCCTTGGCATGACAATCGTTGCACGGCCACCTACAGCCTTGTCGCGGGCCTTGGTGCTGCAACCTTTGCACAACACCTATCGCCGCATTGTAACTACTGTGTCACGCTTACTGCACCCCAGCTTAGTGCGCTTGGGCGGATTTAATTAAGTCCAGGGGCACAGCCCCCTTAAAATTTTAAAAAAAATGTCATTTTTAGTAATATATAAAGGAAAAAAAACCGGGCCAGAAATTGCTCCCATTCAATCAACTCCTGGATTCATTCACTCCATCTCCCGACTCTCCCGCCGACCTGTGCGGCTGTGCCCTGATACTGTAATGCCCCTGAATTTTCAATAATTATTTTGATCTCCTTAGGGTCATATTAATGACGTAAGGGCGTTACGTTGACGCGTAGTAACGGGGTGCCGCCGTTGGTGCGTGATTTTGTTCTTTGGCGTTATGTTAATCCCTTTAGTGGCAGTTGTTAGACTCATCGAAATTCGAGTGTTGACTTGGAAAAATTAAAGAAATAAATTTTAAGCGTGTTTGTGTAGTTTCGTTGTGATCCGGGCTGAATTGGGATCTCGGTGGATATTTTTAGGGATGATTGTTGTATTAATTTCGGGAAATTTTAACACGAGTTTTATTTGTCGGATCCTGATTTCGACTTCATCGATGGATTCGTAGCACCGATATTTAGCCTTGGTACGAATTTTATCGAGATCCGAGGTGATTTGGTCTTTCTCATCATTTGAGTTTTTATAGTTATTATATTAATAATATTATACTATATATATATATGCACGTACTTAAGAAATCCTATTCATGGTCTTCCCCAAGTCATTGGTCCGAAGAGCAGAGAGAAGGTACGACTCGAACATCGCTAAGCCTTCCGGTCGCCGCTCTTTGGAGCTCCGGTGCATGAAACCTTTGACGGAGCTTAGATCCAGAAAGCTCTTGCTGAGATCTTCGCGTGCACGGTAAGATTTTCCCGTTTCGTGGATTTTTGACGTTAGGGTATTTGACCATAATCCTTGCTTTACCCCAAAAAGTTCCAGAGCTCGTAGCCGAGGAGTTCTTGCGACCGTCCTTAAAGCGGAGCACTAGAGAGGCTGTTTTTAGGAGATTTTGATGCAAGTGGTGGTTCCTCCGCTCTTTCTTTTTCTTGTGTCCCAGTTATCTTTTTTTCCCTGCATAGAACTTAGGATCAGGATATGGATTAGGGTTTGTTGATTTTGGTGTAGATTAGGAATCGGTCCAAGAAGAATTTGTCGAGTGAAGCAGAATTTGTCGAGTGAAGCCTTGACATCGAGCGATTTTAGTTAGGCGTCGAGTGAAGCAGAATTCATCAAGTATTTTTTACAAATCCGTGTGGACTTAGAAGTTTTCCGACGAGTGACCTTCCTAATTGTCAAGTATCGGTGTGAGGTAAAGTCGAATCCGTCGAGTATAGATGTGAAGTCGAGTCGAATTCGTCGGGTAAGCAGCGATTCGTCAAGTATTCTCGACGAATCCGTGTGGACTTATAAGTTTTCCGACGAGTGGCATTCCTATTCATCGAGTATTGGTGTGAGGTCAAATCGAATCCGTCGATTATAGATGTGAAGTTGAGTCGAATTCGTCAGGTAAGCAGCATTTCGTCGAGTATTCTCGGTGAATCTGTGTGGACTTAGAAATTTTTCTTAGTCGAATAAACTCCAATTAGTCGAGTATACCTTAAGATATTTTTGGTTTTCTTCTCTGTGTCGTTGTGGGAATCCAATGCTGAGTTTTGGGTTTTTCTTTCGTTATCAGTACTTTTGGATGTTTATTTGTGGTCTTTGGTTGGCAGTAGATAAAGCACCATCACCTCAGTGTCGGTTTGTGAATCATTATGCATAGTGAGTGTTTATTCTTTTCTCTTCTTATGGATTGTTGGGTCAGGTTGGATAATGTGGTCACCACCACAGTGCCTTTTGAGATTGTTTGGTCTGATGGTTTGTGTTGGATAAGTGGCAACCGTATCAGTATCAGATATCTTTTACCGATGTTAATGATTCACGCGTTTATCTGATCAGTCTTTTCTTATATATAAACATATGTTTATAAGCATACTCTTACAGATGTTTTTAAAACACAGCTCTTTGTCACACTTGGTGCAACTTTACATAATTAATCTCTTGAATTCTTCATCGCTTAATGTGTTTTGGTTTAGGTGTTGTGGTTTGACAGCTAGTCTTGTTGGGTTGGTAACCCTCTTAACTGGTCTAACTATTTGATTTTTGATCTTTATTATCATTTGTATATCTTTTGCTGAGACAATTTTATTTTGAATGCCTCATGCTCGGAGCAGTAGCGGTCTGAGCAGCTAGAGTCGGTGGTCTCAGGCATTCTGTACTAGTAGCAGTGGTCCTTCTCTCACCTCCATGAGGTAGTTTTGTTTTTCTCTTTCTTTAGTTCAGACATATACTTTGTTTTGTGGGTTCGTGTCAGGTTGTTGACGCCTACAGTGGATTATTTTTGATGATAGACTATTTGTTTGCTGCTATGCTAATTTTCTTATTGTTTGTCGTACCTATTTTCTCTCTATGAAGGATTTTTGCTAAGTTCTTGTTAGTTATTTTTAAGTATAAAAGGATCAATATTATTATCTCATACTCATAACATCTCTTTAAATCAAATGTCACTCTACTTTAACGAACGTAAAAGATATTTAATATTTATATTTAATCTAGAGATGAGCATATCATGAATTGTCTTATTGGATCTTCATACTCATATATGATAATAATGAAATAAACCAAGTATTTTCCGTTGCGTATGTGTATAATTTCACCCATGGATTAGTTGATCAAATGAGCTGAGGGACACGCCCCTTAAAACCTAAACTCAAACTGTATCTTTATCATAACAAACTTGAGAATTTCATGAAAAGTCTTAGGAGTAAGTTCTTGCCTGAGCGTCTGTAGTTGTCCCCTACACGGCGTGGCATCACGGCACATGTTTTCTCTTACTCTGAGACATTATTAAATGTTGAGAAAATACGGGTTGTGACAGTAACAGAGGGAGGTTTGTTTGACAAGTTGGTCGAACAGATATCTCTGGTAAAGTTCTAGTTGTCTTGTCTCACTGCATGCATACGCCGATGTGCCATTAGTATGTCATGGCTGAAGCATGAACACTACACTCATAAGCATGACAAAAAGTATACGGGGCATATTTTGTATTATTGGATGCATAATATGTGTTTGTATATGGATCCTCATAGGAAGCAACATGTGACTGTTATGTAGTATGAGATGCATAACAATCATCACACGGATGCCCATTAGATTTTACTTTTTCGTTACATGCGATATTATTGTACAACCTCGTGTTCCCTGAGTGGGCCCACGACCCTAAGAGAGCAGATCGGGGGAGCCCGCCCGCATCAGAAGTGCGAGCAGGCAGACTAAGAACGACCAACTCACTCTCGCCAAAGCTAGGAGGACAAGCAGCGCGAGCTGGTCAACACAGCCTCGCGCCCGCCTGGAGTTCGTCGAACTCAATCTCTCTATCGCCCAGCTCGCGCCCGCCTGGAGTTCGTCAAACTGAATATATTTGGGTTTCAGAGTTAATAATCTTAGAGCGACCTGGCTCGTGCTCGCCTACAGAAGGAAGGCGGGCGGAAAACAAGGTTGCTTCCTCCTCGGGTGTCGAGAAAATGCCTCGGCATCCTCTGTCTCGCACTCGCCCAGGGAGCTCGGCAGAGAGTAGGCGAGCTGGTTCGGTCGGGCCCGTGTCCGCCAAGGTTCAGGGAGGCGGCGTGTGCCAGACCAATCAAGCACTCGCCGCCCCAAGCGAGTGTAGGCCTCAGAGTGTCGCTCGCCTTGTGCTCTGTGATGTGTTTTTACCATTTTGCCCCCGCCGGCCTGCCCATAGCCAGTTGGAACCACGGAGTTACGATGTTGACAGACCCAGTTGGGCTGCACATAGTTGTTCAGAACAGCGGAGGTTGGCTATTTGCAGGGCGATTTAAGAACTTATAAATAGACCCAAGGGGTACCTCAGAAGGTAGGCTTACTTATCTCCCAGTATTCTAGTGCTTTCTAAGGTTGCCTTAGCTCAGCTCTTAACTAGGGAGGGGAAGCGCTCTAAGATCTTCTGGGTGTGTGGTGGGACCTCCACGCCGAGCCCTTGGGCCAGTTCCTTGTTCTTTTTCCTTGTCATTTTGCTTGTAGGAGAGAAGTGGGTGCGCGATCACCCCTTCCCCAAGGGTGTACTCCACAGAAACTGATTCTTCAATTTCAACATTCTTGTGTGATTAGCATGAAGTGTGGTCAGCACAGAAAACCTTCAATAGGCTCGATGACGGGAGAAGAAGGATAAGGCTCAGATAGGTCCGACTCGCCACCCACCCCCTGTCTCTCGCCATGGTGGGGATGTTCGAGGACTTCAGACAGGAAGTACTTTGCTTGGTCAGATTCATACTTGGCGCGCGTGTCGAGTGCTCAACACCAGCAGTACCTGTTCTCGCGGTTCAAGCTCTCAGCGAGGACACTCTCGGCAGATTGGCTAGGAAAGAAGTTGTAGAGGAAGGAAGAGGCGGCGAGCTCCCCGAGCGAGTACTCTTCCTAGGCTCGGCGAGCGGAGGCAGGTTCGGCGAGATGGGGGTACGAGACCCCCCAGCTCGCTCCGTAGGGGGTGGCAGGCCCTTCGACAAGCTGGTTTCTTCTACCCCAGTTCCAAAGGCATTTAGGGAGCCTGAGATGTCCTACTACGTCGGGAAGGGAGACCTGGTCCAGCATGTCCAGTGGTTCGAGGATGTGGTCTCGATCTGACAGATGTCGTATGGGTTCAAGTGCAGGCTCTTCACCATCACTATCAAGGAGAAGGCGAGAGAGTGGATCCACCAGCTACTAGCCAGCTCCATTTACTATTTTGAGGGCCTGCGCTAGGGGTTCATATTGTGGTTCACCACCTCTAAGAGGAGGAAGGAGTCGGAGTCCCTGTCCCACATCAAGCAGGGGATGAACGAGACCTTGGGGAGCTACGTAGACCGGTTCCAGGAGAAGGTGACCAAGTCCAAGAGATGAAAGGTCACACCCTGATGATGGCCTTTACCCTGGGGCTGCAACAGGGTTTCTTCAGAATGGAACTGAAGAGAGTGCCACCCCTCTCCTACGAGGAGCTAATGGAGAGGGAAGCAAGAGAAGTCGATGGGGAGGCGTCGAATCCAGAGTTTTCCCAGAAGCTGGCAAGGTTGACCACGGAGGAAGAGAGTCCAAGAGGTGGCAGAGGTCATGTGGAGAGAAGGGTTGAGCCCCGGTAGAGGGAACAGCAGCAGCAGCAGTAGCCCAGGTGGGGGCACCAGGACTCAAACTATCGGCTAGGTTGGATGCCGAAGTGGCAAGAACAGGGGCCCCCGAGAGGTTTCTAGGGAGGAGACAATCGTCAGGGGGGTCAGGGCCAATTTTACCCTCTAGGCAAGAGGCAGGGCCAGAGACCACCTCTCCTCGACCAGAACCAAGTTATGTCTATAGCCATTGGGGAGAGGAGGAGAGTGGCGTGGAGGAGAAGGGAAGTTAGGGTGGAGTTACCCTACTGTGACTTCCATCAGGAGGAGGGGCACGCCACGACCACGTGCCCGGAGTTCGTCAAGATGAGAGGAAACAGGGAGCAACAGCAGCAGTAAGACCATCAGGGAGTGCAAATCGAGGAAGTCCTGCCTCGTGTAGAGGAGGATAGGTGTGAAAACTGGGCAGATGTTGGGCCCGGGGAGGGATCAGAGTGATCCACAGGGGGTGGGGGTCGAGGCTTCCCACAAGACAATTCTACACACTATGTGTCGCCGGAGCGTTGGCTCCACATCCCAGACCCCACCCCTAGAAGAGAAGATCACCTTCTCGAGGAAGTATATGCCAGACCATAAGGACCCTTTCTGCGATGCGCTGATCATCCAGACAGCGGTCGAGAACTTCACCGTCTCCCATATCATCATCGACAACGGGAGCTCGATCAATGTCATCTTCAAGAAGGCGTTTGATGCGATGAAGGTGGAGGCCAAGAGGGTGCTGGCCTCAGATAGACCCTTGTTCGGGTTCTTGGGTAAGAGGAAAGAGGTAGAAGGAGGAGTGGGCCTCCATGTCACTCTGGAGGGCAGTCCTGCTCCTGCAGGTTCGTCATTATAGACGCCCCCAGTAACTACAACGACATCTTCGGGTGACCCCACATCAGTGCCTTCCGCTGCATTCCGTCATCCTTCCACCAATGCCTAAAGTTCAACGTCGAGGGGATCCAGTTCCGGGTTCATGGTGACCCTAAGGTGGCAAGGGAGTGCTATGTCATGGCAGTGAACTCCATCTTATGGCAGTAGAGGGCCGAGGAGACGGAGCGAAGGATGGAGGAGGCAGAGCAGGAGGCAGGAGTGGAGATGGAGGTGGAGGAAGACCGCACCTAGGTGGAGATGGCGGAGGAAGTCCTGGAGCCGGCCGAGGCAATGGTCGTGGAGGAGGAAAAGGAGGAGATTCCTGCCCAAGGAGGGGAGGATGCTGGAGAATGGGGTGAGAAGTCTCGTTTGGAGGTTGTGGAAGAGGTGGTGGAGATGGAGGTTCTTACCCTCGGGAGGAGGGTGGAAAGGTCTGTATCAGCGAGGGGCTTACCCCGTCAGATTAGGAGAGGATGTTGGAGTGCATCCAAAATAATGTGGATATCTTCGCCTGGAGCGCCGGGGAGATGTCAGGGATCGATGCGAACGTCGCCTGCCACCGCCTTAACTTGGACCTGGAGGCTCGCCCCATCTAGTAGAAGAAGAGGGTCGTTACGGACAAGCTAGCCGAGCCAATCAGGGAGGAAGTGGCCAAGCTCCTCAAGGCTGGCTTTGTATCCGAGATCCAATACCCCAACTGGGTCTCCAATGTAGTAATTGTCAAAATAGGAGATGGTCAATGGCGTATGTGTGTTGATTTTTCTTTACTTAATAAATCATGTCCTAGGTACTGTTATCCCTTACCTCGGATCGATGCACTGGTTGACTCAGCCGTTGGTTTTCCTATAATGAGTTTTCTAGATGCATTTTCAGGTTACCACTAGATCAGGATGCACCCCCAGACATCAAGGATGTCTCCTTCAACACAGGAGATGGGTGCTACTGTTATAAAATGATGCCCGTTGGGCTAAAGAATGCAGGGGAAACAGACCAAAAAATGATGAATAGGGTCTTCCGAGAGCAGAAGGGGAGGAACTTGGAGGTATTTGTGAATGACCTCATGATCAAGAGTCGAGGCGTGGATTCTCATCTCCGAGACCAGGAGGAGACCTTCAACACCTTACGCAAATATAAGATGTGGTTAAACCCCCTAATGTGTGTCTTCGGGGCAAGTAGGGGCAAGTTCTTAGGACATCTCCTTACCCATGCAGGTGTAAAGCCCAACCCTGACAAGGTGAGTGCAATCATGGAGTTGGGATCACCTCGAAACACTAAGGAGGTGCAACGGTTGATAGGGAAGATGGTAGGAATGAGCAAGTTCTTCTCCCGGGCCGGAGAGAAGTACTCCCCCTTCTTCAAAACTTTGAGGGGGGGGGGGGCAGAAGTTCGAATAGACTAGGGAGTGCTAGGAGGCATTCTAGGCTTTGAAGAGGCAGTTGACTCAGGCCCCCTGCTCTAAGGGCCAAAGAACGGGGGACCTATCTTTATATCTAGGGGTAGGAGCAAAGGCCTTGAGCTCCGTCCTGGTTCGGGAAGAGGGGAAGAAGCAACTCCCCATATATTATGTGAGTCAGGTCCTGAGGAATGCAGAACTCCGGTATCCCATCTTGGAGAAGCTAGCCTTCGCTCTGGTCATCTCAGCTCGGAGACTCAGGCCCTACTTCCAGGCACACTCGATCCGAGTGGTGACTAACCATCCCCTCCATAACATCTTCGAGGGGGTGGAGCATTCGGGCAGGTTGGCTAAGTGGTCGGTGGGGTTGAGCGAGTTTAATATCTCCTTCGTCCCCCGCCACTTGATCAAGGCCGAAGCAATGACCAATTTCCTGGCAGACTATGTGATCGAAGTGGTGGAGGCGAAACTCACTCACCCTATTTCCTGGAAGCTGATGGTATATGGCGCTTTAGGGAGGCATTCCCTTGGGGTGGGGGTGATCTTGGAGAGCCCTCATAGAACAAAGATCGAGTAAACAGTGGTGGTGCACTTTCCCAACACCAATAAACAGGCTGAGTACGAGGCGGTGATCGTAGGGCTACGCCTAGCCAGGGAGCTAGGGGTACTTGATGTGGAGGTCCTCACTGACTCCATGGTGGTGGCTTCCCAGATCAACGGGGATTCGAGGCTAGGGAGCCTGCCCTCCAGTCATATTTAGCAAAAGTAAAGGGGGTCATTGGCACGTTCCAAACTTTATCCATCTTATATATGCCTCAGGAAGAGAGCGAGCAAGCGGATCGACTTGCAAAGCATGGACCCCGGGTGGGGGCACCATTTCCGACCTGTTCCTCCCTTCCATCGAAGAAGGAGAGCTGATGGAGGTGGATCAATGCCCCTTATAGATGGACCCGTTCACGGCCTTTCTTTCCATAGGAGAATATTCGGAGGGGATGGACAGGAAAAAGTTTAAGCATAAGTCGGCATACTATCTTATGCGTGACGGGCAGCTGTATAGAAAGAACCTCTCCGGCATGCTGGCGCATTACGTGGCTGAGAGGGAAGTCCAGAAGATCTTGGAGAAAGTCCACTCAGGGGAGTGTGGAATCCACTCAGGGGGCAGAACCTTGCAAGGAAGAATCATCAGGCAAGATTACTTCTGGCCGACCCTGATCCATGATTCCATAGAGTTCGCAAAGAAATATTGCAAGTGCCAGTTGTTTGCCCCCCTTAAACTACACCCAGCTCAGCGCCTCAGGAGCATCATGGTGCCCTGGCCCTTTGTAATTTAGGGAATGGATCTGGTAGGGCCTTTCCCCCAGGCTAGCAGGCAGAGGAGATTCTTGTTGGTCATGATTGACTATTTTTCCAAGTGGTTAGAAGTCAAGGCGTTGTCCAAGGTAACCTTTCAGGTCATCAGGAACTGTGTTGGGGGAGATCATCTGCCAGCACAGGTTGCCCCAGGCCATTGTCACGGACAATGGGACTCAGTTCTCTAGTGCCAAATTCATCAGTTTCTGCGGGCAACTCGGTATTGATCTCAGTTTTGCTTCGGTTCACCACCCTAGAAGCAATGGGCAGGTGGAGGCAGCGAATAAGATCATCGTCAATCTCCTCAAGAAGAAGGTGGAAAACTTGAATGGTAGTTGGGTGGAACAGCTTCCTTCAGTTCTTTGGGCCCTTAGAATGACTCCCAACACCGCCACGGGAGAAACCCCCTTCAAGCTCTCCCATAGATGCGAGGCAGTACTCCCAGTAGAGTTCGAGGTCCGAACGCCTCAGGTGGTTGAGGCAGAGGAAGGAAGGGAAGAATGAAGAGCCGAAAATGAAGAGGAACAACGGCTCTCTGTAGACATGGTGGAGGAGCTACGTGACCTCTTCGCCATCCAGCAAGAAGAAGTGAAGAGTGAATGGCTAAGTACTTTGATAAGCACGTCAGGGTCAAACAGTTCGTGGAAGGGGACTTGAACCTGAGAAAGGTGGATGTCGCGGGGAGATCGGCTGATGTGGGGAAGCTCAACACCAACTGGGAAGGTCCATATATTATACAGGAGGCATTGATGTCAGGAGGGTACCGCCTCCGGAATATGGAAGGCGAGACCCTAAGTCTCACTTTGAGTGGTGACAACTTGAAACGTTTTTACCCTTGAGTCCTATAAGTAGTGTTCCATTTTCTAATAAAAGCTTCTCGAAATGCATGTTCCCCTGCCATAATTTGTGCAAGTAGAAGTGTTCATTACCTAGACCCAGAGCAGATCCCGCTGTCAGGCTCTCATCTAGTTCGTAGGGCTGGATGTTACTCGGTAGAGTCTACCCAAACCCCGAGCAGATCCCGCTGTCAGGCTCTCATCTAGATGGCAGGGCTGGATGTCACTCGGTGGAGTCTACCCAGACCCCGAGCAAATCCTGCTGCCAGGCTCTCACCTAGGTGGCAGGTCTAGATGTCACTCAATGGAGTCTACCCAGGCCCCGAGTAGATCCTGCTGTCAGGCTCTCACCTAGTTGGCAAGGCTTGATGTCAGTCGGAGGAGTCTACCCAGACCCCGAGCAGATCTTGTGCCAGTTTCTCACCTAGCTGGCATGGCTGGATGTCACTCAGAGGAGTCTACCCAAACCCCGAGCAGATACCGCTGTCTGGCTCTCACCTAGCTGACAGGGCTGGATGTCACTCGGTGGAGTCTACCCAGACCCTGAGCAAATCCCACTGTTAGACTCTCACCTAGCTGGCAGGGCTAGATGTCACTCGGTGGATTCTACCCAGACCCCAAGCAGATCCCGCTGTCAGGCTCTCACATAGCTGGCAGGGCTGGATGTCACTCAGTGGAGTCTACCCATACCCCGAGAAGATCCCGCTGCCAGGCTCTCACCTAGCTGGCAGGGTTGGATGTCACTCGGTGGAGTCTACCCAAACCCTGAGCAGATCCCGCTGCCAGGCTCTCACCCAGTTGGCAGGGTTGGATGTCACTCGGTTGAGTCTACCACGACACGAGCAGATCCCGCTTCCAGGATCTCACCCAACTGGCAGGGTTGGATGTCACTCGAAGGAGTCTACCTAGACCTCGAGCAGATCTTGCAATCACGCTCTCACTTAGCCGGCAGGGCTGGATGTAACTCAGACGAGTCTACCTGGACCCTAAGCAGATCCAGTTGCAAGGCTCCCATCTAACTGGCAGGGTTGGATGTCACTCTTGGAAGTCTACCCAGACCCCAACTGACCAGCAGGACAGAAGGTCTTGGTGAATACGATGCCTAAAGTTGGGACCTAGACGCTCAAACTATGGAGGCAAAAATCACAAGGTTGCCAAGATGACCTTAACGGGTCAACGAGCCAAAAATTCCAACTCGAGCCTATGGTTCGGCGAGCTCCCGAAAAGCAACCAAGATGGCGAGAACTCAGACCGCGTCGCGACCCGACAGAGCCCAACTCGCGTGGAGCTAGGAGGCTTGGGTGCAGACTGAGTCGGCTCGCTTGCTCTGCTTCGCGAATAGCATGGCGAACCCAGACGAAGGACGTATATTGCCATTCGCGGTTTGGTTAACTAGCGCTCCTATATTTCCTAAGCTAAGTCCCGAAAAAACAAGCGACCTAGCTCGCAAGCTGCGGGAAGGGAGATAACGAATAGAAGAATCAAAAATAAACCGCGAGTATAAGAAAGAAAAGATGGATTTACACTACAAAGAAGCATCTTTATAGAACAGTTTCAGAGAGTATATTTTATTGATCAACAGAAATTATAAGTCCTTGGCCTCGGCCCGCGCTCATATTACAACAAAAATATCTTAGGCGAGGCACGAGTATTCATGCAGACGAGCCCCTGAGCGACGAGTTCCCCCTAAATTGGATGGAAGGGCCCGTCACCCGGCTTCGATACTGGAAGGAACAAAGCTGGTACCACGTCGCTCACAGAAAGGCCCTCGCCCTCGCTTTTGATAAGTACAGCTCACCGCAACGTCTGGAGGGTGTACTTTGCTGCACTTGTAGCAATATTCTGCATCATGACCTCTAGCTCGTACTCAGTGTAGTGCGCGAGCTGGAAGCCATAACTAGAGGGCGGTGGGAGAGCCGCGGCGACCTCTTATTTGCGCACCGGCGCCTGTGATGCCTCTCTTTCCTTTTCAAGGGAGTTGATCTGGTTGCCTAGACGGCTGGCCATTGCCGCGTCCTGCAAGAAGGGATGGGATGAGATAAACTTGGGAAGAGGAGAGGCAACCTGTAAGGGATAAATGCGAGTCGAGGGACTTACCTCTCCATCCAGGTACTGGGCAAGGGCGGCATCGGCTGCGTCTGCCCACTTTCACTGGAAATCCGCCTCCTCCTAGGCGATCCGGTGAGCTTCCTCCTCGTCAACTAGCTTTTTGAGCGAAGGGGCGTTCTTCTCCAGCTGGGTTAGTCGCATGCCCGTCATGTGAACCAGCTCCAAGCTATGGAGCTGGGCCCGCGCGCTTTCGTGCACAAGGACCCGGGTGGCCTCCTTGTCATAAACCGCAGCGTCCTCCTGCACGTAAAGGCTGAATAAGAAGTTATTAGCCTCCCCGCTGATGGTATTCTGCTCCAGCCAGCTCGTAAGTAGAGTGGAGATGATGGCCCAGTTCGACTCCCTGTCCCACTGGAGGAGGGGGATTCTGAGCTCGTCGAGAGGTCGCTCGCCAAGGCCAAAGTTGTGGTGCGCCCTCGGCACCGGCTTCACGGCTGGCTGCATCTCTTTCTGAGGCCCGAAAGTACCAGCCCCCTCGCTAGGAGAGCCGCTGGTTGGTGCGGTCGCGGGAGTGAGATCCCTAGCTGGTTGATCCGCCGGGCCCTTACCCTTCTCCTGACTCGTGGGGGGCACGCCGCCAACGGTTTTCAACTTATTGGGCGGCGGCGCAGCATAGGCTGTTCGCGGCTAGGCCACTTCTGTATGACAGGGACTGTGATCTTGCGGTGCACGACGGCTGCCACCTCGGCGTGGGCAAGCTCACTGGAGGCGAGTCGAGAACTCTCATAAGGAGGGTGCCCGGGGATGTCCCGCTCGCCTGTAGGAGGGAAAAGACTTGGAATATGAGGATGGGGATAAAGAAGAAGGGAGAAACGTGAACTTCTTACCTTCCCAGGGTGGGATGGGGGCGAGATTGTCCAGGTTCCTGTGAAGAAAGGCGACTTTGAAGTTCTTCCCGACGAAGAACCCGTACAGCTACACTTCGTGGCCCCTAGGCTAGGGGGTGGTAGCTCGCCTCGCTGAGCTTGATTGGCAAGAAGGGGATGTTATCGAAGTCCCCTTTAACGAAAACAAACTTCTTTAGCCAGTTATGGCTCTTGTTGACAGTCTCCCGCACCTTGACGTGGTTGCTAGAGAAGAAGGCGGTCCCGTCCTTGTTCGCCCGGAAGGAGAACAGCTTGCGGAAGACCGCAAGGCTAAACTAGATCTGCTCTTCCCGTAGGAAGCAGGCGAATCCGACCACCACCATGACGGAATTGGGGGTTATTTGCCCAGGGACGACCCCGAAGTATTTCAAGGTTTGGCAGACCTCCGGCCATAAAGGTAGTCGGATACCCTCCTCAAAGTGCGTTGTGGGGATAGAAAGCTCCTTTCCTAAGAGATCATTGATTCTCTCCCACTTCCCAGGTCGCCTCGCCACGAAACCTGGTGGCACGAAGTTGCCTACGGCATCAAGGAACTCGCAATTGGTGATGACGACATGGGAAAAATCTTGCTCGGAGAAAGTCCAGGCGCACTTTCTCCGCCCATCCGCATCGCCGCTGCCACCACCCATCTCGCGGGAAACTCACTTGGCGGGACAAGGAAGTTCTCGCAGGAAGCTGGCGAGTCGAGAGTCGCAGGAAGTAGAAAGGGGAGGAAGTCTTAAATGCGGTAGGTGAGAAGGGGTCAGCAGGGCCTATTTATAGATTGAAAAAGGGCGGGAAAATGTTCTACAGGCGGGAAAAGTGTGGATAGCAAAATGCGCCCCAACTTTTCGACTTCCAGACCCGCCTCGGACTTCTGTCAGCTCTTCGGCGTGCTGCGAAGACTATTCGGCCGCGAGCTACTCTCATCCACGTCTGCATGAAAGACGGGTGGTCACGATCCAAGTCTGCCTGAATCGGCAGGCGAGTTGCTCGGGCTCGCAACCTGTGGGCGATCGGCTCACTCCCACCAAATCCGGATAGGAGGGGCGGGCTAGCCGCTTCAGTGGTGTCACTCCCGCTTGAAGAAGAGGTAGGCTATCAAGAGCGCCTCATCCGCTCGCCCAAAGAAAACGAAGCAGCGACACAATAAAATGGGCAGCGAGCAATCACCCACTGGCGAGCGAGATTGGTCTCAAATTATTATAAACATTAAATGTCCCGAACAAAGATGTTTTATGACCCTACTACACGAAGTGATCTAGCATGTGGAGGCAATCCGAGCCTGGCAGCCAATGGTGGAGAGGAGGGAGGCGGCACAGTACTGGATCCACTTCCAGCTTCCTTGCCCCCGTGTGCCAGATCGAGGCGGCACGTGAGGGTAATGGTACTCGCGGACCGCCAACAGTTCTCGTTGGGCCAGATCGACCTACTTCGAGGTATGCCTAAGCCGCTCCTCGGCTCGTGTGATGTGTACCCCCGGGGGGGGTAACTTCGTCCCAATCAGTTGTATGCCTCACCACCTCCAGAACCGCAAACCACTCCTCTGCCTCGGCCTTGTCCTTGCCACCCTTTCAAAAACCTCCTGCAGCAGTAACATGTGCTTTTGAAATAGTCGCGTCACCTACTTCATCTTCTCAGCATTCAGCGAGTCACCCAGGTACTCAGAAATGTGATCTTTGTCAGGAGGAGGTAATACCCCTCGCTCATCTCGACATCAGAGGAGGAGATCGTGTTAAAATCTGCAGGGAGGAATCAGAAGGAGCGAGTAGTGGCAAATGGGACAAAGTGCAAAGCTCACCTGGGGTCGGTATGTCGCCCGCATCGGTAGCCAGTCGGGAGGTACCCAGATTTCCTTGGAAGGGTATGCCTCCAAGGTCAGCAAAGGTTTTCCCCAAGCCGGGAGGCATTGGCGATGGAGACATCGTAGGAGGGACGCGCTCATGGGTCGGGGGGCTAGCGACCCGTGCAGTTATCAACAGGGGAAATTCCCCGGTTCCCCTACCCTCTCCGTCATTTTGAACCAATTCATGCAGAAAAGAGAAATCAAAAACAGAGTCATGAGTCGGATAGAGGGGTCTGCTTATCTCAGGGGAGACCTCGGCACTAGCCGCCGAATCCAACGCAAAGGGATTGTTCGAGGGGGGCCTCCCGACCCTTCTTCCTTTTTTCGACCTAAAGATGGGGCAGGCGATCCGTGCGCCAACCACGGGGCGGCACCAAGGGCCAGCTACTGAGTCCCCTCCCTCGCAGCCTTTAGGTGAGCCCGCATCTCCTCGGATATATGCATCGCTCAGCTACAGCTCGCGGAGAAGAGTGGAATGAGGGGGAATTTTTCTAAAGGTCCAATAGCATATTTATAACACGAGGGTGGGTCCCCACAAAAGATTCTCTCCAGCTCAGCAAAGCACTCACCAAACACGTAGTTTGGATGATTCTTTCCGAGCTTGGTCAAGCTAAAAAAGACCGGGGATTATGTACAATCTCGTGTTCACCGAGTGGGCCCATGACCCCAAGAGAGTAGACCGGGGGAGCTCGTACACGTTAGAAGAGCGAGCAGGCAGACTCAGAATGACCAACTCACTCTCACCAAAGCTAGGTGGATAAGCTGCGTGAGCTGGTCAACGCAGCCGCACGCCTGCCTAGAGTTTGTCGAACTCAATCTCTCTTCCGCCCGACTCGCGCCTGCCTGGAGTTTGTCAAACTCAATACCTTTCGGCTTCGGAGGTAACAATCTTAGAGCAGCCTGGCTCGCGCTCGCCTATAGAAGGAAGGTGGGTGGAAAACCAGGTCGTGTCTACCTCGGGCACCGAGAAATGCCTCGGCATCCGCCGTCTCGCACTCGCCCAGGAAGCTTGGCAGACAGTAGGCGAGTTGTACCGGTCGGGCCCGTGTCCGCCAAGGTTCGGTGAGGCGGCGAGTGCTAGCCCCATCAAGCACTCGCCGCCCCAGGCGAGTGGAGGCCTCAGAGTGTCGCTTTCCTTGTGCTCTGTGATGTGTTTTTACCATTTTGCCCCCACTGGCCTGCCCATAGCCAGTTAGAACAGCGGATTTACGCTGTTGGCATACCTAGTTGGGTTGCACATAGCTGTTCAGAATAGCGGAGATTGGCTATTTGCAAGCCGATTTCAGAAACCTATAAATAGACCCAAGGGGCACCTCAGAAGGCAGGCTTACTTGTCTCCCAGTCTTCTAGCACTTTCTGAGGTTGCCTTAGCTCGGCTCTTGGCTAGGGAGGGGAAGAGCTCTAAGATCTTCTGGATGTGTGGTGGGACCTCTGCGCCGAGCCCTTGGTTCAGATCCTTGTTCTTTATCCTTGTCATTTTGCTTGCAGGAGAGAAGTAGGTGCGCGATCACCCCCTTCCTTAAGGGTGAACTCCACAGAGACCGATTCATCGGTTCCAACAATTATGTACTATGAGATTTATAATATTTTTTATGTGTATGCCACGCATAACATGCATTAAGTCCTTTATTAGATTGCATAGCACTATATGTATAACATAACATAGCATGAGCACATGTGCCAAGTTAAGATCTTCATGATGACATACGTACACACATGGTTTTTAAACGAAGAAACAAAAATTCATGCATTCATATTATATGCATATGAGTCAGTAGGATGATGGTGTATCATCCTAAGTTAAAATATAAGATCACTTTTGAAAATCCTAGAGCAAGGTAGCAGCAAGAGAAAGTATCTATACATGTATGGTCTAAACTAAATTGAGTAGTTCTAGCGTTAAGCGAGGTTTGATGAGTTGTTCGTTTTATAATTAGGAATGTCGGCTAAGCTTGTTGCAACAAGGTCGACTCCTCAGTTCGGGGGAGAGTCATCAGGTTCACAAAGTGAGGTAATGATTGAAGGGATGTGGCATAACAATGAGGCTCTATCAAGGCATTTGGTTGATATGCAATTGCAGATTCAGGCTTTGTTGACTGCCTCCTTAGGGCAACAGCTTGTGGTGCAGGACCCTGCAGTGGGTAATACTATACCTATTCCTCCTACTCTTATGGTGCCTCCAGTTCTGCTGCCACCGAAGATGAATTTCATTTCGCACTTTCAGCGATTTGGACCTCCTACTTATGACGAGGTAGTCGATTTCATAGCATTAGATGATTGGATCATGTCTATTGAAGAGATCTTTTGTATTCGAGAATTTCTGTTGGCCAGCTAAAAGGCCTTGCTAAGAGCTGGTGGATCCGAGAGAAAGAGAGCCTCTCAGAAGGATTTTCATAGGAATCTTTCAAAGGGATGTTTCTAAAGAATTTTTTGTCATCGGTCGAGCAAGACCGTTTAATGAATAATTTTCTGCACCTGAAACAGAGATAGCTTACAGTTAGTGAGTATGAGATAGAATTCAGTAAGTTGTGCAGGTTTTCTTCAGATTTAGTAGCCTCTGAGGCAGGTAGGATGAAACGGTTTCTGGGAGGACTTCATAGCAATATCCAGCAGTTGGCTAGTGCGTACAGATCCGAGAATTATGCAGAAGTGGTTGAATCTGCCTTGAAAGTAAAGGTGATAGACAATGCCAAGAATCGAGGTGCGCAAATTAGGAAGGACAAGAGAAAGTTCGATGATAGTGGAAGCTCTCGGGCATCTGGCCCAGCTTCGAAGAAATGAAGTAAGGAAACGTGTAGTTTCTGTGGCCGGCTATGCCATCCCTTCGAGAAGTGTTTCAAGAGATTGGGAACTCAAATGTAGCAATAGGTGCTCATAATTCAAAGCATGCCCAAAGGAGACCATGTCTATGCTTCGTGTAAGTAGAAGGGGCATGATGTTGCCCATTGTTAGACAAATGATAAGGTCGGCTTTCAGTGTGGAAAGAAAGGGCATTTGAAGTCTAGGTGCCTGCGGTCTCAACACACGCTGCAGCCAGTTCCACTTCAAGCCTTACCACCGCCGCAATACCTGGATAAAGGGAAGGGCAAGTTAAATGTGGTGACCATGGAAGAAGCGCAGACTTCCACCTAAGTGATCTCAGGTTAGATTCTAAACTAGTTCTTAGCTTTTAGCTTTAGTTTCAATGTTGTTCGGCTAGTTACGTATATAATTTTATAGGGAAGTTTAAGGAAAAGAATCGTTAGACGTGCGTCCTTTTTGATTCTGGTGCTGTCTACTCGTTCATGGCTAGAACTTGTGTAGTACGTCACTGTCTGACTCTCAGTCATGTCGGCAATTCATTTTACGTTAAGTTTCCCTCTAGTGACTCGATGGTGTTGGACCAGGGTATCCAGAGTTGTCCTATACTTTTAGGTGACTTCCTAGCCTTTGCCAATTTGAAGGTACTAGACCTGGAGGACTTTGATGTGATTTTGGGCATGGACTGGTTGTCCAGATATGATGTTGTTATCCAATGCAAGGTTAATCATTTGAACTTTAAGATGGACAATGGACACCCCATGAATGTGTATGGTTTTCCGTGCCAAGATTCCCAGATTATTTTTGCAGTATGTGCTAGGAAACTTTTAGATTCCGGTTGTTTTACTTACCTAGTTTTGGAAACTGTTAGTAGTTTGTCGCGTATCGAGGATATTTTTGTGGTGCGAAAGTTCCCCGATATTTTCCCATTTAGTCTTCCTGGTCTTCTGCCTGAGAGGGATGTGGAATTTGTTATTGATCTCAAGTCGGGTACTCACCCTATTTATAAGGCACCGTACTGTATGGCCCCTCGTGAGGTGGAAGAGTTGGGTACCCAGCTAGATGAATTGCTACAGTATGGATTTATTAGGCCAAGTTCTTCGCCTTGGGGATGCTCCTGTCTTGTTTGTGAAAAATAAGGATGGTTCTATGAGGTTGTGCATTGATTATAGGGAATTGAATAAGGTAACTATCAAGAACAGGTATCCCTTACCGTGGATAGATGATTTGTTTGATCAGCTGCATGGTAGTACAGTGTTCTCGAAGATTGATCTTCGATCAGGCTAGCATCGGTTGAGGATTCGAGAGTCAGATGTTCCGCGGACTATTTTTTGTTTCGGGCATGGACATTTTGAGTTCTAGGCGAAGTCCTTTGGATTGACTAATGCACCATCTACTTTTATGGATATGATGAATAAAGTGTTTAATGATTTCTTAGATCATTTTGTGGTCATTTTCATTGATGATGTTATGGTATATTCCTGGAATGCTGAGGAGTATGCTCAGTATTTACGCCAAGTTTTGTCTACTCTAAGAGAGCATAAGTTGTATGCGAACTTGAGTAAGTGTAAGTTTTGGCTTCCTCAAGTGTCCTTTTTGGGTCATGTTGTGAATAAGGATGGAATTTTTGTTGACCCAGAAAAGATAGCTGTTGTGATGGATTGGAAAATACCTACCACACCAAAGGAGATAAGAAGCTTCTTAGGATTCGCAGGATATTATAGAGGGTTTGTGGAGGGATTCTCTGTATTGTTTGTACCTCTGACTAAGCTTACGCAGAAGAACACTATGTTAGTTTGGAGCGATGAATGCATAGGAGCCTTTCAGGAATTGAAAAAGAGATTGTGTACTGCTCTAGTGTTGACTTTACTTGTCGAAGGAGTGGAGTATACTGTTTATGTGGATGCATCGCACGTCGGGCTTGGGTATGTCTTGATACAAGAAGGAAAAGTGATTGCATATGGGTTGATGCAATTGAAGGTTCACGAAAAGAATTATCCTACACATGATTTGGAGTTTGGGGCGGTAATTTATGTCGCGGAGCTTTGGATACATTTGTTATATGGTGCGTTGTGCAAGATTTATACAGACCACAAGAACTTGAAGTACGTCTTCACTCAAAAGGAGATGAATTTGCGCCAACGTAGATGGTTGAAGTATGTTGCAGCTTATGAGGTCGATATCCTTTATCACCCGGGCAAAGATAACGTGGTAGTTGACGCCTTGAGTAGAAAGACCACGCAAATCTTTAACCTTTCTGTGCAAACCTTGGTGGAGGAGTTCTTATTAATGAACATAACTGTTGGGAGTAGCGACTCGCTGAGTAGCTTAGAAGTGGTAGAGACTTCATGGATTATGCTTACAAGGCTTCATAAGAAGGACGATCCCGATTTGGAACATATCCGGGATAGAACCGAAAAAGGGGAATTACTAAACTTTTTGATTGATTTTGTGGGGACCTTGAAGTACCGCGATAGATATTATATTTATGTTATTGAGGATATCCGAAAAAAGAAATGTAATGAAGTGTATGGTTCTAGTATTGCCTACCACCCTGGCTCTACAAAGATATATAGAGTTCTGAAGCAGATCGTTTGGTGGTATGGGATGAAGAATGATATAGCTAAGTTCATATCTGAGTATTTCACATGCAAGCGCGTTAAGGAAGATCATCGAAGGCCTGGTGGAAAGTTTACACCTTTGGATATCCTAATTTGAAAGTGGGAGTGCATTTCTATGGATTTTATTACCGGTTTGTTGAGGTCTCCCCGAGGGCATGATTCTGTGTGGGTCATAGTGGATAGAATTATAAAATGTGCTCACTTTGTGCCTTTTAAGATTGGTTATTACATAAAGAAGATAGTGGAATTGTATTTGGATGAAGTCATCAGACTGTATGAAGTGTCGGTAAGTATTGTGTCAGATCGAGACTCCATATTTACGTCACGTTTCTGAAAAAGTTTGCAAGAAAGGTTGGGCACTGACCTAAGGTATTCAACCGCGTACCATTCACAGACCAATGGTCAAATGGAAAGAGTTAACAAAATTTTTGAAGATATGATCAGATGTTATATTTTAGACCATGGTAGAGTATGGGACCAGCATCTTAGACTGATGGAATTTTCCTATAATAATAGTTATCAAGAGAGTTTGCAAATGGCCCCCTTTGAGTCTTTGTATGGGAGGCGCTGTCTAACTCCCTTATTTTGGACTGAGGTTGGTGAGAGACCGATGTTAGGTCTGAAAGCCTTGGAAGAAATGAGTACTTCTACAACGTATATTCATGAAAAGCTTCATGTAGCTCAGGAGCATTATGAGAAGTATGCTAATCGACAAAGAGTTGATCTGGATTTCATAGATGAGGACATGGTTTTTCTGAAGGTTACTCTGATGTCAGGTGTTAAGAGGTTTGGAAGGAACCACAAGTTGGAACCCAGGTATGTGGGACCTTTCCAGATTGTTGAGCGCGTCGGAGTATCAGCTTATATGCTGGATTTTCCCACTTCCTTCCCTGGTGTGCACGATGTGTTTCATGTGAGCCAGTTGTGGAAAATAGTGCATAGTGACTGACATGTCCTGATTCGGTGCCCCAGTTACAGCCTAATCTTTCCTATATTGAGGAGCCTATTTGTATTTTGGATACTTAGGATCAGGTGTTGCGGAGAAAGACAATACTCATGGTCAAGGTTTTTTGGAGAAACTAAGATGTCGAGAGCGCGACATGGGAGTTGGAGTCAGCTATGAGAGAGGCTCATCCTCACCTTTTCTCCAAGTTTCCCTTGGTAAGTATTTCTATCTGGTAACCTTTGGGTTACTTACTTTCTGTTTTAGATTCGATTTGCGTATCAAGTTTTGGGACGAAACTTTCTTTTAGGGGGAGTGGCTGTAACGCCCATGAATTTTTGATAATGAAAGAAAAGGGATAGATACTACTCTAGAGGGGGGTGAATAGAGTAATCAAAAATTGCACTAGCAAAGTTGACTGTCTACTCAACTCCCTTGGAGTTAATTGCGGAATGAAGGTTATAGATATTTGAGATTAAACCCTAAAGCCTAACACAAGTGTTGTGCACAAAGGCAGCCAACTATAATTACAGTTAAGGCTTGGAATCCTAAACAGCAACTAGCAATCCTAGTTAAAATCTAATCACAGCCAATCAGCACAGAGAATTAAATAAACAATCCATACGACACAAGGAATTTATAGTGGTTCCCCAAACAACTTGGGTACGTCCACTCTTCTACCAACAAGGTAGGAATCCACTCAGGTTTTTGATCAGGTGCCCTGCCACCAACAAGATCTGCTGCAGGTAGATCTAGAGACCCTTTAGACTTTTGATCAGGTGTCTAAAAACCAACACAGGTTTTTGATCAGGTGCCCTGCCACCAAGGTATACTTTTGAAGGGAGTAATAACCCTTTACAGGAGGGGGAAAAGAGGTTAGAATGTCTTCTCTATTTTACAATAGATTAGAGAAGCACAAGAACTTGCACTGAGCTAGACAGCTCTAAAGAATCAAGGCTCCCCCTGGCTAAAAGAATGTCCAGGTGAAGTCTTGCTTCAGTGCAGAAACTCTTCAGAAAATCTGAAGGAAAAAGCTACAAGAAGATAAATAATATGAATTGAAATTTCTTCTTTAGGCAGCTATCTTCTTCTTCTTCTTCTTCTTCAAAAAGCTCTGAGTGCAAATCTTCCTGGAGGCAGGAGAACTCAGGTTGAAGAAGAGTGAAGAACTAAAACTTCTTCTCAGTTGAATATGAAAGAGCTGAGAGCAGTTGAAAACTGTAAGCTTTAAGTTTGAATGCTGCAGTTAGCTTTTGAATATGTGAGAACTAGTTGATTTCTTTCTTCAAAGAATCCTTTATATAGCAGCAGTAGCAACGGCTCTCAAAAGAGTTTGAATCTTGTCTTCTACTGAAATCTGCAAGCTGGGCTGCAAAAAGCATAAAGCAAAACAAATACTGCAGGCAGATATCCTATAAAAGGATAAAGCTTTCTAAGAAGCTGCAAATAACTCTGATGAAATAATGCAAGAGAAAGTCACATCAGAAGAGACTCTTTACGGCCAAGGAAGACTTTTTGAGTCTAACGGCTATAAAGGACAGCCTGACAGATCAAGCAGAAATCATATTTCAGCTAATAAGACAAACAACTTTGTCAGAAAAGATTAGCTCATGCATAAGAAATGGAGCAGATATTGCATGGAAATAATATCACAGTTTATTCAAATAATCTTTTATAAAATATGCTAAAATAAATATGAAATAAATCACATCATAGAAGACGACAAAATTATTCAAAACATACAGCAAAACGTCGAACGACCTTCGGAGATCGTCAAACGAGGCACAGAGATCGTCGACCTATCAGACAGATAGTGGAACGATCCAGATAGTCGAACTATCAAAGAAGATAGTCGAACTACCTCAGCAGATAGTTGAACTATCAGGACAAATAGTCGAGCTATCAGATAGTCGATCTATCAAGACAGATAGTCGAGCTACCAAAACAAAACAGATAGTCGACCTATCAACAAATAGTCGGACTATCACAGAAAACAGATAGTCGACCTATCAACAGATAGTCGAACTATTAAAGCAAACAGATAGTCGACCTATCAACAGATAGTCGAACTACCAGATAGTTGAACTATCCAAACAGATAGTCGAACTATCAAACACAACAGATAGTCGACCTATCAAATAGATAGTCGAGCAATCAAAACAAAACAGATAGTCGACCTATCAACAGATAGTCGAACTACCAGATAGTTGAACTATCCAAGCAGATAGTCGAACTATCAACCAAAATAGATAGTCGACCTATCAACAGATAGTCGAACTATCAAAGCAACACAGATAGTCGACCTATCAACAGATAGTCGAACTATCAGATAGTTGAACTATCCAAGCAGATAGTCGAACTATCAAGCAAAACAGATAGTCGACCTATCAAACAGATAGTCGAACTATCAAATGAAGACAGATAGTCGACCTATCAAACAGATAGTCAAACTATCAGATAGTTGAACTATCCAAGCAGATAGTCGAACTATCAAACAAAGCAGATAGTCGACCTATCAACAGATAGTCGAACTACCAAAGAGAACAGATAGTCGACCTATCAAACAGATAGTCGAACTATCAAAGACAACCGATAGTCGACCTATCAAGCAGATAGTCGAGCTATCAGGAAGACGATCGTCGAACGGCTGATCGACGATAGTCGAGCGACGTTCGACCATAGTCGAATGAAAAACAACTTAACCAAATATTCATCTGGAAAAGCAATTTTACACAACTAGAGAATCTAACCTATCAACTAACCTTTGACCATAGATAAATCTTGGGTCAAGAGACAGAAAGAGAAGACTGAACTCAAATCAAAACTAGGGTACCAACAATCTCCCCCTATTTGAGTTAAGTCTCTCAACAACTAAAACATACAAAACTAATTACTGAAAGTAAATAAAATGCATGAAAAGAAATAACTAAGCAGATAACATCAATCAAACAGATAAGCAATAAACTGTCAATCAATGAAATATTAAGGTGCTTCAGAGTTAGGATTAGGATCAGAAGAGCTAGAAACAAAATTAATCTTTCTAGAAGGATCTTGGGCTTCTTTCTTTGACAACTTCAGGTCTTGTTCTCTAATGATTTTCAATTCTGATGCTCTTGGGACAACTGCCTCAGGATGTTTTTCCATGTACTTTGAAGGATCAAATACCTCAGGTCTGACCTGGAATTTATCAAGCTCCTTCATTCTGAATTTCGACATCGTGGTCAATCCTGCAGTGTCTTTTCCTTCTGCTTTAGCTTTCTTAATTTGAGCTGCTCCAACAAGTTCAAGAAAACGAGCCATCCTAAAATTAGGATCAAGCTCTGGGCTTTCATAAACAATTTCAGAAGATGTATCAACTAGTTCTTTATCCTGAATAACTAGATAAGAAGGAGGAGCAGACTTAGCAAATATCTTGCTAGAATTTTTCAGATAAAATAATTTTCTTACCTTTTGAAACAGCCTTCACAGACTGATCTGGCTTTGGAGAGGTTGAGCTTTTGAGTTCTTTAGAATGAGGAGGGGAAAAGGTTGGTCTTTGATACACCACCTCCTTTACTTGTTCCTTAACAACATCAGGTCTTTGATAGCCAGTTTGAGTTTTACCTTGATATCCTTGAGAGCCTCTCCTTTGAGATGACTGAGATGGATTGAACCTTTCAGACTGAGCAGCTGGATTTGCAGATAAGTTTCCTGAGGCTCCTGCACTGGGAGGTGGAGGAGGAGGACCTCTAGGAGTCCATCTTGGTACAGGACTGTTATACCTCTTTGACTTCTTTCTTTGCTTCTACTGATTTTTAGAGAAAGCCATCCAGTGCTGAAATTTTTTTGACTTAGGATCAATGCCTTTCAGAATATAATAAGGAGTATCATTATCTGGATTAGGAGGAGGAGGAGCCACAGCTTTCCTTTTCTTTTTAGCAATCCTCTTTCTCTTAAACTCATTAGATTCATCAGAATCAATTTCATCCTCAGAATTTGAAGAAATGGGCAGATCATATGGATCAACTGCCTCTTGCAAAGCTCTTTCCTTTTCCTTTAGAGCAGCTTTTTCTATTTCTTCTTCCATGGCATCCTGTGCCAGGAGAGCATCTAAATCCAAACCGGGGGAATCATCCCATACAGTAGACTTTTCAATTTGAGCATCTGAATCTTTCTCTTGTTGATCAGAAACTGTCATGGTGACTAGTTCTACATGCACTTCTGGCTAAGCTGGCTGATTAGCTTCAGAAACTTGAACAGCTGGTTCTGGTGGAACTTCTGGAGCTGGTTGGATAACAGGCTCTTGAACATCTAGAACTTCTTCCATATTATCTGTAGTATTATGAATAAAATTTTGCTAAATGACATCTAATCATCCCTTCCATTTATTCCCATACAAGCATATCAGTTATCAAGTCTAAAAAGTAAGTAAAGGGAATACCTTCAGAATCGACCTTTGCGTGTCCTAACTCCCATAAATCATCTAGAAAGGAGGTGATAACTCCTTCTAGGTATAGGGTGACCAAGGGAGTAGAACATTCTTCCAGGCATGCTTTGACAATAAATTCAGACTTTAATAATGCATCAGAAATTTCTTTTTCAGATAAACTTTGAGGAGGAGCTGATTCTTCTAATTCTTTCTCTGCCACTGCAGGAGGATCTGTTGGAGGGGAGGCCAAAGGCTGCTCAGAGACATCTTCATGAAGCATCTCCCCCTGCCTGATTTTAGTAGATACTGAAACCATGCCCCTAGAGGAAGAGAGCTCAGCAGACTTTGAGAGTGCTAGAATAGCAGCAGTCAAAGAAGATATGGAGGAAACAAGAGGGGCAATTGCCTCTTCAATCATAGTTTTGATTGAGGGGGTAATTAGCTCCAAGATGCTAGATATGAAAGCTGGAGAGATTTCAGATGATGAAGATGATGGGGGAATCTCAGAGGATGGAAGATCAGCAGGAATGGTGTATTCCTGATGAGCTGGAGAATGAACTGGAGATGGAACTGGAGATGGAACTAGAGATGGAACTGGAGATGGAACTGGAGATGGAACTGGAGATGTATGAGTGGATGGAGGATGATCAATATGATCTGAAGAAGGAATTGGAGACTGAGGAGGAGTAGAAATCTCAGAAACCAATAAATCAAAACTGGGATGTGAGATCCCAGCAAGATGAGACGGGAGAGGAGATGCAGGAGGAGATACAAGGTGAGAAGCAGAAGGTCGTACTTCAATTGAAGTTGATGGAACTTCAACTGAAGTAGACAGCAAAGCAGATGAAGAAGATGGAAGGGAGAGGTTTGCTGAGCCAGCTTCTTATAGGGGAGGAGTGACTGAGACAGTCCTGGTGCTCTCAAATGTAGCTAGAGCAACCCCTGCGGGAGCGGGCTTCAGAAAGGTCCTTTTCCATTTGGTGAACAAGGCTGGATCCATCTTCTTGCTGGCATTTATGGAGGTAGCAGCTGAGACTAGCAGATGGGGATATTTCTCCTTCAGAAAAATCTCAACTACCCTACCCAGGGTAACTTCTTTCTTACTGTTCTTTTTCCTGATCAAATCAAACAGAACTCCTGCCCAATTAATCTATTTCTTATTCACAATTGCACACATCAGTGCAAACTGCTGCCTTGTAATGTTGTCATGGGCAGAGTGCTTTCCCAGTAGCACTTTTCCTACGAGTTCAGCAAGGAACTTAATCTTAAACGGAAAGTTTACTTTAAGCAGCTTAGAGGGAATGCCTTCTGCATGTCCCAGCTCGGTCAGCATTCTCCCAAACTCTGGGGTATCCTGCTCGTAGTCTTCTTCCCCATTTATCAATCCAAATATTTCAGTTAAAATAGCGGGAGTCAATGTTACGTCTTCTCCGCCAACTGTTTCGGTCATTGAATCATCATTTGAAGACGAAGTAAATGCCCATTCTTTGATCTCTTGAATATTTATCTTTATCCGGGAGGACATAAGCTTTTGTAAACCTTGATCTTTGCACAGAGTAAGAATTTCCACGATTCCGGATTCGCAGCAACTGAACGACTCGAAATCGACATTGAATCCTACATCGAACTTCACTACTGCCAGGAGCGCTGGAGCAATCGCCATCAAAAAGGGCTGGAGAAGACGAGGGAGAGACGGCGAGGACGAAGCGGCAGAAATCGCAAGACAAATAGCAAGCGGGAAGACGGAATGCGAAAAGACGCTCTCCGTCGATGATAAAAACAACGATCTCTTAACCTAGGTCGACTATCGGCTTTATATTAAAACAACGATCGTCGATCTATTTAAAAGATACTGGAGACGATGGTCGAACGGTCGTTCAACGATCGGTCCTGAAGCAGAGTAGTCGATCAATCGTTCGACTATTTCTGTCTTCACAAACAACAAGTTGTCGTCAACCATAGATCGACGATGAGCTCGACCTATTCGACGATCTTCGAACGCCGGTCGACGATCTTCAAGCAGATAAGATATCTTCAACCATAGGTCGACGATAGGCTTGATCCGATCGACTATTGTCGAACGTCGTTCGACTATCTTCGAACAAGTTTCAACAAGGCAGACGTCACACTTAGTCTCCTCCATTAATCATGCCTAGTTGAACTAAAAAGAACATATGCTTCTGTTCATCTAAGGGCTTGGTGAATATATCACCTCTCTGAAGGTCTGTGGATATGAACTCAAGGCTGATCTTGTTCTTTTCCACACAATCTCTCAGGAAATGGTGCCGGATCTCAATGTGTTTCGTTCTAGAGTGGTGCACGGGATTTTGTGCAATAGAGATAGCACTGGTACTATCACACATGATTTTTGTGTTCTTATGTGAGTACCCATAATCCAAAAGTTGGTTTTGTATCCACAGGATCTATGAACAATAACTAGCAGCTGCTATATATTCAGCTTCTGCAGTTGAGGTTGATAAAGAGGCATGCTTCTTACAGAACCAAGAGACCAATCTCTCTCCCAGGAACTGACAAGTTCCTGAGGTACTTTTCCTGTCAACTCTACAGCCAGCATAATCAGAATCAGAATATCAAATTAATTCAAATTCTGACTCAGCTGGGTACCAAAGTCCTAGATTTGGACATCCCTTCAGGTATCTCAAGATTCTCTTAACAAGAATCAGATGAGATTCCTTGGGGTTGACCTGGAATCTAGCACAAAGGCATATAGCAAACATTATGTCTGGCCTACTTGCAGTTAAATACAATAGGGAACCAACAATGGCCCTATAATTCTTTTGATCAACAGGCTTTCCCTGATCATCAGAATCAATAACTACATTAGTAGCCATAGGTGTATGCATTGCTGAAGCATCAGCCATCCCAAACTTCTTTACCAATTTCTTGGCATATTTGGATTGGGAGATGAAGATGCCATCAACATCTTACTTTACTTGGAGACCAAGAAAGTAAGACAGCTCACCCATACTACTCATCTCAAACTTGGAATGCATCAAGTTAGAGAACTTTTTGCACAGTTTGTGATCAGTGGAACCAAAAATAATGTCATCCACATACACTTGAACTAACAGGATTGTGTCCTTGTAGTGCTTGACGAAGAGGGTTCTATCAACTACTCCCCTAACAAAGTTGTGATCTAACAAGAAACTAGCTAGAGTCTCATACCAGGCTCTTGGTGCTTGTTTGAGTCCATAAAGAGCTTTTTGCAACTTGAATACATGTAAGGGCTGAGTTGAAGAAACAAACCCAGGTGTCTGTTCAACAAAAACCTCTTCCTTTAGCTCACCATTTAGAAAGGCACTTTTTACATCCATCTGAAAAACTTTAAACTTCATATAGGCTGCATAGGCTAAGAAGATCCTTATTGCCTCTAGCCTTGTAACAGGAGCAAAGGTTTGGTCATAATCTATACCTTCCTCCTGTCTGTAGCCCTGAGCTACAAGCCTAGCTTTGTTCCTTACAATGATTCCATTTGCATCCAACTTGTTTCTATACACCCACTTGGTGTCTATGATCAGTTGGCCTTTAGGTCTTGGAACCAAAGTCCACACTTTACATCTCTCAAACTGATTGAGTTCCTCTTGCATAGCAATGATCCAGTGGGGATCTAGCTCAGCATCTTTAATGGTGAGGGGCTCAATCTGTGAGAGAAAACAAGCGTGCATCACATCCTGTCTTAACTGATGTCTTGTTTGAACACCAGCTGACATGTCTCCTATCACTTGAGATGTAGGATGATCTCTAAGTGTGATAATATCAGCAGGTGGGATGTGATCTTCAGCAATAGTTGGGATTAATTCCTCAGGAGGAATTTGATCTACTATTGGTGGAATAACAACAACTTCTGCAATGTCTTCATCACTGTCTGATTCAGTGATATGAAGAGTTGAAAGATGAAGAATTTCTTGAGTGACATCTTTGCTAGATTCTTGTACCTGCAATGAACTAGAGGAAGGGGAAGTTTCCTTCACCTTGTAAAACATTTGATATTCATCAAAGGACACATGAACAGACTCTTCAATTTTAGAAGAAGATTTATTAAAAACCCTATAAGCTTTGCTTACTTGGGAATATCCAAGAAAAATTTCCATTGAAGCTTTTGCTTCAAATTTTCTAAGGTATTCTTTATTATTATTATGAATATAAACTACACAACCAAATACTCTAAAATAATTTATTTTAGGTTTCTTTCCTTTAAGCAACTCATAAGGAGTTTTACACTTAAGTTTGTGTATCAAACTTCTATTCAAGACATAGTTGGCTGTACTAACAGCTTCTGCCCAATAGGAAAGAGGCATATTAGCATCTGCCAACAATGTGCCAGCAGCTTCAATCAGGGTTCGATTCTTCCTTTCAACTACCCCATTTTGTTGGGAGTTCTAGGAGCTGAGAAGCTATGTTTGATACCTTCTCTCTCACAGAATTCTTGCATGAGAAGAGAGTCAAACTCAGTACCATGATCACTTCTGATCAAGGCCACATGAGTAGAGTACTCAGTCTGCACATATAATAGAAAATCTGTAAGGGCTTTGAAGTTATCAGCCTTAGTTCTCAAAAAGAACACCCAAGTGAACCTAGAGAAGTCATCTACAATGACTAGGGTGTAATACTTCCCTCCTAAACTCTGTACATTTATTGGGCCAAATAGGTCCAAATGTAATAAATACAGGATTTTAGGAGAATCACTTTTATTTACTGATTTAAAAGAATTCTTGATTTGCTTGCCTAATTGACAAGCCTTGCATAGGCTCTCCTTCTTGTAGGGGCAAGAAGGTAAACTTCTAACAAGATTGTGCTTAGATAACCTAGATATATTCTTGAGGTTAACAAGGCTAAGCCTTTTATGCCATAAAGTATTGTTATTGGTTACTTCATTAAATAAGCAGATTTCAGAGTGAGTTGAGTTAAAATCTACTAAATAAATGTTACCTTGTCTAATACCTACTAATACAACATTATTATTTAAAGTAATATTACAAAGGGAGTTAGAGAATGATACCTGGTATCCAGCATCACATAACTGACTTACTGAAATTAGATTATGCTTCAGTCCAGTTACATAAGCAACTCTCTTGAATGTTACAGCTCCAATTGTCATCCTGCCATAGCCTTCAGTTTGACCACAGCTTGAATCTCCAAAGATCACCTTTGGGCCAAGCTTGGCTTTGAACTTTGACAAATGTTCTTTATTTCCTGTCATATGCTTGGAGCAACCACTATCCAAATACCACTTTTTTTGAGTGATAGGATAGGTCTTCACCTGCAAATAAATCAATTAAACATTGTGGACCCAGGTAACCTTGGGTCCCTTGTTTTTCACATAAGAAAAACTGGAAATAAATGAATAAGCAGGCTGAGGGTGATAACCTAACGGGTAAGATCTCCTAGGTGGGATTCTCCATGCAAATGATGGGTCAATGAACCTAGGGTTTCTATTTTCATTCTGGTTTCTAAAGTTCTGAGTGAAGTTTTGAAATTCTTGTTGAAAACGTCGATCGGCGTTCGACGATTGGTACCCAGATCGTCGATCTCCGTTCGACCACTGGGCCTGCGATCGTCGAGCAGCGTTCGACGCTCTTTGTAATTCCTTAAATTTTTGTTTTCTTTTCTCTCTCTTAGCTTTATTTAAGGCTTTATTGACCTGATTAACTTGCTCAGTGTTCTTTATCCCATCAGCTGAGATAAAGTTCACTAGAGTTGAAAGATGGTTTTTAAGAACAATTGGGGGTTCACTAGAAGAAGCTCCTAAGCCTAATTTATTATTGCCTGACCTAGTGTTAGACATGCTGGTTATTTCAAGCAACTTAAGGCTTCTACCATTCATAGACTCTTCTAACTTTTTGGACTTAGCTAATTCATTCTTAAGGAATTTTATTTCTTCACTAGCATTAGTGAGTTCTGTTGTTAACCTAATGTTTTCAATAGAAATTGATTCAGATTCAGCTAGTTTATTTCTGAGTTCTTTTATTTCCTTTTCAGAACTAATTAAATCTAAACATAAAGATTTAAACTCGGATTTAAATTCATCAGATGTAAAGTCGTAAGAAGACAATACCTCATCTTCAGTTGGCATTTCTTCATCAGAATCTGAACTCTCTGCAGCTGAGTGATTGCTGCAGGCATCAATTGCCATCAGGCAAACTTCCTTTGCCTTCTTTTCTTCCTCATCCTCACTGGAGCTTGAGGAGGAAGATTTCTCATCAGAATCGCTCCAGGTTTCAGCAACAAAGCCTCTCTCCTTCTTTTTGTTCTTGTAGGAGGATGGCTTGGAATGCTTCCTGTGCTGATCCTTGTCTTTCCTTTTATCTTTATTCTTTTCCTCTGGACAATCTGGAAGAATATGTCCAGGCTTCCTGCAACCATAGCAAATTATTTCTTTAGAAGGAGTACGATCATACCTTGGTTTATCTTCATACTATGAAGATTTCTTTCTGAATTCTTTCCTTCCCATCTTGAGAAACCTTTTGGCAAATAATGCCATCAGTTCCTCATTGGACTGGCTTCCTTCAGAAGCATCAGTAGCCTTGAGAGCAAGGGTTTGCTCTTTTCTTCTGGGAGTTGGAGTTTTTGCTTCAGCTTCAGCTTCCCTGGACTTCAGCACTTGCTCAAAGGACTTGAGCTTGCCGAGAAGGGCTTCTGTTGAAATTTCTATTGTACTTCTGGCCTCCTTGATAGGCCAGATCCTCAGATCCCATGTGCTAGGGAAGCACATAAGAATCTTATCATTGACCTCTGTCAATGAAATATCCTTATCAAGAGTCCTCAGCTCATTGATGATTGAGCTGAGCCTTTTGTACATAGCTTCAACTGATTCAGCATCAGTTTTCTTGAAGTTTTCATACTGTGAGATAAGGTTGGACCTCCTGTCCTTCCTTTCATTAGCTGAACTAGCTATAATCTGGTTCAGTGTATCCGACATTGCTTTTGCTGAGGGACAGTCAGCAACCTTCTAGAATACTTCATCAGACATTATTTGAGCCAGAATGTTCATTGCTTTAGCATTTGCTATCTTTGCCTTTTTGTATTCATCATTGTAATCTGGAGGACGCACTGCACTCATATCAGTTGATGATGAAGCAGTAGCAGCAGCAGGTGCTCTTGGTGGTCCTGTCAAAATAGAAGCAAAGATACTCTCATCAATAGAATTCATATATAATTTAATCCTTGCCTTCCAGATGCTAAACTTAGCTAAGTTGCATGCTGGAGGTCTGGTGCTAGAATAATCCTTGGACTGGGCCATGATAGTGAAAGTGAATATCTATAATCCTTGGTATCTATCAGGATCTTGTGACTTAGGTGTTAGCCTATACAGTCAGCCAACCTCCCTCTGATACCAATTGAAAGAAAAGGGATAGATACTACTCTAGAGGGGGGGTGAATAGAATAATCAAAAATTGTACTAGCAAAGTTGACTGTCTACTCAACTTCCTTGGAGTTAATTGCGGAATGAAGGTTATAGATATTTGAGATTAAACCCTAAAGCATAACACAAGTGTTGTGCACAAAGGCAGCCAACTGTAATTACAGTTAAGGCTTGGAATCCTAAACAGCAATTAGCAATCCTAGTTAAAATCTAATCACAACCAATCAGCACAGAGAATTAAATAAACAATCCAGACAACACAAGTAATTTATAGTGGTTCCCCAAACAACTTGGGCACGTCCACTCTTCTACCAACAAGGTAGGAATCCACTCAGGTTTTTGATCAGGTGCCCTGCCACCAACAAGATCTGCTGCAGGTAGATCTAGAGACCCTTTAGACTTTTGATCAAGTGTCTAAAAACCAACACAAGTTTTTGATCAGGTGCCCTGCCATCAAGGTATACTTTTGAAGGGAGTAATAACCCTTTACAGGAGGGGAAAAAGAGGTTAGAATGTCTTCTCTATTTTACAATAGATTAGAGAAGCACAAGAACTTGCACTGAGCTAGACAGCTCTAAAGAATCAAGGCTCCCCCTGGCTAAAAGAATGTCCAGGTGAAGTCTTGCTTCAGTGCAGAAACTCTTCAGAAAATCTGAAGGAAAAAGCTACAAGAAGATAAATAATATGAATTGAAATTTCTTCTTTAGGCAGCTATCTTCTTCTTCTTCTTCTTCAAAAAGCTCTGAGTGCAAATCTTCCTGGAGGCGAACTCAGGTTGAAGAAGAGTGAAGAACTAAAACTTCTTCTTAGTTGAATATGAAAGAGCTGAGAGCAGTTGAAAACTGTAAGCTTTAAGTTTGAATGCTGCAGTTAGCTTTTGAATATGTGAGAACTAGTTGATTTCTTTCTTCAAAGAATCCTTTATATAGCAGCAGTAGCAACGGCTCTCAAAAGAGTTTGAATCTTGTCTTCTACTGAAATCTGCAAGCTGGGCTGCAAAAAGCATAAAGCAAAACAAATACTGCAGGCAGATATCCTATAAAAGGATAAAGCTTTCTAAGAAGCTGCAAATAACTCTGATGAAATAATGCAAGAGAAAGTCACATCAGAAGAGACTCTTTACGGCCAAGGAAGACTTTTTGAGTCTAACGGCTATAAAGGACAGCCTGACAGATCAAGCAGAAATCATATTTCAGCTAATAAGACAAACAACTTTGTCAGAAAAGATTAGCTCATGCATAAGAAATAGAGCAGATATTGCATGGAAATAATATCACAGTTTATTCAAATAATCTTTTATAAAATATGCTAAAATAAATATGAAATAAATCACATCATAGAAGACGACAAAATTATTCAAAACATACAGCAAAACGTCGAACGACCTTCGGAGATCGTCGAACGAGGCATAGAGATCGTCGACCTATCAGACAAATAGTCGAACGATCCAGATAGTCGAACTATCAAAGAAGATAGTCGAACTACCTCAGCAGATAGTCGAACTATCAGGACAGATAGTTGAGCTATCAGATAGTCGATCTATCAAGACAGATAGTCGAGCTACCAAAGCAAAACAGATAGTCGACCTATCAACAAATAGTCGAACTATCACAGAAAACAGATAGTCGACCTATCAACAGATAGTCGAACTATCAAAGCAAACAGATAGTCGACCTATCAACAGATAGTCGAACTACCAGATAGTTGAACTATCCAAATAGATAGTCGAACTATCAAACACAACAGATAGTCGACCTATCAAACAGATAGTCGAGCTATCAAAACAAAACAGATAGTCGACCTATCAACAGATAGTCGAACTACCAGATAGTTAAACTATCCAAGCAGATAGTCGAACTATCAACCAAAACAGATAGTCGACCTATCAATAGATAGTCGAACTATCAAAGCAACACAGATAGTCGACTTATCAACAGATAGTCGAACTATCCAAGCAGATAGTCGAACTATCAAGCAAAACAGATAGTCGACCTATCAAACAGATAGTCGAACTATCAAACGAAGACAGATAGTCGACCTATCAAACAGATAGTCGAACTATCAGATAGTTGAACTATCCAAGCAGATAGTCGAACTATCAAACAAAGCAGATAGTCGACCTATCAACAGATAGTCGAACTACCAAAGAGAACAGATAGTCGACCTATCAAACAAATAGTCGAACTATCAAAGACAACCGATAGTCGACCTATCAAGCAGATAGTCGAGCTATCAGGAAGACGATCGTCGAACGGCTGATCGACGATAGTCGAGCGATGTTCGACCATAGTCAAACGAAAAACAACTTAACCAAATATTCATCTGGAAAAGCAATTCTACACAACTAGAGAATCTAACCTATCAACTAACCTTTGACCATAGATAAATCTTGGGTCAAGAGACAGAAAGAGAAGACTGAACTCAAATCAAAACTAGGGTACCAACAGATAATTATTTCGATCTCCTTAGTGTCATATTAATGATGTAAGGGCATTATGTTGATGCGTAGTTAACGGGGCGCCGCCGTTGGTGCATGATTTGATCTTTGGCATTATGTTAATCCCTTTAGTGGCAGTTGTTAGACTCATCAGAATTCGAGTGTTGACTTTGAAAAATTAAAGTAATAAATTTTAAGCGTGTTTGTGGAGTTTCGTTGCGATTCGGGCTTAAATGGGTTCTCGGAAGATTTTTTTAAGGATGGTTATTTTTTTAACTTCGGGGAATTTTAACCTGAGTTTGGTTTTTTGGATCCTGATTTCGACTTCACCGATGGATTCGTAGAACCGACATTTAGCCTTGGGGCGAATTTCATCTAGATTCAACGTGATTTGGTCTTTCTCGTCCCGAAGGGAGTGGATGGCCTTGCGGGGCCGACCAGGGCCACCGAGCGATAGTGGAAGGGTCAGCATATGGGATCCTGTGAGGGCGGTTGGGATCACATCTGTGGTGGTTATCACGTAGATCGGGTGCGCAACTCGTGTGTATGTTGGTTGCGAGTGTAACTTCCCACTACATGAGTGGGGAGAGAGGAAAACCCAGCTACTTACAGCCCATCTTTTCTATAAATTAAGGACAACTTCATCAATCATATTTATTATTGGATATGGGAGGTGGGGCTTCTCATTCGACCTCTCTGATCCCTTTATTTTAAGTTCATTGTTATTTAGCACTAAAAATAAGCGATTAGCACCCACAAAATTTTAATTTTTAGTGCATTTAGAAAGATTAATCATGATCAAAGAAAACTCCACTCTCTTAATTACTGAAAACCAAGCTGTTGCAAGAAGGCAAAGAAAATAAGCAATGAAATCCTCTCTCCTACATGCCCGCTCTTTGTTTCTCTAGTTTAGAAGAAGATATCTACTTCATGCTTGCCCGGACAACTAACTGTTGGGTTCATTGCCCACAATGTTCCCTAGAATGGATTTGAAGAGGCATCTCCATCAAAATTAAGAGCATAATTATATTTGATGTTGTTTAAGCTCATCATGTGCAGGAGTTCCATGGAATAAGTCTAGACAAGTGGTCGGAGTGATGTGACAGGTGGTCACAAAGTAAAGTTGTTGGAAAGGCAGGAAGTAGCCTAAGTGGCCAAGTCAGGTAAACTCTGACACTATGTTGTGGGCTGACAGAAATCTAAGTCCACAGGCATTGAGTGATGAAAACGCACTCAACGCCATACAACAAAAAGCTGTAAGTAGAACTCTGTTCAGAAATTCATCGAACTTAGTTCAGAGTTCGTCGAGCTGAGCTCACCTTTCGTTGAGCTAAATTCAGAGTTTAAGACTCTGAGCTTGTCAGGTCCAGTTTAGGAATTCGTCGAACTAAGCTCAGAGTTCATCGAGCTGAGCTCACCATTCGTCGAGATCAGTTCAGAGTTTGAGACTCTGAGTTCGTCGAACTCAGTTCAGAGAATTCATCGAACTGAGTTCAGAGTTTATCAAGCTGAGCTCGACGAACGTCGAACTCAGTTCAATTAGTTGAACTAAATTGCAGAAAGCTTTTTCTAAGGCAAAAACTGTTGAGACGGCTGAGAAGCTCAAGGCAAAAGCGCTGAGAGAAATTTTGGTCTCAGCAAAACCGCTTAGACAGGAGTTTGTCTCAGCAGAGAACAAGAAAGCGCTGAGATAAGTATTAGTCTCAGCATAACCGATGAGACAAGTGTTTGGCTTAGCCGAGAACAATAAAGCGCTGAGACAAGTTAAGCAGAAAAATGGTTAAGGAAAAAAGAGTTGAGCGGAGGTTGCTCACTCAACGTTGTCGATGTCTAGTGAAGACAGAATTTTATCTAAGTAGTTTGGCATTGAGTGATGATCACACACTATACACCAAGCAACAGATAGCTGATGAAGCAAGCTAGCATTGAGTGAAGATATATCACTCAACGCCTAGAAACGGAATTATATTCTAAGTAATTTTGCGTTGAGTGAAGGTTACTCACTCAACGCCAAGAGAGAGTAAATCTGTCTACATGTTTTGGCATTGAGTAATGCTTACTCACTCAACGTCTATACTAATATTGTTTTATTTTTGACCAAGTCCACAGCTGATAACGTCAGCAAGTCAACAAGTCAACATATTTCAAATTAGTGGTGGGATAGCTACAGTATGCGACAAATGTTGCCGCAGAACTATTGTATAAAAGTTGGTGATAAAGCAAAGTGCTGCAGGCCATTAATTATGTGGGGCTCACTGCTCAAGAGCCATTGGGTCAAGCCAAATAAAATAAGGAAAGCTTTTTTGGAAAAGAAAAAAAAAGGCAGTTCTTCCTCTCCGCCATTATTGTGGAGCTGAAGAACAGGAAGCTCAAGTCTAAAAGATAAAGAGCAAGTTAGCTGTTGGAATCAACATCTTCAATAACAAGATAGTTGGTGTCATTCTCACCTGCACCAGTAAGAAAGCTCAGAAGGATTCTCTGAGCAAAAGGTAGAAGCTTGGGCCAACCCTTACTGTAGGTGCTTCACAGTCTCAGCCAACAAACCTAAAGAACATTCTCTTGGGGAGCTGTGAAGAAGGAGATAGGACAGAGCAGTTGGCTCTGTTCAGGAAGAGGCAGAGAAATAGATTTGCAAGTTACTACCAGCACATCTTCATCCTCATTACTGTGAATAAAGGAGTAGGGTTGGGACTCCTCCAGCACAGGTTGCAGCAAGATCTACTGCAGTTAGCTGGATAAAATCCCTGGTGCTGAGAAGAGAAAGTTAGGTCTAAGTATTTACTTAGTCTAGAGAAAGGTAGACTCAGGAATTAAATTCCTATAGTCATAAGTTAGACTTAGTTCACCTCAGTCAAGAAGCTTGACACTAAGAAACATCACTTGTGTCAAGAATTACCATCAACCCAACTTCATCCTGTAGGATTCAGTTTATCTGAATCTGAGCTGTAGGGCCTTTTGGGCCAGAGTTGTAGGTGACTATTCAGTCACTGAGGTAGGTGTAATGCCCCAAAACTCGAATATTAATTGGTAGTGTGTTTAAGGACTTTTGGAGCCCTTGAAGTTTCACGGCCTATGACACGGGCGTGTCCAGGGTTGACACGGGCATGTCCAAAGCCATGTCCTGCTCTGTGTTTGCCGGGCTGTGTCGTCTGAGCAACATAGCCTGGGACACAGGCATGTCCGAAGCCGTGTCGGGCACACTACCTGTGACACGGGCGTGTCACAAGGTCGTGTCATGTTCGGTCTTGACGGTTTCAGCGTCGATTGAGCTACACGGCCTGTGACATGGGCGTGTCCAGGGTTTACACGGGCGTGTCCAAGGTTGACACGGGTGTAACGACCCTAGCCGATCCAACGTGACAATGTCACGGCTCCACTCTAGGTGACACTACTGGGCTGCAGCCCAAGCACACCAACCCCTCTCCCTCTACAGGCGGGTTGTTGGTGGTCACAGTCTCCCTTTGATGAGGCAAACTCGATAGTGAAGCGCGAACCACGGGGACTTCCCAGGAGGTCACCCATCCCAGTACTACTCCAGCCCGAGCACGCTCAATTGGTGATGAGATGTGAAGGAACTCCATAGTTAAGCATGCTTGGGCGAGAGCAGTACTGGGATGGGTGACCTCCTGGGAAGTCCCCGTACGACCAAACTTAACTGGCGAGTTCGCTCATCAAAGAGAGGTTGTGTCCACCAACAACCTGCCAGTGGGCTGGAGAGGGGTTGGGGTGCTTGGGCTGCAGCCCGGTAGCGATGCCTAGAGCGGAGCCATTACACTGTCACGTTGGATCGGCTAGGGTCGTTACAATGGGCATGTCAGAAGTCGTGTCCTATTCTGAGATTGACAATTTTGCTTACGATTGTGAGACACGGCCTATGATACGGGCATGTCACAGGCTATGTACGTACCCAGGAAAGACGATTTTAAAGGTGAATCAGGGCCTTTCGTTTCATTTAAGTGGGATCCGATGGCCCAGAATTCTCCCTGGTGGTATAAGGTCGGGAAATGAGGGTTTAAACCTCTTTTCCTTTGGCCCTTTCTCTTTCTAAGAGTTATAGAGAGGTGAGAGCAAAGGGAGAAGAAGAAGGAGGAATCCTGCCATTGTTGGAGCTTTGGAGCTCTGGATCGCGAGTCGAGCCCAGATCCGCGGAGGCGAATCCATTGCGGTGGTTTTCATCCGGCTAGTTTTCCATGGCGCCAAAGCGAACCTTTAGGGTAACGATTCTTTACCTGGACATGTGAAGTCCTCTTCCTTTTGTATAGGAAACCCACTCCTGCGAGAGAGCGGTGAGCGTGTGGTATTCCTTCGGTTAGATATGGATTATCCCCGTAGTTTTGCATATAGAGTTTGGAATCGAAGTACGGACATAGGCATGGTGTGTGAAGCCTATCCGGATAGGTTGGTCTGAATCGGTGATGTTTTCATTATGCATATATTTCTAGAGAAGACTCTGTGCCATTTGTTTTTTGGGATGCTATGCGGTAGATTATAGCAGGGAGCCTTGGGGACTAACTCCAAGGTACACCCGAAAAATTGGACAGAAGCGCAATTCTCCCATCTTGGTGGCCTGGGAGCCAACCTTGTACATAACTGGGTTAAGAAATATTGTGTGATCAATTCTTCGAGAATCAGGGAGGCTGACCCCCGCCGATGACTTAAACTGACATGGCGATGTGAGCAACGGGTTGGGTTGAACCGTACCCGCTCTATATTGTTCGATTAAAGAGACCTAAAGTGCGTGGCACTTACCTGGGGCATATGGGGCGAGTCCTAGGCTTTGGCCGAAAGGACTAAAATGCTTACGATGTTTGTCGTCCTGGGGGCGGTGGTGAAGCCTCAAAATGGACCGGATTCACCAAGAATGTGCCCTGAGAGCACGGGGTGTGTGGTCGTGCGTGCCTACGCCTGTGGTGAAGTGTGCTTAAATTGTACTTTCACTATCATGTTTGGTTATACAAATGAAATGCAGGGAAGCAGCACTACCGCCCCAATTAAGGGGCGGGGTCGTTATAATTTGGTCAGCTTTAGCTGACCGTTGCCTTGTTTAACCACCATTTGGGGGATTGTTCATATGCAGGAACAGGTGAGCCTTGTGGCAAGTAGCGGGCTGAAGCCCTTGATGTTGTGCTGGCCCTTGAAGGCCAAAGCGAAATTTTTACTTTTTTTTATGCTCGTGTATGGTCGGCCTGCGTGTCGAAGTATGGAAAACATGTATTATTTAAGTAAACGCTTGTAAGGCCTTAAGGCCGAGACTTTTGTGAATTTTTACTATCATTTCTACTTTGGTTATTATGGACATTTATGTTGTGGTAATTGGGTTGTTATAACTATTTTAAAAAGCTTCCGCTAGAATGCTCTGAGTTAGGATGTGTGTTACTGTGCTGGTAATTTGGTATTAATACGTAACTCCACTAACTTTCCATGGTCTATGGCGTGGGGACCCGGCCGGACCTTCTGTTATATTCTATGGGACGGATGGGGTGTTACAATTTGGTATCAGAGGGAGATTTCGATCCTCTGACCTGTGGGTTATGGGCCCACCACGCCTCCACTGCGCCACTCTGATATAGGCAAGGTCTTTAAAAATCCACCTGGCTTCTGGAATTCGGCCTTAACCAAGACACAAGTCTGATACTTTGCCATGTATAGCGTTATGTCTTTCTTTATACCTGGCCACCAGAACAGCCTCTTCAAGTCTTTGAACATCTTTGTGCTCCCAAGGTGAATTGAGTACTTAGTAAAATGCGCATCGTACATCAATTCTTCTCGTAACTTCCCAACGTTAGGGATGCACAAACGACCACATTTCCATACATTGTTATTTTCAATAAAGAACTGATCATTAGATGCATCCACGGACTCTGCCAAGCGACGTTTCAGGCTTACGTCCAACTCCAAGGCCTGTCGTATCCTGTCTGCGAGGTCATATTGAACCTCTGTCCAACTCAAACTTGCATTAGCACTAGATCCCTTATCAACACATGAGATCTCCAAAGCCTCCAAATCACGGATGAGCCACTCTTCATGCATCTACAACTAGTTGGCCTGTGTAGAAGTTCTACGACTCAGAGCATCTGCCACAACATTCCCCTTTCCGGGAATATAATGAATTTTGTAGGTGTAGTCCCCAAGGAACTCCATCCACCTACGCTGGCACATGTTCAGGTCCTTCTGATCAATCAGATACTTCAAGCTCTTATGATCTGAATAAATTTCGACCTTTGCCCCATACAGGTAATGCCTCCAAAGCTTGAGAGCGAATACCACAGCCGTTAACTCCAAGTCATGGATCGGGTAGTTCCTCTCATGCACCTTTAACTGACGTGATCCATAGGCTATCACCGACCACTGCTGAAGCAGGACACAGCCTAAACCACTCCCATAGGCGTCACTGTAAACCTCAAAGCCTTTAGAACCACAAGGCGAACATAACACAAGTGTCGTGGTTAAACGACACTTTAGTTCTTCGAAATCTTTTGCGCACTCAGCCGACCAAACAAACTTCTGATATTTCCTTGTCAGAGTAGTGAGGGGCAATGCTATCTGTGAGAAGTTCTCCACAAAGGGCCTATAATAGCCGACAAGCCCCAGAAAACTCCGAACTTCCGCCACCATAGACAACACAGGCCACTCCCGTATAACAACTATCTTTGCCGGATTTACTGCAATTCCTTCTCCACTAACTGTCTGTGGTATATGGCGTGGAGCTCCGGCCAGACCTTATGTTATATTCCATGGGACGGATGGGGTTGTTATAATTTGGTATCAGACTATGGCATCAGTCTTGCTTATTTGAATTCATGGACGAATTGTTTTAAGGGGTGGTTAGCACATGTAAGTGCGTCATCGTTATAACATGAAAATAACCCATGAATGTCCACTTAGGAATGAAAAATACACATGTTTGAGGAACCTGCGTATTCCTATGATTGCTTTTTCAATTCTTTTTGGTCACTTAATGATGTGTTGTACGACTATAGGTCACTAGGAGTGGCGTCGGGCAGTCAGAATGCCCGCTTTCTGAGGCAAGTAGTGCACCCAATGACGTGCCTACAACCCCTCCTTTGGCAAAAACAATAAGACTTGTCGTTGAGGCGGTGTTTGCAATGCTAAATGCCCAGCCAATAAGGCAAGTGCAGCATCCTACCCCTACAGGGGAGCAGGTACCGCTTCGAGCAGCAGAACCTAGAATGGTGGAATAAGTGGTGGTAGAGCCTTTAGTTCCAGGAAGAGCAACAGAGAAGCAGCTCAAGCATGTAATGAGCTTTAATCCTCCGGTGTTTTTGGGGACTGGAACCCCATCCCAGGCTGAAGATTGGCTCTCTCGGGTGAAGAGAGTCTTGACAGCCACTAAAACGGAGGAATGGCAGAAGACCACCATAGCCACCTTCCCGTTGGATGGAGAGGCGAGGTTATGGTGGGAAGAGTTGGAGCTGCATCACTTGGTAGGAAGGCAACTTACTAATGTCTCAATGGAGGAATCCTCGAGGTTATTCTTGGCAAGATACCTTCTCTCAGTATAGAGGATCGAAATGGAGAATCAGTTTCAGAGACTGACATAGGGAGATTGGAGCGTTGATGATTATCTCCACAAGTTTACGTGGTTGGTTTGTTATGTTGGCTCTACATTTGCCAATGACGAGTGTAAGACCAACCGGTTCTACGAGGGTCTGCGTGATGACCTGAGGCTACTACTTTCTAGGCCTATGACCCAAGGCTTCCTAATCCTGGTCAATACGGCCCGATCGATGGAGAAAAATCTGAAGAGAGTACACGAGAAGGACTCTAGTGCGAAGAAGACGGAGTTCAAGGTGTCGACCTCCTCAAAATATGGGTTCTGAAAGTGGAATAAGAAGGCTAGGACTTCGGGCCCAGCCCCTTCTTCTGGTACATTTAGGGCAACGACAGGCCAAACCCAGGGTGCATGTTATAACTATGGGAAGCTGGGACACTTTGCCCGAGATTGTTGGAGCGGACGTCCAAAGTCTTAGAAGAGGCCTGGAGCAACTTACGAGGAGAAGGGAAGGCAGTGGAGTCAACCGCATCCCACTATGCTCCAGCCCAACCTAGAGTGTACAACCTTGGCCAGTAGGAGGCCATAAAGCAGGCTGACGTGGTAACAGGTATGGTTTAATTAATTACAGTTTAGCTTTAAATACGTGTTGCCTTATGCGTGTTAGCTTATGACTGGTTGTGCTAGGCTTTGTATTAATCCAAGATTGTCCGGCAAGAGCATTGTTTGATACAGGAGCTTTGATGCGTGTAAATACGGCAAGCGCACCGGTCGCACAAGTAATAAAGTTTGAGAATAAATCCCTGAGTGTCGGTCTCTTGAGGAATGCAGTTGGCGTGGAACGACGAACAATCCGAAATTATTGCTAATAGAGTTTGTAAAATGAAAGAAGAAACAAAAGGGGCTTTGTGATTTGTGTTCTTACAAACAAAGAAATTAAAGCTAACTATGCGGGTCGCATTCACCGCTTCGCAAGGCGAGATGGGTGTATCGGCCGCTATGCCGTACTTCGGTAGGGCGAGTGGACGGTGAGCCAGTGGGTGAGGTGTTTAGTGTGGAGTGAAATCAAATGAAACGATGGAAGTGAGATGGGGCAAGGCGCATCACAACACAAATCCCACAAACAAGTTTAAACAACAAAAATCCAATTACAAATAACTAGAAATTCGAAGTTCACAACAAGCTTGAGTCATTCATACACAACAAGAAGGGTAGAGGAAGAGTAAACCAAAAGAGTGAAGATCCACTGCGGTTGTTGGCCGGAGGTGCGGGTTGTCAATCCGCTTCCATGCGCAGTCCGAGGAGGCTTCCGGTACCGTCGAGCTGTCACCTCGAGGGCCTTTGAGTACGTTCTCTATGTCGTCTTCATCATCTTCTTCTTCGGTAGAAAGCTCGGAGAAGAGGTCATTAATGGCCGGAGGGGTCATCGGAGGATGTGGAATGCTTTAGATGTGCCGAAAATCACCTCCCGATGGTAGGGATGAAGGTGGAGGTGGATGGAGCGTCTGGAATGCGGAAGGGCGAAGTGGCGGCTGATTACGATCCCCGTCTCTTCTCCTAATTTGCGGAACAGGCGTATATATAGAAACAGGAATAAATAGCGCGCACGACCACCGACGCACGACCAGTGGTCATGCGCGAACAATGTCAGCGCCCGTGCGGCAACAACCTGTAGAACCTGCATCAGGAAATATAAGAATGCGCACGATCAGCAGCGCACGATCAGTGATCGTGCGCGGCAAGGGTGGTGATCGTGCGATATGGGACAGAAAAATGGAAAAAGATAGCATGGCTGCGCACGACCGGCAGCGCACGAACAGTGATCGTGCGCGGTATGGCTGATGATCGTGCGAAATGGCGGGACAGGACAATAAAACGAGAGCTCAGACTGCGCACGACCAGTGGTCGTGCGCCAAAGAGGTCGATGGTCGTGCGTGCGTAAAAACGCACGACCATTGACTCCTTTGCTTCAAAAAGTGAAAGCCCTATCCCGGACGCCCACACGATCCCAGAACCTGCAGGAAAATTGGACAGGATGTCGATATGGCAGTCACAGATAGAAATAAAAATGCGTAACACGATGAGAATAAATACACGCCCAGAAATAGGCTAAAAGAGTGCACACGACGTGGAATGTCGTAGCGAACCAAAAGGAGTGCTAATGGCGCTAAATGGTAGTGCAAATACATGCAAATGAGCCTAGATGAGTCCGGAATTCGGTATGAAATAGGGACTCATCACACCTCCAGACTTAACTGTTTGCGCGTCCCGAGCAAACACAATCTAAGCAAGCCGGGAAAATAATCTAGCTGACATAGAGATTGAAATACGGGGTACCATGCAAAGTCGCATGCTCGCGTGCATAAAAATACAATAGAAGAAATTCCTATTTATGCAAAATAGTTTATATTTTTCACAATGCATAAAGACATTTTATTACTACTCAAAAATAGAATCACGGTGAATCAATCGGTCACGCGTAGGAAGAAAGTAGGCTGGCCACTAAGGTGAGCTTTGCCCAAGATCGGGGCTCAGGATCACCTCCAAAGGAATCCACCAATGTCGGGGACCATACGCTTGCCCGTTCACACTCTCTCCACGGCACTAGTTAAACTCAAGCGCAAATCCGTAGGACTTAAGGTAATAACTGGGCTTGGGTTACGGTGAGGTAAACAGTGATAAAAAGAATGGCTTTGCAACTAACCCAAGTGAGCTAGCCTAAAAGAATTCCTCAAAAACCCCACAATATAAACGAGTACACCACACCCCCAGACGAGATTTTTACAACATGGGTGTGTGCACCGCCTACTCCAAATCCAAGTCATCTCAAATAAATATTTCAATTAAACTTTTACTTTTCACTTTTCTTTTTCACATATATATATATTTTTCTTTTCAAAACATTTTCTTTATTTTCACAATCTCAACAGAAATAGGTCTTGGAGCACATCCACATATTCACGAATAATAACACCACTTCACATCCCAACATGAAGAGATAAACTCTAAGCTCGACTTGGGTGTGCAGCTAGGATAGGCTATAAAGCTTTGGTGAAGTAATGGTGGAGCTGAATCAAAAGAAGGGTAGGCACAACGGGGCTAGCGAGGGTATGATGTTCGGAACGGTACAAAGCTCAACCGGGCCAAAATGATGGCCTACATCACGCTCACGCTAGACTAACCATGCACCAATGCTTCGAGAGTAGCTTGGGGCAAGTTCTTAGCCACCGAGAGAGATCATCCTTCCTCCCGACTCGAGCAAAACGAGTCTAGCGGCGGCTACACACATTCCTAAACTACCGTTTGATTCACACCGGATTCACAATTTTTGAATAGAATAAAAAGAATTTACGCAAATAGAAAATTATAAACTATAAGCATAAAGAAAAATTAAATCTACACGAATTTCTACACAAGACGAGAGCAGTTGACTAGAAACACAGCAAGGTCAATATTTTACTCTGTCTCCCAATCCTAAACCAGCACTAAAATTTTCCCAAATCTAACAAAGACACGAGTTTGACTCGCAACACGCAAAAGCTAAGCGCACTCAAGTGGGTGCAGTGGTGCGTGACAGGATTCTACAATAATGAACATAAAATAAACTACTGGCATGCTAACATTGTGCTCGTGGTGTGCAAAAACGGCTCTCCCCCCCCCCCCATACTTGAATGAAAACACAAGCAGAAATGAAAATGAGCATATAAAATAAAAAAGAAGGCTGAGGAGAGAGGGTACCCATGCTCCAAAGAAGGAGCATACCAGAAGGCGGAGGTTGCTGCATCGCACAAAAGAATGTTGAACCTGCAAATTAGGTAGAGCCGCAGAAAAGACAAATAACCGAGAATATAATAAAAGCAAAAATAAAAAGCACAAAAAGAAGGGACCAAAAAGAGGTCCAAGCTTGGGTTGTCTCCCGAATAGCCCTTTTGTTTACCGTCCTTAAGGTGGACTAAATACCTGTATTAGCAGTTTATAAGATGTTCGCACAGTTTATAAAAAGTTGCAGAAAAAATAACAAAAGGCCAGGACATAACAGAATCTGAAGCTAAAGATGCAGAGGTAGCTGCGGGGCGAAGGAATTGCCCTCATTCTTCGTCGCTGCTGTGGATCTCAACGGGTGATGGGCGTGGAGCACGAGCGAAACGAACCGGCGGTGGAGGGATGTTCAGGCCACCGCACAAAGCCTGCTGATATATCAGGTTCTGCATCCACGACTGGGAGGCCTCAATGTCCGTGAGCCGCTCATGCAAGAATGGAATGCTCTGACCCTGTGCAACACTAGAGTGAGGGCCGGCATGTCTCTCCGGCTCGGATGGTGGTGGCTGTGATGACTGCGAATGACGTGGTTGAGAGCCTCCTGCAGCTCTCCGCCCACCCATGGCGGATGACTCCGGCGCAACTCCATCCTCATCCTCCTGTCGAGCTTCTCGGGCATCGCCCGGCATAACAACTTCAAATCGGTGATCGGCTCGCCGCCCAATAACACGCAGTAAATGAAAACTCACCATGTTGGCACGGTTGATAATAGAGGGGGTGGTAACCTGCTCCATCGGCGGCAAACTGTCCCAAACTCCCAAATCCTTCGCGATGCGAGTGATGTAGTAAGAACCACCTATTGCGCCGGCGAGGCGATATGTAGCCTCGTGGTGGAAGAATGTCGCCAACAAATAACCAAGGTGAATGGGTTCCCGACTGAGCATGCTATATAGAGAAACTAAATCCTGCCACCCGACCACATTTTGGCTAAGCGACCGCGCAGTGAGAGAGTGACTAAGAAGATGCTGAAGGTACCATAAGGCAGGGGAGACAATTTTTGTCGACTTGGCCTTCCGAGCCACATACTCCTCGTCTGTCCCAGTGATTTCACGCCAAGCTAAACTATGGGAGGTTCCTTCAGGGAAGCCGGAGCCTAAACCCTGTGGCTCTGAGATATCCGAGTAGAATCCGGCTCGGACGCCCAGCTCATGGATGGTCAGCGAAATGACCCGTCCCCTAATCCGGAAGGAACAGTCAACCAGACGGTAGCCGATCGTGTCACACTCCCACTCGAACGTGGAGAGGAACTCCAAAGTAAGTTCTTTGTATCCAGGTTCGCGGAATTCAAAAACATGGCGCCACTTATCAAAAGAGTAGAGGTGGAGGACCGAATCCGCAAGGACGCCGCCATCGCCAATGGACCTCAACTCCTCCCAATCCACAAGACGCTGAGGGAGGAAGGGTTTGTTCTTCAATTCATCATACCGGCATTGGTGGGTGTCCTTCTGAAACGTTGCCATCCTCGTAAGCACTTGAGCCGGAGTGGAACGCTGGTAAGCGTTGACAGCCCTGTGATTTGAGGTAGAAGCCATCGCAAGAGGGAGATCCGGAGCAGCGAGGAGAGAAGAAATCGCCCGGAGATTTGCCGGAGTAGAAGAGGGGGAGCGGGAGAGCGGGAGAACGGCGCACGAACAGTGAATCAGGAGCGAGAGATTAGGGCACACGCTCAGCGTCGCCCGAGGGGTATTTTTATAAAAACTGGGCCGACCGCACGACCAGTGATCGTGCGAAATTAAATAGCGCGCACGATCAGTGGTCGTGCGCGATATATCAAAATTACAGGCAACCTAGTTTTATACCAAGATCGCTCGGATAACGCTGCGGGTGCGCACGGGGGATAAGGAAATGAGCCAGAACTACCACAAACATTTAGAGACTAAAGGAGCATGAAAATAAAATAAGAGATTAAAAAGAAAAAGATTAACTATTGCTAAAATCCTACAATGAAAGAAAAGAATAAGCTATCTAGATAACTATTGGGTTTTCTGTCTCCCAACAAGACTTATTCAACTTCTAAACAAGTATTAGCTGATTGGCGTATGAAAGTAGAAATGCTCAGGCAATTGTTCATGCACGCATTTTGGTAGCGGGTACCGGTATGGAGACAGAACAAATGCCCCACTACATGTATAAGTATACCTGTCATAAATGTCAGGCATGGGCAAGAAATAACTTGTGAAGATCGTCGTTTCCAACACCACCTGCAAATGGTCTCTAGCAGTCGTAGGCCGCATTACAGGCCCTTGTACTGATCGAACCGGTTCCACGATGGGGTCCTGCAGGGATGTGAAAACAGGAACAGGGTCAAGAAATAAATCAGAAGAATAACATAAAGGATCCTTAATCTTGGAGATGATTCCGGAATCATCCCCCATTGGTGAAATTGCAGAAAACTGAACACCACTGTCCAGGATGGTACAAGAAGTTCCTAGCACAGCCTCCACCTCGTCCGTGCATTGAACATCCTCACATGGGGTAAAAGCAGCAGCCTCGACCACGGAATTGTCCTCCACAACAGGATCTAACAGAAAGCTAGAAATGCTAGTTTCCACCTGCAAATCAACCTCAACAGAAATATCAGAAAAAGACAGAATATTATGCAAAGACGAAGGTGAAGGTACAGGACTCGACAGAAAGTCAAGAACTGGCTCTTCGCACCCAGACTCAATACTAGGTAATGAATGTTCATCAGAAGTATAGATGTCCACGCAGAAATGGGGATCAACACAAGCATTAGTGCATGTACCAGAAATGCTTTCTCCGAAACATGGGGATAGCAATGGTGCATAAACCGAGGCTGAAGGGGTGTTGCCCAAGGTTGAAGTGGGGATAATCCGAAAATCCGGCTTATCATCCACTCCCAATTCAGCTAAATAAGCAGTGCAATCCTTCAATGCATGATCCCAGCTTCGACAAAAAATGCACTGCTTGGCCGGCTTCGGCGGTGCAGCGACAGCTGAAGCCGAAAAGAAGTAGTGCGGTAATGGCTTCGCGGGTCGGTGGATAACAGGCTTAAATTTGCGTAATGTAGAGTCATGAATTTCCTGGGCACTATACTTCTGAGGACATCGATCGCTAGTATGAGAGATGTCTCCACAATGAGGGCAACGAATATTGAAATTGGCCCACATTGTCGAAATATCAAAAATAGCGGGTAAAACTACTTTGCATAAATTCTCCAAGTAAAGCTAACAACTCCAACAATGAAATGACAACATAGGGGAAAAGGGATAAAAATAAAACAAAACGAAATAACTCTAATAACAAAATTTTCAGGGTCATGGATCGTTCACAGTTGCATTCCCCGGCAACGGCGCCAAAAACTTGATGCGTGTAAATACGGCAAGCGCACCGGTCGCACAAGTAATAAAGTTTGGGAATAAATCCCCGAGTGTCGGTCTCTTGAGGAATGCAGTTGGCGTGGAACGACGAACAATCCGAAATTATTGCTAATACAGTTTGTAAAATGAAAGAAGAAACAAAAGGGGCTTTGTGATTTGTGTTCTTACAAACAAAGAAATTAAAGCTAACTATGCGGGTCGCATTCACCGCTTCGCAAGGCGAGATGGGTGTATCGGCCGCTATGTCATACTTCGGTAGGGCGAGTGGACGGTGAGCCAGTGGGTGAGGTGTTTAGTGTGGAGTGCAATCAAATGAAATGATGGAAGTGAGATGGGGCAAGGCGCATCACAACACAAATCCCACAAACAAGTTTAAACAACAAAAATCCAATTACAAATAACTAGAAATTCGAAATTCACAACAAGCTTGAGTCATTCATACACAACAAGAAGGGTAGAGGAAGAGTAAACCAAAAGAGTGAAGATCCACCGCGGTTGTTGGCCGGAGGTACGGGTTGTCAATCCGCTTCCATGCGCAGTCCGAGGAGGCTTCCGGTACCGTCGAGCTGTCACCTCGAGGGCCTTTGAGTCCGTTCTCTAGGTCGTCTTCATCATCTTCTTCTTCGGTAGAAAGCTCGGAGAAGAGGTCATTAATGGCCGGAGGGGTCACCGGAGGATGTGGAATGCTTTAGATGTGCTGGAAATCACCTCCCGATGGTAGGGATGAAGGTGGAGGTGGATGGAGAGTCTGGAATGCGGAAGGGCGAAGTGGCGGCTGATTACGATCCCCGTCTCTTCTCCTAATTTGCGGAACAGGCGTATATATAGAAACAGGAATAAATAGCGCGCACGACCACCGGCGCACGACCAGTGGTCGTGCGCGAACAATGTCAGCGCCCGTGCGGCAACAACCTGTAGAACCTGCATCAGGAAATATAAGAATGCGCACGATCAGCAGCGCACGATCAGTGATCGTGCGCGGCAAGGGTGGTGATCGTGCGATATGGGACAGAAAAATGGAAAAAGATAGCATGGCTGCGCACGACCGGCAGCGCACGAACAGTGATCGTGCGCGGTATGGCTGATGATCGTGCGAAATGGCGGGACAGGACAATAAAACGAGAGCTCAGACTGCGCACGACCAGTGGTCGTGCGCCAAAGAGGTCGATGGTCGTGCGTGCGTAAAAACGCACGACCATTGACTCCTTTGCTTCAAAAAGTGAAAGCCCTATCCCGGACGCCCACACGATCCCAGAACCTGCAGGAAAACTGGACGGGATGTCGACATGGCAGTCACAGATAGAAATAAAAATGCATCACACGGTGAGAATAAATACACGCCTAGAAATAGGCTAAAAGAGTGTACACGACGTGGAATGTCGAAGCGAACCAAAAGGAGTGCTAATGGCGCTAAATGGTAGTGCAAATACATGCAAATGAGCCTAGATGAGTCCGGAATTCGGTATGAAATAGGGACTCATCAAGCTTCGCATTCCTTTTTGTCTGAAGTATTTGTATCACGCATAAGAGTACCTTCTTCGATGGCAAGGGACAAGTTGGATGTGCTTCTGCCTAATGGGTGCTCTATGCGCGTGGATAGAGTTTGTTGCTTGAAGATAGGGATTAGAAGTCACGAATATGATTTGCAAGCGTCACTACTACCGATAGTGGAGTTCAACGTGATCTTTGGTATGGACTGGCTCTCGGAGCAGCGTGCATACATTTATTGCAACCGTAAGGTGGTTATATTGGGACTAGATACAGATCGTGAGACGATGTTCTCAGGCATGAAGGGGTCGAGAAAGATGTTGATGTGTAACATCCCATTTCCGGCTAGACCCCTAGGAGTCGGTTATTTGTGGTAGAACCTTAGGGAGCCCAAAATTGAAATAAATCGACCAAGATTTCGGGTCACGGGTTGGTCACGCCCGTGACCGACCCGTCATGCCCGTGACCTAGGGTGTGACTCATTCGACGATCGTCGATCTCAGGGAGGCGATCGTCGGGCGCAGAATTTTTCCACCCGGCCCTGTCATGCCCGTGACCCAGGTGTCACGCCCGTGACCTGGGGCGGGACTCCTTCGACGGTCATCGATCTCAGGTAGACGATCGTCGGGCACAGAATTTGCCTCGTGGCCTGTCACGCCCGTGACTCACAGAGTCACGCCCGTGACATAGGGCGTGACCACGGTCGACGATCGTCGATTTCAGCTCGACGGTCGTCGGCCCAGAATTAGTCACCAGACATGTCACGCCCGTGACCCGCAATGTCACGCCCGTGACATAGGGCGTGACCACGCTCGACGATCGTCGATTTCAGTTCGACGATCGTCGACCCAGAATTGGCCACACGGGCCAGTCACGCCCGTGACCCAGGTGTCACGCCCGTGACCACCCTTCGACGATCGTCGATCTCAGTTCGACGGTCGTCGACCCAGAATTGGCCATACGGGCCAGTCACGCCCGTGACCTATGTGTCACGCCCGTGACCAAGGCCGAAACGTCAGCCAGACGGAAAATTTCGGTAACCGACGTCATGATAAATTCTGACTATGGGAATGAAAACCAAGAGTATTTATGGGTCGTTACCTACTGTAATTATTTAAATAAATAAGGAAATGTTGTTCCAATAGGAAATCGCCACCTGGCAAACATCTCTTCGTTTCCAGCAATTCAATTCCCTGCATCATAACCGAAACGTTACTAAGAAGAAATATTAATGGCCATGAAGTTTCATCCGTTCCCCTCCCCACTTGCTGATCTATAAAAGACTCCTAAGAGCAAGAGGAAAAGGTTACGCTCTCCATTAAACTGTTTCAGATTTTCCCCTCTTGCTGTTGAAGAATTTCCGGCGACGCCACCCCCGCGCCAATGGCTTCCCAACGCTCTGCACGCCTCTAGCCCGCGAACAAGGTCCTCCCCTCCCTCTTCTTCTGCGGATAGATCTTAGAAGTCATTAGGAGAGATATCGGGCTCAAAAGAGCGAGATCGAGTGAGCGTTTTCCATGTTTTTCCGAAAATTTCATGGTGGCGGGTTCGCCGGAAACCGCCTCTCCGGCGGCCGTACCGCCGCCCGACGATAGCCCTCACCTCAATAGAGGTGGTGGTGGTGGTGGCCGGCCAGGGAGATGGCTGGATGGCCGGAAAATAGCTTGGAAAAGCTACAGGAAATTAAGTTTCAGGGCTCTGGTTTCGGGCTGTAGAAGAAGATGAACAGTGCCGTTAAAATTAGATTTTATTTTTAAAACAATTTCTGAATGAAATATCTGTCATTTTAGATAATTTGGGAAAAATACCTAGAGGCTCCTACAGGAAACGTGGTCAACATAGAAAATGTAGCCCTTGAAGTCTAGTTTAATTTAAAATTGATTTCACTCAATTTGGAGTCCTGGTTAGACCACAGCACCCTTTTTAGTGAGGTCTATCCATAGGGCTGTCCTGACCTTAGAAAAATTCCCCACCCCCAACCAGTCATCAAAATGACTTGAAATTTGGGGTGTGGCTTAATCTTATTTATATCTAGATGCTACCCAAAAATTAGGATTTTTGGGAAATATTTTTCTATAGTTTTTAGGAAAATTCAATAATCCTAGTTTAATTTAATTAGATGACTAAATAATTTCCAAACCCTCCCAAATTTTGGTGAGTGGTCCCTGGTTTCACCATAAAGTTCTGTATAATTTTTCGTCTCATTTGGGGATGGTTTGGATTAGAAATGATCAAACCTAAGTTTTGCCCTAATAAGGGGTCTTAGGTTAAAGGTGCACTTTTGAGATTGAGTGGTCAAATCACCTCAACAGAGGCTGAGATTTTTACCACTGGCTAGTAATATTCTCTAGCACCCCCTCAAAGAGTTTGAGGTAGATCAGGGTAAGTTGGCCCTAAGAACCAAGGTCAAACCCTAAGGATGGATCGTGGTGGTTTGTGAAGGTCATGGGGTCAAATGACCTTGGATTGACCCGAAATTTGGTGGAGAGGACCATAGGGACAATATAGTTCTCTGGATGAAATCTTAGTAGATTTGGAGACTGTTGGGATACCTAATAATCTAACCCTAGTTTAGGGTGCAAAACTTGTAGATATAGGAAATGACACTAAATTATATTGAAAAGTGATGAGAATTGGGTAGAGTGAATTATAGGGATGATACAAGCTCTGGATATTTTTCTATGAATTTTAAGATCATTATTTTGGATACTTCATTAACGATTTAGAAGTTTGAATGATTTGCTTAGAAAATTTATTATGGAATACGCACTTCCTGGAAATTGACGAAATTTAAGCAGAGAACATTTATTATGATTTTAAATCTCTGTGAATTTTTATGGGATTTTTGGAAGTCTAATTCTAAGGCTTGCTTCATTAAGTATGTTTTACCTTGAATATTTGATTAAATCTTTAGTGGTGTTTAGCAAGCTGGTAAAATTATAATTCTTTGCACAAAGATCTTTTCTATATCATACTACTGACTAGTAATTCTTCTATAATTTTCCGATGAATAATTTCAGTACTTCCTTCTTTACGTAGGATTAACGTGTTTATACTGGATAAAATATTTAGAGGCTAAACACTTTCTGTAAAATTCTGAAAACTTGTATTTGAGGTTATCTTGCTGTTATTTAATGATCATGATTTTTTGGTAGCCATTACCTAGAAGAATCATGTAGTTCATGTTTAAAATGACCCATGGCCCATCCCTTGAGAAAATTAAATAAATATCAGATAGCTTAGGAAAATTATAAGTTTCTGGATTTAGACAAATTATGTTATGGTAGACCTCCAGTAAATATTATAGGATGAAAGTGCAGGATAAGATCAATCCTAACTCTAGAGGGGGGGGTGAATAGAGTTATTTAAAATAGTTTTGCAAATAAAAACTTGAGTGGAGAGAAAGTTTAGATTTACTTAGTGTATGGTGCTATAGCTAATAATCAGAGTAAAAAGAAATTCACAGCACAAAGCAAAACACAAAGAAACAAGCAATCCAGACGACACAAGGAGCTATAGTGGTTCCCCAAATTTGGGTACATCCACTCTTCTATCACCCTTGATAGGAATCCACTTCAAGATGAGTTGATCAGGTGTCTTGAGCACCAGAGAGTTTTTGACCAGGTTCTCACAAACCAAAGGAGCTGATTTTGACCAGGTTTCAGCAAAACCAAAGGTAACTTTTGAAGGGAGTTAAAACCCTGTATAGAAAGAAAAAGAAAAAGGATGATGTTGTCTTCTCTATCAACAAGCAGAGAGAAGCAAAAGTGGATCTGTAGTTGTTGTCAAAGCTCCCCCTGAGATCAAGAAGAAGTTCAGGAAGGAGAGCTCTGCACAAGGGTGACAGGTCTTCAAAGATCTGATTTGCTCCAGCAAGAGATGATCCAAGAAGGTTGGATGGTTGTGTCTGAAGCAATCAGAATTCCTGTGAGTGAGCTTTCAAAACAATATATCACAGAGAGAGCAGCTGAAGTCCTGTATTGTTATTCTCTGTATTCTGTATATTCTCTGTATTCTGTAAAATGAAAATAATGAATAATATATCTGAGTCTTCTTCTTCCTTTTCTTTGATAGCCGTTGGAAGTCAGCATTAATTGCTTTCCTTAAATGTCCATGCCTCAAAGGAAATGACAGGCAGATATTCCTTAGAAAATTCCTTGAGCCATGCACCAGATATGCTGTAACGGCCAATAAATCTTCAGCATTAATTGTCTGACAGAAGGAATTTGAATTTCTATTCAAAACTGACGGGAGTCTGGAAAGCGTCGGGCTCACAATAAAACGTCGATCTGAGCACGACACACGTCGGCCAGAGAGAGTTTTCTGTAAGCAGAACTGGGTTCGACGGAACGTCGAGCTGGGGTCGACTCCACGTCGAGCTGAGGTCGACTCCACGTCGAGCTGAGGTCGACTCTGCGTCGAGCTGAGATCGACTCTGCGTCGAGCAGAGGTCGACTCTACGTCGAGCTGAAGTCGACTCTACGTCGAGCTGAGGTCGACTCCACGTCGAGCTGAGATCGACTCTAACTAGCCTATGTGACCTTTATAACAACAAGGAGGTCACAACACAAAATCCCTATAGAAGTATAGTCATCCTGGTCCAAATAGTAATAGGGTGTTCCAACATAGGAGATTTGGAAGACAATTTGGAGTACCTCCCCTTGTGTACCTCATATAGCTTAGGATGGTCTGCATATAGTAAAGCCACGAAATTCTGGTTGTGGATGGTTGGTAGGGCAAGTTAAGATTGAGTTCATCATTGGAAGTCAGGATAAGTAGAGTGTGAGACTGGATAAGGATAAGGGAGTACGGGAGCGACGAAAGATCGTCCATCCCGGGAAGAAGAGGAAGAGTTTTAATACTCTAGGGTTAGAACTAAAGTAACTAAAAGAGGATCGGTTAAGGGAGATCAACCAATAATAATAAATGCCTTGCGAAAGGGAACTTCGGGCCGTAATGTCGTCGTCTTGGTTCCTAGTGCCCCTTGAGAGCCCTTAACGGGGTATGCCGGGGGCAGTCCTGGGCTAACGTAAACCATAGGAATAATAAATTAAAAGAGCAACTAGTATAACTAGGGTTACACATGCACACTCCCCGATAGCTAGGAAAGTAGAATAATAGGATTGGTTGTCATTCAGACAGTAGCTCTGAAGGTAGATGCACGGACAGGACTGTCCGGGGGGCCGAGGGCTCGAGGGTTGGAGTACAGAATAAAGTTGGTGGGTCTTCGGTATCTGATTGTCGTTCACACCGACATCGGTACGCTGACTCGGCGGTGTAGGACACTTAGCCAAAGAAAGTCTGGAGGGTACATTCAGCAGTAGTACGCGGATACCCTAGGTTGTGTTCTTCTAGGGCGTACGGAAGGGCTAGGCCTGGTAGTGTGGATACTCGCCTAGGAGTGGGGGGCCTGACCCACTGTCTCCGTTTGCCACTACGGAGGTTCCTGGGAGTGAAGCTAGCTGCCCGAACAGGGGGAACTAAAGGTCTGTGCGCATAGAGTCGTGTGCATGAGTTGCACTTACATGAATCATGGCACCGCATATCACTACACTCATATTTGCATAAAACCGACACCCCAACGTATAAATCGGTATGGGACTTTTTATACGATGGGAGCCTTGCAGAAGATCCCTTAACTTATAAGTTTGTATGGGCATTCATATAAGTTAAGGTTACATACTTATTTACTTGCTTGTTGACTTACTATTCTCTAGATGCCTTTTTATACAAATTGCTACTTATTAATTGTTCTCCTTATTACTTACCGTCGTAGGATTGTTAGACCTGCTTTATTCTAAATAACTGCTAGATTAGCTTCCTTGTCATCTGCTTCATTATTCTCCACCTTTGTAGCTTTCCTTTCCTCCTCTCCGCCCGGTGCTTAGGAGCTGTGGTGGGAGGGGTAGGGGATGATAGGGCTTAGTCTTTATGACTAATGGTTTTCGAACCACAACATTACAGGAGCTCCGGATGGGAGACAGGGACCAGCACCAGCGGAGTACGGTGCGCATGGAGGTAGGACAGTCTAGCACCGGTGCACCTGCGACCAGCTCCGTGAGTGATTAGTAGTTTTATAGCTTCCGCTTTGAGTGATTTGTAGTGAGGACTCTGATGTACTGGGCTCGAGCCCATTTATCTATTTCCTATTGTTATCTTTTGATGGACTGGATGTGATTTCACCATTTTATACATGTTTCTATGGTCTTGTTACATTTTATGTATACTTGCTTATCTCTCGTTGTGATCGAAAAGGGCCGGCAGAATTGGCGTTTTGTGGTGACGGCCTTCCCGTGAGTCGGTGCCACCGCAAAGCGGCATTTCTGGGCTAAGACCCCGGTGGTTGAAAAAGAAAAAAAAAGGGGGTCTTACAAGTGGTATCAGAGGGGACCTCGATCGAAAGAGAAGTAGTCCACAAGACCTTGGGCCACCCCCGTGCGAGCTTAGTTTGCGGACAAACTAGCAGCGGAAGCAGTGGTGTGCCCATAGGTGAAATCACATGTGAAAGTCCATCCTAACTCTTTTTAAATTCCATTCATTCGCCCTCTAACAAATGGAATTTTTACTTATAGCCTGCGATGAACCCTACATCGCAGCAGGGGACACCCCAGGCTCAGAATATGGTCCCGCCCCCGCCGGCTCCAGCTCCGTTCCAGCAGGCGGAGATGGGGCAAACACTGACGGCCATTCTGGAGGCCTTCAGAGCTCAACAAGCCCCGGCCCCACAGCCAAACCCCGGGGCCAATTGGATGACGGTCTTCCGAGGACTTTCCCCACCATGCTACCAGGGGACGGAGTCTGCAGTACGTACAGAGGAATGGTTGGATACCATTTATGAGATGCTAGCAGGGATTCGATGCCCCACGGAGGAGGCAGTCGCCTTGGCAGTCTCCTGCTTAGAGTCGCACGGAAAGAGGTGGTGGAAATCTCAGCTGGACACCACCTTTGCGGGGATGTACTGCGCTGATATTACTTGGGAGTAGTTCAGAGCGGCGTTCTTGGGACATTTTGTACCTCAGTCGGCGAGGGATGACCTGGAGGATAGGTTCCTGCGGTTGAGGCAGGGGAACAGGACTGTGGTGGAGTACTATCAGGAGTTCACTCACCTGGCCCGCTATGCGGACGCTTACCAGTTGGATGATGCTGGCTATGCCCGGAGGTTTTATAAGGGGCTGCAAGATGACATGAGACAGGCCCTCCTTTTCGTCTCAGAGGGGAGTCTGGCCAGGATTCTGGAGATGGCTAAGAAGAGAGAGGCAGATCAGCTTACAGTGAAGAGCCGGAAGAGACCGGTTGATGATACAATCATTGGAGGACGTAGAGACCGTCCTCGAGGCCAGGTTATTGGGGAGAGAAGGAACGGGGATCAGCCTCGTCAAGAGTTTGGGCAGGAGCAGAGGAGTCAAGGGGTATTGGCTCCCCAACCTATACAGATGCTGGAAATGCCAAGGACGGCAGAGTAGCCACCGGTATGCTATCAGTGCAACCAGCCGGGGCATATCAAGAGGAACTGCCCTGTGAGGCGAGCACCCCCACCAGCACATCAGGGCGCTCCACCTCCCCGACAGTTTGGCGGACGAGGACAGGACCGAGGACGAGGATTCCAGGATCGAGGCCGCAGGCCAGAGAGGGAGCAGATGTATGCTCTAGACCTGACACAGCCCCGGAACCCGGAGCAGGTTATCATAGGTATGGCAGTACTTTTCAAATTTTCTTCATATAAACTACTATTTTAAACATAACCTGGTTAGAAATTAAGAGAAGATAAACTACAATAAGAATACTAAGACATTTAATTACCCCAGGCATAGTCTTCGTGAGTGGCAAGCCCGCTCACACCCTCTTCGACACTGGTGCGTCGCAATCATTTGTGTCGGAGGATTTCGTGAAAGGACTGGCAGGAGTAGAGCCATTCACCGGGAAGATGATGAGGGTGCGCCTACCCGATGGATCAGAGATATTGACCTCTGCTCATTGTAATATGGAAGCGAGGATCGGCGGGAAGGCGTTTGAGGCACCAGCGACGGTTCTGAAGATGCCAGATTACGATCTGATACTGGGCATGACTTGGCTTTATTGGAACCATGCCTAGATCGATTGCGTGGCGAAGAGGATCACCGTAAGGCACGGCGACTCCTTCATTGTTATCGAAGGTATTATACCAGCACCCCGTACCTTACTATCGTCTGTGCAGGCCGTTAAGGCCCACCTGCAGGGGGAAGAAGTTTATCAGGTCCTCCTTGAGGCAGTCGTAGCCAAGGACTCCATTGCAGATATTCCAGTAGTGCGGGACTTCACCGACGTGTTTCCAGAGAAGCTACCAGGGTTACCCCCGCACCGAGAGAAGGACTTTCAGATTCAGCTCGTTCCGAGGGCTAAGCCGGTATCCAGAGCTCCCTATCGAATGGCCCCAAAGGAGTTGGTGGAATTCCGAAGCCAGCTTCAAGAGTTAGTGGAGGCCGGGTTCGTTCGGCCTAGCTCTTCACCATGGGGAGCTCCGGTGTTGTTCGTTAAGAAGAAGGACGGGACCCTTCGACTGTGCATCGATTACCGGGCTCTGAACAGGTTGACAGTCTGAAATACTTATCCCTTACCACGGATAGACGAGCTATTTGACCAGCTGGAGGGAGCCCATTGGTTCTCAAAGCTGGATCTGAGGTCAGGGTACTACCAGCTTCGCATTCGGGAGGAGGACATCCCGAAGACGGCCTTCAGTAGCAGATACGGCTTGTACGAGTTTACAGTGATGCCGTTCAGGCTCACGAATGCACCCTCCGCATTCATGACCCTGATGAATCGGGTGTTTGAAGAGTATCTGGACGTCTTCGTTATCGTATTCATCGACGACATCCTTATCTATTCAAGGACGGGGGAGGAGCACGCGAGACATCTGGCCTTGACCTTGGAAAAGCTGCGTGAGCATGAGATGTATGCCAAGTACAGCAAGTGCCAGTTCTGGCTAAAGGAGGTGGCCTTTCTGGGCCATGTCATCAGTGGAGCAGGTCTGGCAGTGGATCCGGCAAAGGTCTAGGCAGTACGGGATTGGCCACCACTAAAGTCGGCCTCGGATGTTCGAAGCTTCTTGGGACTTGCCGGTTACTACCGGAAGTTCGTAAAGGGGTTCTCTCAGATTTCCCTCCCACTTACGTCTCTGACGAAGAAGGAGTCCCCTTTTATCTGGACGCCTCGATGCGAATCTGCCTTCCAGGAGCTGAAGGATCGTCTCACCTCGGCCCCCATCCTTGCTCTTCCATCAGGGAAGGAGGGATTCCAGGTGTATACAGATGCTTCCTATCAGGGGATGGGTGCCGTCCTGATGCAGAATGGGCACGTAATAGCCTATGCCTCCCGTCAGTTGAAGCAGTACGAGCAGAACTACCCCGTGCACGATTTGGAGATGGAGGCAGTCATTTTTGCTCTTAAGATCTGGCGACACTATCTCTACGGAGTACATTGTGATATCTTCTCCGACCACAAGAATCTGAAGTACGTCGACACCCAGAAGGAGTTAAACATCAGACAGAGACGCTGGGTGGAGTTTCTGTCGGACTACCAGTATACCATGCACTACCACCCGGGAAAGGCGAACGTGGTCACGGATGCTCTGAGCCGGAGAGCGAGTACGACAGGAGTAGGCCCGCAGCTGATGGCCTTGGAGTTGATTAGATCATTCGAGGAGATGCAGATTTCGCTAGTGTCTGAGGATGACCCGGAGCTGTACATGGAGTACCTGGGGTCGATGGCTACTACTGATGACATTCGAGACCGCATCAGAGATGGGTAGATGCTGGATGAGAGAGCTGAGCCGATATTTTGAGCCTTGGAGGAAGGCACGACAGGAGATTACTCTTTGAGGGATGGGCTTCTGTGTTTCCGGGGCAGAGTCTACATACCAGCAGGAGGATGGATCCGGGAGGATATTTTGACGGAAGCTCACTGCAGCCGGTATTCGGTACACCCGGGGATCACCAAGATGGTAAAGGATTTAAAGAGGACGATGTACTGGCCGGGTATGAAGAAAGATATTACGTATTTTGTGACGCATTGCGAGGCCTGCCAGCTCGTGAAGGCAGAGTGTAGGAACCCGGCAGGCTTGCTGCAGCCGCTTCCGGTGCCGGAGTGGAAGTTTGAGGATATAGCCATGGACTTCATACATGGGCTACCTCGATCCCGTGCGGGGAATGACTCGATCTGGGTGATAGTGGATAGGCTGACAAAGGTGGCCAGATTCATCCCAGTGGCAAAGGGCGCACCAGTCAGTGTATTAGTACGGAGGTTCATTGAGCAGTTTGTGCGTTATCATGGGGTGCCCAAGACTATCGTTTCGGATCGGGATGGGCGGTTTACATCCAGGGAATGGAGGTCAGTCCAGGCCTGATAGTTTAACTTTCAAGACAACCTAAACACCTAGAGGGGGGGGTGAATAGGTTCTACTTATTTATAAAAACTTCTAGGCAGAATTCAATTAATGGCTAACACAATAATCACAGCAATCACAGAAAATAAAACATCACAGATTGCACAATGTTTTATAGTGGTTCCCCAAGGTCTGGGTACATCCACTTTCCCCCTTCACCTATCTAGCAGTATGCTAGATTCGGCCAAACTTCCACTAATCTCAGATCAACAGATCCTACAACTCAGAACCCAACTGGTTCCTACAACTCAGGCACAACAGCCCTACCTCAGCCTTGCCCCAAGGCCTACAACTCAGAGAAGAACCTTCTCCTACACTCAGGCACACAGCCCTACCACTCAGAGTACAACACTCCTACACTCAGCCTTTATAACATAGGCTTACAACTCAGATCTGTGTGAACAGATCCTACAGAGATATAGAAAAGTTTATCTAACTGTCTTGCCTAAATTGAGAGAGAAAAGGCCAAGACAATTCTTGATCAGCTGATGAAATCAACTGTATCTGAGCTTTCTTCAAAGCTTCTTGAATAAGAACTTAGCTGAGTTGATTTCCAAACAGCTTCTTGAGAATCCACTGGTGGTTTCTTTCTTCTTCTTCAAATTCTGGCTTGATCTCTCTCTATCCAGCACTTTGAATGATTCTTCTGAATTCTGATTAGAACTCTTCTTTGATCTATCCTTAGATAGTCTTCTTAGATCTTCCGGAGAAGATCTTCTTAAGTGCCTAGCACTTTCTTGAAATGAATTGGATCGTAATCCTTCTCACTTTTTGATTATCAACAATGTTTTCCAAAAGTTGTTTTCTCCTTCTGAATCTGTCTATTTATAGACTTTCTTCATGGTAACCGGCTGATCCGGTTTCTAACCGTTTTCTAACAAGTCTGACAGCTTCAGTTAACCGGTGGCAACCCACAGCTGTCAAGTCTTCAAACAAGTCCTGTGCCTTAGTCTTGAACCACAAGTTGTCGAGACAATCTGTCAGAAAGTGTCGAGACCATCTGTCTATCTGTGTCGACACAATTGACTTTGGTGTCGACACAGTCTTCAGTGATGTCGACTAAGTTGCCTTTGAGTCGACACAGCTTCTTCTGAAAATAACTTGGTCTTGACTCTTCAGTGTGTCGACACAAGTCCTGTGTGTCGACACAGTTGTTTGTAGAATCATAACTTAGTAAATGTCGATTTAGCCTTCAGGTGTCGACACAGTCTTCTTTTAACTCTGCTATAATGTGTCGACTTAATCACAATGTGTCGACACATTCTGCTGGTGTAGACAAACTTGAGGTCGACTATATTCTTCTGAGTCGACACATCCTGCTGGTGTCGACAAACCTGAGGTCGACTATATTCTTCTGTGTCGACACATTTTCCCAATGTTGAGGTCGACGCTTTTCTTCTGTGTCGACACATTTTCCCAGTGTTGTGTCGACTTACTTCTTCTGTGTCGACACTTTTTCCCAGTGTAGTTGTAGACTAACTGCTATGTGTCGACACACTTCCTCTGTGTCGACACAGCTTCCCAGTGTTGTGTCGACTAATTTCTTCTATGTGTCGACACATCCTTCTCTGTGTCGACACTTGGACTTAGAATTTTTCTGCATACTTTATCAATTCTTCACCTGCACATGTCAACTCAAAAAACAACATCAAATACACCTTGATGTATATCATTGAGCTAGGTTGGGCTTCTTCAAATCAGGTACACATTTTCCAATGTACCCAACAATCTCCCCCTATTTGGAGAAGTCATAACCCTTATAGCCAATGATATACACCATTTATAAACAGTACTAAATTGATGATATGTGACATAACAGGAATACTTAATATAAACAAAACATAAAAAAACAATCCATCACAGAATGAACATTATAATATGCCAATCAACATTTTGTTTATAACTGGGTAATGTTTGATTACATTGTTTTACATTTAATGATCACATCACAACATTACAAAAACATAATGAAGGAACTAAAAACATAATCAGGATTGATCAGGCTCTCTTCTGATAATCCCTTTGCCAGATTGAATTGTAGCTGTCACAGGAGCTTCTGATTCTTCAGCTATCTTCTTTCCTTTTTGATCAGCTTTCTTCTGAGCTTCTTCCTTGATCCTTTGCCTTTCAAAATAGTGAAAAGGCTTTGGAAAGTATTTGCTTGGCTCCTTAGCATCTGGTGTCAGCCTCCCCAGCTTAGCTTTCCTTCTGAATTGTACTATAGCTTCCTGTCTTGCCTCATACTTTTGCCATTCTATCTCATTGTACCACTTCCCTCTCTCATGAACTTTGTCTTGTACAGCTTTCCATGCAGTGAGTATTATGTTCCTTGAAGTAGGACTCCACTGCTCATAATCTGGCTTAAGTGCAGCCTGCTCTCTAAATCTCTTCTTTGCTAATAGAGCATCTTGCTGTTCTTTCAGAGTAGCCTCTGGCTTATCAACCTTCCCAATGACAATATTAGTAACCTCCTTTGGAGGACTATACATGCCTTGAACCAGCTGATCAATCATGTCAAAATCTGGAGGGGGGTAAATGACTTGGGCAATCTCAGGTTGATTGCCTTCAAGTAGATTTGTTTGTATTCCTGACTCAGCCACCATAGCATCATCACACAATGGGGGATATCCCAATGTGGCTCGGATACTATTGGTCACCCATTTGGAGTGCTCTGAGCCTGCATGAATTAGCATCCTCTCCCCCTTTATGGCTTCTCTAGATACATGATCTCTTAGATCTTCCTTTTGAAATCTGATTTGTCCATCCAAATAATTCACACCCTCTTTAAAAAATGGTTTTAACTTTTGAAGCTTTTCAGATATTTCTTTTTGAGAGGTTGTGATGGCAGTCTTAACAGAAGCAATGGCAGCTTGAAAATTCTTATCAAATTTTTCCCTTTCTTTGGCTCTATCTGCAGGCAGACCTGGAACAATCTTCTTTACCTCCTCAATGATCTCATTATGAGATTCAGTTAAATTATCATTCATTCTTAGCTGGTTTTCCAAAACATAGCTTTGCTTCAAAGCAATGTCATCCACCTTTGTAGTAATAGCCTCCTATTGTTGAGCTAGATAAACCACAGCATTGCCACCCTTGTGGAAGCAATCTGTCATTTCCTTTTTATGCATGTTGACTTGAAACTGGATGGACTTTATATCCTGAGCTAAGTCAAACTGAAGTGACTTGCTATTTTCATCAACATACTTTTCCAGTGCCATCCTTTGTTCATCCAATTTTACCTGTAGATCTACCATAAATTTGTTATAATCAAAGGCTGGAGATACTTGTGGAGGTGTTGTTTGTAAAGCCTGCTTATAATTCTTGCTTCTTCTCTTAAAGACAACAAGTTTTCTTTTCTTTGCCATCCTGGCTCCTTCAGTGTCAGTTTCAGATGAAGTATCTAAATGAATTCTTTCTTGAGGAGGATGAATTGTATCTGTTCCAGTGACCTGTTGCTCAGCTTCAACAGCCACTGGCTCCCCCTCAACTTGTGCCTCAACTTCAGCTTCCCTATCAATGTCCATACCTATGGACTTCTCAATCTCTGGTTCTCCTCCTACTTTATCTGTAGTAGTATCAGCATCAGGGAATAACTCCTCCAGAGTAAATTCCTGTTGAGCTGTAACTTCTGCAGCAGTTAAATCTTGAGATAAGTTTAACTGTGCTTCCTCTTGCACTTGTACTTCGGTATTTGTAGTATCTAGAGGAGGAGTGGACACTAGCTCCCCCTGAACCTGTGCAGTAACAAAAATATGAGCAATGTCTTTTATAGTAAAATACATTAGCTCCCCCTATACTTGTACCTGATCAGGTGCAGATACATTTTGAGCAGGAGTGGAAACTGGCTCCCCCTGCATTTGTGCAGGTGTTGACATTTGCTCGACTATAGTTGAGTCTGGCTGATCTTCAACCTGTGTCCTGAGTGGGTCATCTTGTAGTTGTTCAGGTTCTTGGTTTTGAGTAGGGGATTTCACAGGGGTGTCTGGCCTACTCTCTTCAGGCACATCCTTAGACAGCACCCTATCCCACCTAGAGAACAGTCTCATATCCATCCTTCTCATATGATTGATCTTAGTCCCTGGCAGTTGCTGCATCACTTCAGGGATCACTCCAATGAGATATAAGCTCATGATTCTAGCCATGTTGGGCTTCTTGATTCCTTCTTTGATCTTGTCAAAGAGTACTCCTGACCAATCAGTAGGAATTATAAAAACAATCCTGGTCATAAGGCTGAACATATAGGCAGAAATCCTATCATGTCCACCTGTCTTGCAGAGGATTACTTTCCCAACAACTTCAGACAAGAATTTCCCTTGCTGATTCATACCCTTCCTGTTGAATGCAGCTCCAATCTTCATACTCGAGTCCAGTCCACACCATTGAAGGGCTTCCCTTGTCTTAGAACTAGGAACTTCCTCTTCATTCTCAACTTCTTGTAATTGAAAGATTTTTCTCAAAGTTCTTGGAGTAATCTTCACCTTAGTCCCTTGAACATTGGACTTAATCTTGAGGCCTGTTGAGTGGACTGATGCAGAGATAAAGAACTCGTGCACCTCCTTCTTCCAGATTTTAGTTGGCTCTGAGATTAGAAATTCTAACCCTGACTCGGAGAGGAGGGTGATAACTCCTTGAACATCTGGCGGCGCATCTGCAAAGGCCTGGCGCACCAACTCATACCCCTCATTGACGTTGTCTTCCATCCTTGGCGCCATCGATTTGTCGAGAAAGCTTGAGAGAAGAGAGAAAGATAGACTGTCGACACAGGGTTTTAGTCTCGAAAACCTTGGAAGCGTGTCGACAAAAAGCGTTTTTCACCTATTTATACCTTCTGTTGAAAGAAGTTCAAAAGGCGCCAAACACAGACTAAATGTGTCGACACAGACGGAATGTGTCGACACAAACTTCTATTGTCTCGACATTACTACAGCCTACTAAGTGTCGACACCAATTTGTGGTTATGTCGACACCTTAGATAGACAGAAATTCTGTGTCGACTCTAAGGATAAGTGTCGACACATATTCTGTAAGTGTCGACACCATTATCCTGGTTGAGTCGACATTACATTTATGGTTAAGTCGACAATATAACTCTTAAGTGTCGACACATATTCTCTGTGTCGACACAATATTTCTGACTTGTCGACATTATTTCTCTGAGTCGACACATTATTACTGAATGTGTCGACACATTCTTACTTAGCCAATTTCTGTTGGTTCAACACCACTTGTAAGTGTTACTTCAATGTGTCCTTTTTAACACTTGATTATGTTGTTATTACTTTTACTTACATACCACTTCAATTGCATTGTTAATGATTTTGTTAATACATTAATCAATGGTTAACATACCTAATTCAATTTTGAATTTATTGAATTTGGTTTCATCTAAAGGCTTAGTAAATACATCTGCTATTTGATAATCTGTTTTTACAAATTCCAATGAGATGTCTCCTTTTTCTACATGTTCTCTAAGAAAATGGTATTTGATTTCTATATGCTTAGTTCTACTATGAGAAACTGGATTATTAGCAATAGAAATAGCACTCTTAGAATCACATAAAAGGGGTGTTCTACTTACCTGAATACCATAATCCTTAAGCTGATGCTGCATCCATAATAGCTGTGCACAGCAGCTTCCAGCAGCAACATACTCTGACTCAGCTGTGGAAATTGCCACACTGGTCTGCTTCTTACTACTCCATGATATTAGTCTTCCTCCCAGGAATTGACAAGTACCTGTAGTACTTTTCATGTCCTCTCTACATCCTGCAAAATCTGCATCTGAATAGCCTGTTAGTAGAAAATCTCTATTCCTAGGGTACCAAAGACCTAGATTAGGAGTGCCCTTTAGATATCTCAGAATCCTTTTGACTGCAGTATAATGAGATTCTTTAGGGCAGGCTTGGTACCTAGCACAGACACATGTTGCATACATAATGTCTGGTCTACTAGCAGTAAGATATAGTAGAGACCCAACTATTCCTCTATACAATGACTCATCAACAGGTTTTCCTGCCTCATCTTTGCATATAGGGATACTTGTTCCCATAGGAGTTCTCATGGTGGAGGATGACTCCATACCATATTTCTTAATTAATTCTTTGGTGAACTTAGACTGGGATATGGACAATCCATCATCAGTCTGTCTTACTTGGAGTCCCAAGAAGAACTTAAGTTCTCCCATACTGCTCATCTCAAACTTCCCTTGCATAAGTTTGGCAAACTTTTTACAAAGGTTGTTTTCAGTAGATCCAAAGATTATGTCATCAACATAGATCTGAACTAAGATGATCTTACCTTTGGATTCCCTAAGGAATAGAGTTTTGTCTATCTTTCCTCTTGAGAATTTATTCTCAATGAGGAAGGTAGACAGGGTTTCATACCAAGCCCTTGGAGCTTGTTTTAACCCATACAAAGCTTTCCTAAGCTTATACACAGAATCAGGTTTAAGAGAATCTACAAAACCTGATGGCTGCTCTACATATACTTCTTCTTTAAGATCACCATTCAGAAATGCTGACTTCACATCCATCTGGTATACTTTGAAGTCTTGGTAGGCTGCATAGGCAAGGAACAATCTGATTGCCTCCAGCCTTGCTACTGGAGCAAAGGTTTGATCAAAGTCAATCCCTTCTTCCTGCCTGTATCCTTTTGCAACTAACCTTGCTTTATTCTTCACTATTATCCCACTCTCATCTAGCTTGTTCCTATAGATCCACTTAGTGCCAATTATATTGTGGCCTCTTGGTTTAGGAACAAGCTCCCAGACTTTGCACCTTCTGAATTGATTCAGCTCCTCTTGCATAGCATCAATCCAGTGCTGGTCTTGGATAGCTTCTTCAAACTTTTTAGATTCCATCTGAGACAAGAAACTTGAATGCAAAACTGTGCTTTGATTTCTGCTTCTAGTTTGCACTCCTTGTCTTGGATCACCTATTATCTGATCAGCAGGATGATCTCTTAGATATCTTATAGCTGGAGGAAGATTCCCTTCAGGTTGAGCATCTCCAGCTTCTTCATTCTGCTGAACCTCTTGGTTTTCATCAGCTTCCATTATCTCTTGTACTCCCCCTGGACAGCAGCCTTCATTTTCCAATGCTCCATCTTCCTTTGAAGCTTCAGCAATGGAGAGCTTGTCCATCCTCTTGCTTATACCTGTTGAGTCATTTGATCTACAAGACAACTCACAATTGATTAATCTTATTTCATCAAATACAACATGCACAGATTCTTCAACAACTTGAGTAGTTAAGTTGAAGACTCTATAGGCCTTACTATTTATGCTGTACCCAACAAATATCCCATCCTGGGATTTGGCAGCAAACTTAGTCAAATATGACTTGCCATTGTTAAGTATATAGCACTTGCAACCAAAGATCCTAAAATAGGATAGATTTGGTTTCCTGCCTTTCACAATCTCATAGGGAGTCTTTCTGTGGCTTTTGGTGATAGAAGCCCTATTGATGACATGACAAGCAGTGTTAACTGCCTCAGCCCAAAAATATTCTGGGAGAGAGGTGTCACTCAATAGAGTTCTACCAGCTTCAATTAATGTTCTATTCTTTCTTTCAGCAATTCCATTTTGCTGAGGTGTTCTTGGTGAGGAGAACTCTTGGAAAATCCCAAAGTCTTTACACAAGTTTGTTATGCTTTCAGATTGAAACTCAGTACCATGGTCACTTCTGATTTTGACCACTGTACTATTCAGTTCATTCTGAATTTGCTTTACAAAATTAAGTAATACACTTGGGGTTTCAGATTTTTGTCTCAGAAAGAACACCCATGTAAATCTAGAATAGTCATCTACAACCACAAAAGTGTAGACCTTCCTACCTAGACTATGAACTGGCATAGGACCAAAAAGATCCATATGCAAGAGGTATAAGCACCTCACAGAATCCTTGTTTTCAAGGCTTTGAAATGAGGATTTTGTCTGCTTGCCCTTTTGACAAGCTGAGCATACCCCTTCCTTTATACACTTAACTTGAGGCCCATTCCTCACTAGTTCTTTACTAATGAGTTGGCCAATTGTCTTGTAGTTTAGATGAGCCAATCTCTTGTGCCACTTAACACAATGGGAAGCATTGTCATCAGCTACAAGACAAATGGGGGAAGCCTTATTTTCACATTCAAAATTAAGGCAATATACATTTCTCTTCCTATACCCAGTCAAAATGATCTCTTGATCACTTGACCTTTTGATATGACATCCATCCTTACCAAATGAAATGTCATATCCTAGATCACTCAGCTGGCTTATGCTTATTAGATTATGTTTCAAACCTTTTACATAGGCCACTTGGGTGATAGTAATTAGGTTAGAAGAAATGTTACCAAACCCTTTGATGACTCCCTTCTCAGATCCACCAAAGATCACTTTAGGTCCATCTTTGACAGATGAATACTCCTTCAGCAGCCCCTTTGTTCTAGTCATGTGCCTGGAACAACCACTATCCAAGTACCATATAGGGGCATGGTTACTTGGATTCACCTGCAATACAGAATTACTTACCCTTAGAACCCAAGTAAGTCTTGGGTCCTTGGTTCAGGTTAGCATTAATAAAGTTATCATAACCTCTTCTAACAGGTAGACTCTTATTCTTTATAACACTTGTGTTATACCAGCAGTCTAATGCAAAATGGCCTCTCTTGCCACAGCACCAACATTCAAACTTATTGTATCTAGATCTAGATACATCCTTGTCAGAAGAATTTCTGTTCATTGCTGGTGCTGTTGCAACTTCACCTACTGATTTCTTAAAACCATTGGGTTTATGACCATAGGTAGGCCTGCTTGCATTAACACCCTTGTTCTTCAGAACATTAGTCTTAATATGACCTTGAATGTCTTCATGATCATATATGTTAGAAGGCACTTTCTCCTTACTAAACTTTATGGGGACTGAAAGGTTTAGTGGCTGAATAGGGGCTTTGCCTTTCCTCTTGAATCTGCCAGCCCTGGAGTTACCTTTAAATCCTAATCCAGCCTTACCCTTCTGAGTGACAAATTCATCTATCAAGGGTAAGACAGATTTTGGCTTAGAGTAACTAGCCACTAAATCCCTTTCAATTCTAAGTCTGGCCTCCAGACTCTTCACTTGATCATTAGTATAATTAATTGTGCCCATCTGAATAATAGTTATATTCTTCAGCTTGGCAATTTCATTTAATTTTTGATCAAGGACTTTTTCTAACTCAGTTGTTGCAACCCTTAGATCAGCAATTTCCTGAGCCTGAGTTTTAACCAGGTTCTTGCTTTTCTTAAGGGCCTGCAACAAGTCCCCATACTTGTCTATCAATTGATAGACATCTCCTTCAGATTCAGATGCATCTTCATCACTTGATGCAGATGTAGCTGATTCTTTACTTGTACTACAAACAGATGTACTGGAAGGACATTTTACCTCATTAGGACCAGACTGATTCTGGCATATGTCCTCTTCTGATCTTGTCATCAACCCCATGCATTGATGTTCATTGATGGAGTCTAGCAACTGCATAAACTCCTCTTCCTCAGATGCAGCATATAGTCCAATATATGCTTCAGCTTCAGATCCTGATTCTGAAGTTGACTGGTCTGACAGACTCTTATCTTTCTTTGCTACAAAGGATTTCTCCTTCTTGCCTTTCTGATAAGTCTTCTTCTTTTCTGAAGATTCCTTTCTCTTGTCAGGACAATCAGCCACTACATGTCCAGGCCTATTGCAACAATAGCAGACAATCTTTGAAGTAGTGGCTTTGCTGGGTTTTGATCTGTTCTTCTCTTTCCTTGATGACCTTTTCTTCTTATAATAGTCATTAACTTGCTGTGATGGGGAAGGCCTAGACTTCCACTGCTTCTTCTTCAAGAACCTCTGGAATTGTCTTGTGAATGCAGCAAAATCTGCATCTGAATCACAGCTTTCAGAACCCTTGTTTGAACTTTCAGAACTATCTTCTGTAACTTCCTTAGGAGGAGATGGTGATTTCCTCCTATTCTTTCTAGTGGCTTCTGCATTGAATGCCACAGTCTTTTCTCTATGCTCTCCTCTTGAGTTTCTTTCCTCCTCCTTCCTCACCATAAGTTGCATTTCATAGGATAGCAACTTTCCAAACAGGGTTGGAGGAGATATCTCTGCCAATTTAGCCACTTCTCTTATGGCACAGATCTTTGTATCCCAATCCTTTGATAAGGATCTTAAGAATTTGTCATTCAGTTCATAGGTACTGAAGACTCTTCCATAGGATATTAGCTCATTCACAATTCTATAGAATTTCTTATAGCACTCAGTTATGCTATCAGATTTTCCTTGTCTAAAGCTTTCATACTCCTGATTTAGCATAGACTTCCTGTCCAGCCTTACTTCTTCAGATCCCTCCATGTAGACAATCAATGTGTCCCACATTTCCTTGGAGGTCTTGCAGTGAATCAGATTCTGAAATGTTGAATCATCTATGGCACTCACAATAATGTTCTGAGGTCTTTTATCCATGGTTGCCAAGATGATTTCATCCTTGGTCATTTCTGAATAACTCTTTGGAGTTTGGATATTTGCATCAAGAACTGATACCTTCATTGGAATGAAGGGGCCTTCCTGTACTGTGATGTAAATTCTTGGGTCAGATGCTTCCATAAACAGTCTGACTCTTTCTTTCCAAATTCCAAAAATTTCTTTCTTGCATATGGGTAATTTCATAGACCCTAGCTCCTTATGATTCTCTCCAGAACCCATCTTCTTGAATCTTGAATCTGCCTTTCAGATCTACCTCAGACTGTTATGTCCTTTTTGAGGAACCTCCCTCTGATACCACTTGATAGTTTAACTTTCAAGACAACCTAAACACCTAGAGGGGGGGTGAATAGGTTCTACTTATTTATAAAAACTTCTAGGCAGAATTCAATTAATGGCTAACACAATAATCACAGCAATCACAGAAAATAAAACATCACAGATTGCACAATGTTTTATAGTGGTTCCCCAAGGTCTGGGTACATCCACTTCCCCCTTCACCTATCTAGCAGTATGCTAGATTCGGCCAAACTTCCACTAATCTCAGATCAACAGATCCTACAACTCAGAACCCAACTGGTTCCTACAACTCAGGCACAACAGCCCTACCTCAGCCTTGCCCCAAGGCCTACAACTCAGAGAAGAACCTTCTCCTACACTCAGGCACACAGCCCTACCACTCAGAGTTACAACACTCCTACACTCAGCCTTTATAACATAGGCTTACAACTCAGATCTGTGTGAACAGATCCTACAGAGATATATAAAAGTTTATCTAACTGTCTTGCCTAAATTGAGAGAGAAAAGGCCAAGACAATTCTTGATCAGCTGATGAAATCAACTGTATCTGAGCTTTCTTCAAAGCTTCTTGAATAAGAACTTAGCTGAGTTGATTTCCAAACAGCTTCTTGAGAATCCACTGATGGTTTCTTTCTTCTTCTTCAAATTCTGGCTTGATCTCTCTCTATCCAGCACTTTGAATGATTCTTCTGAATTCTGATTAGAACTCTTCTTTGATCTATCCTTAGATAGTCTTCTTAGATCTTCCGGAGAAGATCTTCTTAAGTGCCTAGCACTTTCTTGAAATTAATTGGATCGTAATCCTTCTCACTTTTTGATTCTCAACAATGTTTTCCAAAAGTTGTTTTCTCCTTCTGAATCTGTCTATTTATAGACTTTCTTCATGGTAACCGGCTGATCCGGTTTCTAACCGTTTTCTGACAAGTCTGACAGCTTCAGTTAACCGGTGGCAACCCACAGCTGTCAAGTCTTCAAACAAGTCCTGTGCCTTAGTCTTGAACCACAAGTTGTCGAGACAGTCTGTCAGAAAGTGTCGAGACCATCTGTCTATCTGTGTCGACACAATTGACTTTGGTGTCGACACAGTCTTCAGTGATGTCGACTAAGTTGCCTTTGAGTCGACACAGCTTCTTCTGAAAATAACTTGGTCTTGACTCTTCAGTGTGTCGACACAAGTCCTGTGTGTCGACACAGTTGTTTGTAGAATCATAACTTAGTAAATGTCGACTTAGCCTTCAGGTGTCGACACAGTCTTCTTTTAACTCTGCTATAATGTGTCGACTTAATCACAATGTGTCGACACATTCTGCTGGTGTAGACAAACTTGAGGTCGACTATATTCTTCTGAGTCGACACATCCTGCTGGTGTCGACAAACCTGAGGTCGACTATATTCTTCTGTGTCGACACATTTTCCCAATGTTGAGGTCGACGCTTTTCTTCTGTGTCGACACATTTTCCCAGTGTTGTGTCGACTTACTTCTTCTGTGTCGACACTTTTTCCCAGTGTAGTTGTAGACTAACTGCTATGTGTCGACACACTTCCTCTGTGTCGACACAGCTTCCCAGTGTTGTGTCGACTAATTTCTTCTATGTGTCGACACATCCTTCTCTGTGTCGACACTTGGACTTAGAATTTTTCTGCATACTTTATCAATTCTTCACCTGCACATGTCAACTCAAAAAACAACATCAAATACACCTTGATGTATATCATTGAGCTAGGTTGGGCTTCTTCAAATCAGGTACACATTTTCCAATGTACCCAACAAGGCCCATCTGGGTTCACGATTGACATACAGCACAGCTTTTCACCCTCAAACCGATGGACAGACAGAACGCACCAACCGTACACTGGAGGATCTGTTGCGACTATGTATTTTGGACCGTGGCGAGCCTTGGGAGAGATTGCTGCCACTGGTCGAGTTTTCGTACAACAACACTCATCAGTCTAGCATAGGCATGGCTCCATACGAGGCGTTGTACGGAAGGAGGTGCAGGACCCCACTATCATGGGTTCAAGATGAGGATCCGCAGGCACTGGGCTCGGAGTTTGTGGGAGATACAGATGCTCAGATTAGATTGATCCGGGACAGGATGTTGGAAGCCCAGAGCAGACAGGCCAAGTACTATGATGCGAGGCACCGTCAAGTAGAGTTCCAGGTAGGAGACCGGGTTTTCTTGAAAATACGGCCGATGCACGGAGTTTCGCGGGTGCGTGGGCGGAAGAAGCTCAGTCCGAGATATATGGGGCCTTATAGGATCCTGGAGCGGATCGGCCCCTTAGCCTATAGACTGGAACTACCGCCGGAGTTAGCAGGATTGCATGACGTCTTCCACGTCTCCTCACTTCGGAGGGCTCTGCTATGCCCTGAGCTGCTGATTTCCTCTGCAGATGGCCTGGTGGCCTCGGATCGGTCAGTCGATTTGGAGCCTATCAGGATTGACGATACAGCAATGCGGGTCTTGCGACGAAAGAAGGTCCCGTTAGTCAAGGTTCTGTGGAACAATCATGGGCAGGAGGAGCATACATGGGAGCCACAGGACTTGATGCGGAAAAAATACCCAGGACTTTTTTCGTCAGGTATACCTCACAACCCCTCTGGACAATCAATTTGCCTTCCTGTTTTAAACCAATGGGACTGAAATTCCAAGAATAGGGGCTAATCTTTTGTTTATTGGGGAGTATATACCTAGTTAAGTGGGCGAATTAATCTTAGATTTGAAACCGCACAAAGCAAACATAACGTAGAGATGTAATTTCATTAATTCTCATGGGATGTTACAAGCTTCTTTTCCCGATTAGAGTCCCGTAGGCTTAACCTTGATTTCGGGGACGAAATCTTTGTTTTATTTATTGGGATTTGTAACATCCCATTTCCGGCTAGACCCCTAGGAGTCGGTTAGTTGTGGTAGAACCTTAGGGAGCCCAAAATTGAAATAAATCGACCAAGATTTCGGGTCACGGGTTGGTCACGCCCGTGATCGACCCATCACGCCCGTGACCTAGGGCGTGACTCATTCGACGATCGTCGATCTCAGGGAGGCGATCGTCGGGCGCAGAATTTTTCCACCCGGCCCTGTCACGCCCGTGACCCAGGTGTCACGCCCGTGACCTGGGGCGTGACTCCTTCGACGGTCGTCGATCTCAGGTAGACGATCGTCGGGCGTGGAATTTGCCTCGTGGCCTATCACACCCGTGACTCACAGAGTCACGCCCGTGACATAGGGCGTGACCACGGTCGACGATCGTCGATTTCAGCTCGACGGTCGTCGGCCCAGAATTAGTCACCAGACATATCACGCCCGTGACCCGCAATGTCACGCCCGTGACATAGGGCGTGACCACGCTCGACGATCGTCGATTTCAGTTCGACGGTCGTCGACCCAGAATTGGCCACACGGGCCAGTCACGCCCGTGACCCAGGTGTCACGCCCGTGACCACCCTTCGACGATCGTCGATCTCAGTTCGACGGTCGTCGACCCAGAATTGGCCACACGGGCCAGTCACGCCCGTGACCTATGTGTCACGCCCGTGACCAAGGCCGAAACGTCAGCCAGACGGAAAATTTCGATAACCGACGTCATGATAAATTCTGACTATGGGAATGAAAACCAAGAGTATTTATGGGCCGTTACCTACTGTAATTATTTAAATAAATAAGGAAATGTTGGTCCAATAGGAAATCTCCACCTGGCAAACATCTCTTCGTTTCCAGCAATTCAATTCCCTGCATCATAACCGAAACGTTACTAAGAAGAAATATTAATGGCCATGAAGTTTCATCCGTTCCCCTCCCCACTTGCTGATCTATAAAAGACTCCTAAGAGCAAGAGGAAAAGGTTACGCTCTCCATTAAACTGTTTCAGATTTTCCCCTCTTGCTGTTGAAGAATTTCCGGCGACGCCACCCCCGCGCCAATGGCTTCCCGACGCTCTGCACGCCTCCAGCCCGCGAACAAGGTCCTCCCCTCCCTCTTCTTCTGCGGATAGATCTTAGAAGTCGTTAGGAGAGATATCGGGCTCAAAAGAGCCAGATCGGGTGAGCGTTATCCATGTTTTTCCGAAAATTTCATGGTGGCGGGTTCGCCGGAAACCGCCTCTCCGGCGGCCGTGCCGCCGCCCGACGATAGCCCTCACCTCAACAGAGGTGGTGGTGGTGGTGGCCGGACAGGGAGATGGCTGGATGGCCGGAAAATATCTTGGAAAAGCTACAGGAAATTAAGTTTCAGGGCTCTGGTTTCGGGCTGTAGAAGAAGATGAACAGTGTCGTTAAAATTAGATTTTATTTTTAAAACAATTTCTGAATGAAATATCTGTCATTTTAGATAATTTGGGAAAAATACCTACAGGCTCCTACAGGAAAAGTGTTCAACATATAAAATGTAGCCCTTGAAGTCTAGTTTAATTTAAAATTGATTTCACTCAATTTGGAGTCCTGGTTAGACCACAGAACCCTTTTTGGTGAGGTCTATCCATAGGGCTGTCCTGACCTTAGAAAAATTCCCCACCCCCAACCAGTCATCAAAATGACTTGAAATTTGGGGTGTGGCTTAATCTTATTTATATCTAGATGCTACCCAAAAATTAGAATTTTTGGGAAATATTTTTCTATAGTTTTTAGGAAAATTAAATAATCCTAGTTTAATTTAATTAGATGACTAAATAATTTCCAAACCCTCCCAAATTTTGGTGAGTGGTCCCTGGGTTCACCATAAGGTTCTGTATAATTTTTCGTCTCATTTGGGGATGGTTGGATTAGAAATGATCAAACCTAAGTTTTGCCCTAATAAGGGGTCTTAGGTTAAAGGTGCACTTTTGAGATTGAGTGGTCAAATCACCTCAACAGAGGCTGAGATTTTTACCACTGGCTAGTAATATTCTCTAGCACCCCCTCAAAGAGTTTGAGGTGGATCGGGGTAATTTGGCCCTAAGAACCAAGGCCAAACCCTAAGGATGGATCGTGGTGGTTTGTGAAGGTCATGGGGTCAAATGACCTTGGATTGACCCGAAATTTGGTGGAGAGGACTATAGGGACAATATAGTTCTCTGGATGAAATCTTAGTAGATTTGGAGACTGTTGGGATACCTAATAATCTAACCCTAGTTTAGGGTGCAAAACTTGTAGATATAGGAAATGACACTAAATCATATTGAAAAGTGATGAGAATTGGGTAGAGTGAATTATAGGGATGGTACAAGCTCTGGATATTTTTCTATGAATTTTAAGATCATTATTTTGGATACTTCATTAACGATTTAGAAGTTTGAATGATTTGCTTAGAAAATTTATTATGGAATACGCACTTCCTGGAAATTGACGAAATTTAAGCAGAGAACGTTTATTATGATTTTAAATCTCTGTGAATTTTTATGGGATTTTTGGAAGTCTAATTCTAAGGCTTGCTTCATTAAGTATGTTTTACCTTGAATATTTGATTAAATCTTTAGTGGTGTTTAGCAAGCTGGTAAAATTATGATTCTTTGCACAAAGATCTTTTCTATATCATACTACTGACTAGTAATTCTTCTATAATTTTCCGATGAATAATTTCAGTACTTCCTTCTTTACGTAGGATTAACGTGTTTATACTGGATAAAATATTTAGAGGCTAAATACTTTCTGTAAAATTCTGAAAACTTGTATTTGAGGTTATCTTGCTGTTATTTAATTATCATGATTTTTTGGTAGCCATTACCTAGGAGGATCATGTAGTTCATGTTAAAAATGACCCATGGCCCATCCCTTGAGAAAATTAAATAAATATCAGATAGCTTAGGAAAATTATAAGTTTCTGGATTTAGACAAATTATGTTATGGTAGACCTCCAGTAAATATTATAGGAGATTTGGAAGACAATTTGGAGTACCTCCCCTTGTGTACCTCATATAGCTTAGGATGGTCTGCATATAGTAAAGCCACGAAATTCTGGTTGTGGATGGTTGGTAGGGCAAGTTAAGATTGAGTTCATCATTGGAAGTCAGGATAAGTAGAGTGTGAGACTGGATAATGATAAGGGAGTACGGGAGCGACGAAAGATCGTCCATCCCGGGAAGAAGAGGAAGAGTCTTAATACTCTAGGGTTAGAACTAAAGTAACTAAAAGAGGATCGGTTAAGGGAGATCAACCAATAATAATAAGTGCCTTGCGAAAGGGAACTTCGGGCCGTAATGCCGCCGTCTTGGTTCCTAGTGCCCTTGAGAGCCCTTCACGGGGTATGCCGGGGGCAGTCCTGGGCTAACGTAAACCATATGAATAATAAATTAAAAGAGCAACTAGTATAACTAGGGTTACACATGCACACTCCCCGATAGCTAGGAAAGTAGAATAATAGGATTGGTTGCCATTCAGACAGTAGCTCTGAAGGTAGATGCACGGATGGGACTGTCCGGGGGGCCGAGGGCTCGAGGGTTGGAGTACAGAATAAAGGTGGTGGGTCTTCGGTATCTGATTGTCATTCACACCGACATCGGTACGCTGACTCGGCGGTGTGGGACACTTAGCCAAAAAAAGTCTAGAGGGTACATCCAGCAGTAGTACGCGGATACCCTAGGTTGTGTTCTTCTAGGGGCGTACGGAAGGGCTAGGCCTGGTAGTGTGGATACCCGCCTAGGAGTGGGGGGCCCGACCCACTGTCTCCGTTTGCCACTACGGAGGTTCCTGGGAGTGAAGCTAGCTGCCCGAACAGGGGGAACTAAAGGTCTGTGCGCATAGAGTCGTGTGCGTGAGTTGCACTTGCATGAATCATGGCATAGCATATCACTACACTCATATTTGCATAAAACCGACACCCCAACGTATAAATCGGTATGGGACTTTTTATACGATGGGAGCCTTGCAGAAGATCCCTTAACTTATAAGTTTGTATGGGCATTCATATAAGTTAAGGTTACATACTTATTTACTTGCTTGTTGACTTACTATTCTCTAGATGCCTTTTTATACAAATTGCTACTTATTAATTGTTCTCCTTATTACTTACCGCCGTAGGATTGTTAGACCTATTTTATTCTAAATAACTGCTAGATTAGCTTCCTTGTCATCTGCTTCATTATTCTCCACCTTTGTAGCTTTCCTTTCCTCCTCTCCGCCCGGTGCTTAGGAGCCGTGGTGGGAGGGGTAGGGGATGATAGGGCTTAGTCTTTATGACTAATGGTTTTCGAACCACAACATTACAGGAGCTCCGGATGGGAGACAGGGACCAGCACCAGCGAAGTACGGTGCGCATGGAGGTGGGACAGTCTAGCACCGGTGCACCTGCGACCAGCTCCGTGAGTGATTAGTAGTTTTATAGCTTCCGCTTTGAGTGATTTGTAGTGAGGACTCTGATGTACTGGGCTCGAGCCCATTTAACTATTTCCTGTTGTTATCTTTTGATGGACTGGATGTGATTTCACCTTTTTATACATGTTTTTGTGGTCTTGTTACATTTTATGTATACTTGCTTCTCTCTCGTTGTGATCGAAAAGGGCCGGCAGATTTGGCATTTTGTGGTGACGGCCTTCCCGTGAGTCGGTGCCACCGCAAAGCGGCATTTCTGGGCTAAGACCCCGGTGGTTGAAAAAGAAAAAAAAAGGGGGGGTCTTACAGTCTGCTCTCCAGGTGATTAAGGACATTCGGAGTGGTGCGGAGTTATTTTTCACTTTAGTGGAGTCTTCGAAGCCCAAGCTTGGTCTGGACAGCATCCCAGTTGTATCTAAGTTTCTTGACGTATTCCCTGAAGATCTCCCTGGAGCTCCACCTCAGCAAGAGATCGACTTCACCATTGAGCTAGTGCCAAGTGCCAAACCTGTGTCACGCTCTCCATATCGGTTAGTGCCTAAAGAGATGGCGGGACTGAAAGTACAACTTCAAAAACTGTTGGAACAAGGTTATGTGCGTCCAATTTCGTCGCCTAGGAGCGCGCCGACCCTCTTTATTAAGAAGAAGGACGGGAGCTTACGACTCTATATTAATTATCGGGAGTTGAATAAGCTAACGAAGAAGAATAAGTATCTGATCCCAAGGATTGATGATATGTTCGATCAGCTGGTCGGGTAAACTGCATACTCAAAGTTGGATCTGAAATCTGAATACTATAAGTTGCTGATAATGGAAAGTGATATTCCCAAGACGGCTTTCATCACTCGTTATGGCATTATGAGTTCACCGTCATGCTATTTGGGCTGACGAATGTGCCATCCGTGTTTATGGATTTGATGAACAGAACGTTTAGAGAAAACTTTGACCAGTTCGTGATAGTCTTTATCGACGATATACTGGTGTACTCGCAGTACAAGGATGATCATTTCAAGCATCTGTATATGGTGTTGGAGACATTGAGGAGGAACCAACTGTATGCCAAGTTCTCCAAATGCGAATTTTTGTTGTCCTCAGTAGCGATCCTTGGTCATATAGTTAGTGGAGAAGGAATTGTGGTAGATCCGGCAAAGATAGTTTCTATAGAGGGTTGAACTGTGTTGTCTATGGTGGAGGAAGTCCGAAGTTTTCTGGGGCTTGCCAGCTATTACAGGTGCTTCGTGGAGAACTTCTCACGGATAGCATTGCCCCTCACTACTCTGACAAGGAAGGATCAGAATTTTGTTTGGTCTCCTGAGTGCGCAAAAGCTTTCGAAGAACTAAAGTGTCATTTAACCACGACACTTGTGTTATGTTTTCCTTATGGTTCTGAAGGCTTTGAGGTTTATAGTGACACCTCTGGGAGTGGTTTAGGTTGTGTCTTGATTCAATACGGGTCGGCGATATCCTATGGATCACATCAGTTAAAGGTGCATGAGAGGAACTACCCGGTCCATGACTTGGAGTTGGCGGTCGTGGTATTTTCTCTCAAGCTTTGGAGGCATTACCTGTATGGGGGAAAGGTCAACATTTATTCAGATCACAAGATCCTTAAGTATCTGATTGATCAGAAGGACATGAACATGCGCCAGCGTAGGTGGATGGAGTTCCTTGGGGATTGTACTTACAAGACTCATTATATTCCCGGAAAGGGGAATGTTGTGGCAGATGCTCTAAATCGTAGAACTCCTACACAGGCCAACTAGTTGCAGATGCATGACGAGCGGCTCATCCGTGATTTGGAGGTTTTTGAGATCTCATGTGTTGACAAGGGATCTAGTGTTAATGCACGTTTGAGTTGGACAGAGGTTCAATACGACCTCGCGGACAGGATCTGACAGGCCTTGGAGTTTGACGTAATCCTGAAATATTGCTTGGCAGAGTCCGTGGCTACATCTAATGATTAGTTCTTTTTTGACAATGGCCTTGTATGGAAAGGTGGTCGGTTGTGCTTCCCTAAATTTGGGAAGTTACGAGAAGATTTGATGTACGAGGCGTATTTTACCAAGTACTCAATTCACCCTGGGAGAACAAAGATGTTTAAAGACTTGAAGAGGCTGTTCTGGTTGCCAGGTATGAAGAAAGACATAGCGCTATACGTGGTGAAGTGTCAGACTTGTGCCTTGGTGAAGGCCGAATGCCAAAAGCCAGGTGGATTTCTTAAGTCCTTGCCTATACCAGAGTGGAAGTTTGACGACATCTCTATGGATTTTGTGCACGGTTTCCTGAGATCGCACAAGGGGAACGACGCCATTTGGGTGGTCTTGGATCGGTTAACAAAGGTGTTGCATTTCATACCCAATAGGAATGATGATTCCATGGAGAAGCTGGCGAAGCTTTATGTGGATAATATAGTTCGTTTGCATGGAGTACCCCAGAGCATCATAAGTGACCGTGATGGTCGGTTCACATCTAAAGATTGAAGTCTCATTCATCAGTTGTTGGGCACCAAGTTGAACTTCAGCACTGCTTTTCACCCACAAACAGATGGGAAAACCAAAAGAGTGAACAGTACGATGGAAGACATGCTTCATATGTGTGCATTGGATTTTGGTAAAAGGTGGGAGGATAAACTTTACAAGATTGAGTTCGCATACAATAACAACTACCAAGCCAGCATTCAGATGGTGCCTTTTGAGGCTCTATACGAAAGGAGGTATCGTACACTTTTGGCTTGGGTTGAAACGGGTGAATGAAAGATTTATAAGCGAAGAGAGGTTGACGATGCTACGTCAACAATACGGTTGACTCGGGAACGGCTACTGATTGCTCAAGATAGATAGACCAAGTACTAAAATGCCAAGCATCGGAACGTGGAGTTTGTGGTGGGCGACTGGGTATACCTCAAGATTAAGCCGTTTAAAGGCATATCAAGGATTCAACGCTTAAAGAAGCTTAGTCCGAGGTGTGTTGGGCCTTTTAAGATCTTGGAGCGGGTTTGTGAAGCAACCTATCAGTTGGCTCTTTTGGTAGAGCTGAGTGGTTGACATTACGTATTTCACATCTCAGCCCAACGCAAAGCCGTGAAAGAACCAGCGCAAGTGGTTGTTGCGGATCAAGTGTCGGTCGATAGTGGGCTAACTACGAAAGTTAGACCCATTCAGATCGAGGATACGGAGGTCAAATAATTACGGAATGAAGCTATCAGGATGGTCAAAGTCCGATAGGACAATTGCGGTCGTGAGGAGCTTTCGTGGGAGCGAGAGCAGACAATGCTTGAGGAGTATCCCGAACTTTTCAACTCAGGTACCATTTAATTTTGTGTACCTTTCCATTCTCTAATTTCGGGTCAAAATTCATTTAAGGGGAGGAGAATTGTAACGCCCCAAAACTCGAATATGAATGGGTAGTGTGTTTAAGGACTTTTGGAGCCCTTGAAGTTTCACGACCTATGACACGGGCATGTCCAGGATTGATACGGGTGTGTCCAAAGCCGTGTTCTACTCTGTGTTTGTCGGACTGTATCGTCTGAGCAACATGGCCTGGGACATGGGCATGTCCAAAGCCGTGTCGGGCACACGGCCTATGACACGGGTGTGTCATAGGGCCATGTCCTGTTCGGGCTTGACGGTTTCAGTGTCGATTGAGGCACACGGCCTGTGATATGGGCGTGTCCAGGGTTGACACAGGCATGTCCAGGGTTGACATGGGCGTCTCAGAGGTCGTGTCCTGTTCTGAGATCGATGATTTCTCTTATGATTGTTAGATACGGCCTGTGATATAGGAGTGTCACAGGCCATGTACGGACCCAGGAAGACAGTTTTAAAGGAGAATCAGGGCCTTTGGTTTCATTTAAGTGGGATCCGACGGCCCGGAATCCTCCCTAATGGTATAAGGTCGGGAAATGAGGGTTTAAACCTCATTTCCTTTTGCCCTTTCTCTTTCTAAGAGGTAAAGAGAGGGGAGTGCAAAGGGAGAAGAAGGAGGAGGAATACCGCCATTGTTGGAGCTTTGGAGCTCCGAATCGCGAGCCGAGCCCAGATCCGTGGAGGCGAGTCCGTTGCGGTGGTTTTGATCTAGCTAGTTTTCCATGGCGCCGAAGCGAACCTATAGGGTAATAATTCTCTACTTGGACATGTGAATTCCTCTTCCTTTTGCATAAGAAACCCTCTCCCGCGAGTGTGCGGTGAGTATGTGGTATTCATTCGGGTAGATATGGATTATCTCCGTAGTTTTGCATATAGAGTTGGGAATCAAAGTACGGACATAAGCATGGTGTGTGAAGCCTATCCGGACAGGTTGGTCTGGATCGGTGATGTTTTCATTATGCATATATTGTCGGAGAAGACACCGTGCCATTTGTTTTTCGGGATGTTATACGGTAGATTGCAACAAGGAGCCTTGGGGACTTACTCCAAGGTGCACCCGAAAAACTAGGCAGAAGCGCAATTCTACCATCTTGGTGGCTTGGGAGCCAACCATGTACATAACTGGGTTATGAAAAATTGTGTGATCGATTCTTCGGGAATTGAGGAGGCTGACCCGTACCGATGACTAAAACTGATATGATGATGTAAGCAATGGGTTGGGTTGAACCGTACCCGCTCTATGTGGTTAGATTAAAGAGACCTAAAGTATGTGGCACTCACCGGGGGCATATGGGGTGAGTATTAGGCTTTGGCCGAAAGGACTGAAATGCTCACGATGTTTGTCGTCCTGGGGCGGTTGTGAAGCCTCAAAATGGACCGGATTCACCAAAAATGTGCCCTGAGAGAACGGGGTGTGTGGCCATGTGTGCCTACGCCTGTGGTGAAGTGTGCTTAAATTATACTTTCACTATCATGTTTGGTTATACTAATGAAATGCTGGGAAGGAGCACTACCGCCTCGATTAAGGGGCGGGTTCGTAATAATTTGGTCAGCTTTAGCTGACCGTTGCATTGTTTTACGAACATTCGGTGGATTGTTCGTATACAGGAACTGGTGAGCCTAGTGGCAAGTATCGAGCTGAAGCCCTTGATGTTGTGCTAGCCTTTGAAGGCCAAAGCGAAATTTTTACTTTTTTATGCTCATGTGTGGCCATCCTGCATGCCGAAGTATGGAAAACATGTATTGTTTAAGTAAACGCTTGTAAGGCCCTAAGGTCGAGACTTTTGTGTATTTTTGCTATCATTCCTACTTTGGTTATTGTGGACATTCATGATGTGGTAATTGGGTTCTTATAACTGTTTTAAAAAGCTTCTGCTAGAATGCTCTAAGTTAGGATTTGTGTTCCTGTGCTGGTATTTTGGTATTAATACGTAACTCCACTAACTGTCTGTGGTATATGGCGTGGGGCCCCAGCCGGACCTTCTATTATATTCCATGGGATGGATGAGGGTGTTACAGTAGGTGCCCTGTGGGTTACTGAGGTAGGATCCAAGTGTGGATCTGAGTGTAGGGCCTTTTGGCCTGAGGTAGGTGACAAGCTTGTCACTTAGTTGTAGGTTCCTGGAAGGGCACTAAGGTAGGTACATGTTAGGTACTGAGTTATAGGAGTGATGCAGCACTCTGAGAGTAGGGACTTGTGCCTGAAGTTGTAAGGTTGAGAAGCCTGAGTTGTAGGCCTTATAGATAAGGCTGAGGTAGGTGGCTTGAGCTTCACTACGTGTAGGAGCACTGCAGAGCTCTAAGGTAGGATCCTTTATAGATCTGAGGTAGGGCTATCCTCCCAACCTGAGTGTAGGGCTTAATAGCCTGAGGTAGGTGGTCTGCTGACCACTGAGTTGTAGGCCCTTGTGACTGAGAAGTAAGTCTTGGAAGAGACTTAGGGATCCTGAGGGATCTGAGATGTAAGCTCTTTAGAACAAGTTTTGTAGAAGTGCCTAATCCAACAAGATATTTAGATATGTGGGAGGGAAAGTGGATGTACCTAGTTGGGGAACCACTGTAAATATCTGTGTGCTTTTCTGTGGTTATTTTTCTTTTCTTATTTGCAGATGTTAAGGACAAGCTCTAGATCACCCTAAGCTTAAAGCAAAAAAAAAAGAAAACAACAAGATATAATGAAGAAACCAAAAGATAGTCACTAAGGACTAAGACACCTATTCACCCCCCCCCCCCCTCTAGGTGATTTAGATATCTTGAAATAAGGACTTTCAAGTGGAATCAGATGGAGGTTACTCAAAAAGGACTTAGCAGTCTGAGTAGACCTCAAAGGATAGTTAAAAGGTTTGCATTGGTGGGTTCAAAAGAAAACCATAAGGAGTGGATCTCAATGGATCTTCAAGTCTGTAGCAAGGAGAACTTTGGGACATGGAAAGAAAGGATCAGGCAGATTATGGAAGCCAGTGATCCTAGAGTCTTGGCTTCAATTCAAGAAGGACCCTTCATTCCCATGAGGGTCTCTACATCAAATGCAAGCATCTAGACCCCAAAGAGTTATGCAGAGATGTCTGAAGATGAAATCAATTTGGCATATATGGACAAGAGGGCACAACACATCATGGTAAGTTTCATAGATGACTCCACCTTCCAGATGCTTGTCCACTGCAAGACAGCCAAAGAGATTTGAGATTCTCTCACTGGCTACATGGAAGGGACAAAGAAAGTCAGTCTTTTTTACGGTGATTCAGAGTCTGAAGAAGAAGAAGCCTTCATTGGACTACTTGTTGCTATTGTAGATGAAGATGAAGACCATCCAGATATCAAGATATAGATCAAGGCCCCTTTATCACACTCAGAAAGTGATACTGAGGTGGATGAAGATATTAGTGGCTGCTGTGAGAGTATGGCTTTGACAGAAGAAGTATCCTGCCAAGATCATCATGGACAAGATTAGGTACAATGGGGTCTAGCTGCTTAGGTCATGAGACCAGTCCAGATTCTGATGCATCCTCATCTAGTGATGAAGATGGCTCTGAATCTCAGGTAGATGTCAATAAATTGATTGACAAGTATGGTTAAATTTTGAATGCTTTGAGAAAAAGCAAGATGTTGGCCAAGATGCAGGCTGAGGAGATTATCTCTCTTCAGCTAGCTGCTGCCCAGCAATCTGAGACAGCTTCCTTACTGGATCAGAAAGTGAGGGAATTATGCCAACTGAAGGTCATCTCAATCATCCAAATTGAGACCATAAGCCAGAAGAACAAGATCATTTTGTATCTAAAAGAGAACTCCTAAAGGAGAGAAGGGTTGTGACTGAATTCAGCAAGCCTAAAGTTGTGCTGCCCTTGATAAATTCCTTCTCCTCCCAAAAGGGTAAGAAGAAGTTTGCAGTCAAGGGAAGCACAAGAGTTGACCTTTCTAAAGGGAAAGGCAAAGCCCATGAAGTGCCACAGTCAACCTTTCATAAGGTAATCCTCCCTTCTCATAGGTATGACCAGGACCGCATGTATGGTCACTATAAGAATGCTCTTCTTGTAAGAATACAAGTGTATCTTACAATGGAAGAAGAAAGGGTAGGGGAATGAGTGTCTTTAAGGCTCCCCATGAAAAAGTACAAATGGCCCATGCTGAACCATTTATATTTGGTGCCTCAGCCCTAACTCATAAGGGAAAGGCAGTGGCTTTCACTCAAGCCCATCCAGCAAGGACTCAGACCAAGGATCAGTCTACTAGTAAGCCTAACTTGGCTAGTTCTGATGATATAAACAACATGTCATCTACAAAGAAGAAAGCTATAAATACCATTCAGTGCAAGCAAAGGAAGTCTGCTGGAAGAATAACCTTCAGTCAGATCTTTACTGAAAGGAACCTATAGAAAGTTGTTGCTCCTCTTCCTTCTATTCTGTCTGCAATTAACCACACTGCAAGACCTGCTCAAAAAAGAAGATATAATATTCATGAGTGTTGGTGTTGTGGTAAGGTGGGGCATTTTGACCTACATTATTGGCAGAATACTTCTGTGTCTAGAGCAAGAGTAAGCCTACCTGTCAGAAATTCTACAGGTAAGCAAGTCAAATTTCAGGCTAACAGGAACCTAGGACCCAATACCTATTGGGGTCCTAAGGTAAACTAATTCTATTTTGCAGGTTAGTCTAAGTTCCCATCCCCCATGTGGAACTTGGACAGAAGATGTTCCAGAACTTGGACTAGAAAAAGGAAGTTATCCTATGGTTCATACACCAAGGATAAGGATGTTGTGTACATTCCTAAAGAAGGGTACAAGTGGTATCAAGTGGCATGGGAGAGCTGGTTTAGTTGTATCTACTCTAGAGATACGCTCTCTTGTCAAGTGGTATAATCATTATGGAAGTGGTAACTGACCATAATCATGGATGAAGGACAGCTGGATCTAGCCAGCAAGAATGTATGGTTGGACAAAGTCTTGCTGCCACACCAGCAAATCTAGAAAGGACAAGTAGGATGTACTCATCTCTAAGGAAAGCACAAGTAGCTCCTATGTGAGCAGCAAGGAAGAGGCATACTGTGCTCAGTTGATAAGACTCACTATATAAAAGGGAAACTACCCAAGTGATGGCCCTTGCTGGAAGAAGGCAAGCCAATCAGTTTACTAAAACAGCTGGATTGTTCCAGCTATTGTTTATACAAGTCAGCTCATTCCTATTGGAATAATAGTGTAAAGAAAGACTTGATATTAGAATGAAAGGATGATTCATGGGAAGATCATTCAAGGCTCAAGTGATCTTAAAGTCCAGCAGCTGCAGGAGAACACTCAACCTTATGAGAAGAGAATGCTGACAGCTACACCAATGGTATTATTTGCAATTAGCTAGGTGGAGAAGAGAATCACAGCAGACCAGCTCCTCCCTGTCTTTTCAGAAACCAAGAAGGGATTGATCAATATAATGATCAAGATAGTACTCAGTGGGTTGAACCCTCTTGTACTGCGAATCAGAAAGCTGAAGCCAAAGGCAAGTATGCTGCTAAAGAAGGGGAGAAGATCTGGCTCAGCAAGAAGTGATAATGGTGCAAGGGAGCTACTGTGACTAACTAACGTGAATCCAGCCACTGCTCCAGAACCATAACCTCCAGATAAGTAGAATCTTTTTACAGTGATACTCTACTAGTATAATCTAAGTTGCTAGGAATCATGTCTGTCATAGCAGGACTATGCATATGTAGATTAAGTTTTAATAAGTTAGGAAGCATAAAAAAGAACTCAATCCTCAGTTTGTCCTGACTGACATGTGGCTAACATGTTTATCATGCCACTAGATGAAGTCAAGATTCAACACCATCTAGATTAAGATTGGGTATGTTGAACTTGGTATAGCTTCAGTTGCTCCATGTCATGCTTGTATTGTAGGATTCATTTCTCTTACAGGTAGATAAGTTCTTGATGTGGCATCAAGGCTATAAAGACCATTAAGTGGTATCAAGACTTATATGGACACAAGTGCCTAGCAGAGGGAATGACAAGGATGCTCCTATTGAGGGGGAGCAAGCTCAGCACCCTATAAAGGGGGCATGTCTAGCACTTATTGAAACAGGATCAACCTCCTATTGGGAAGGAGTAGGTAGCTGTTGTAGTAGATCAGCTGTCACAACAGTTGATCAGTTTGTCTTAAGAACAATGCACTGACTAAGGGGGAGATTATAAGAGGAGAGATAGCTAGCAGCCAGCTCAAGTTGATCCATGGTTCACTCAAGTGTCAAGGGGCTGCAATGATGTGGTGTATCAATGATATTACCATAGGTGGATGCTGATTCTATAGAAACAACATCAGCAAGTGAAACTATGTGTGCAGTAAGCTCTAATGACCCCAGTGGGCCCCCTGTGGCGGAATATCCCTGCAGTCCTATGGTTGGGATTAGTCCCACATCGCTCGCTCCTCTGTGTTTATGTACCCCGCCACCCTTCATCTCAACACCTGGGTTTTGAGATGTGATATGGGTTGGCGGGTTCTCACATAGTAGACTGATCACTAGGATGATTTCCTTAGTAATATCAACATAGGACTTTGTCTAGGATCAAGAGATAATCTCTCCTATGATATTTTCTACTCACTCAATAGATATACCTATTAGAGAAGATAGAAAGGGGGAGATATGTGTGGCAATACATAAGGGGCAATGCTTCTTGTGGTGCTCCACTTAAGTATTAAGTTATATAAAGGAGAGTTCATATTACTTGAGCAATTTCTCAAGTAGTATGATGATGCATTGACTTAACTTATTAAGTCAAAAAAAGTAATTTGAGCACATTGTATTAATATAGCATAAGTTTCAGTTGTAGCAGATTATAATCTGCATTAATTTAGAAGCATGTTAATGCCTCTTAGTGTTGTTGGGTGTTCTGCCTTCTTAAAATAGGGGAGATTGTTGGGTCCATTGCCCACAATGTTCCCTAGAATGGATTTGAAGAGGCATCTCCATCAACACTAAGAGCATAGTTGTATTTGATGTTGTTTAAGCTCATCATGTGTAGGAGTTCCATGGAACAAGTCTAGACAGGTGGTCTGAGTGATGTGACAGGTGGTCACAAAGTAAAGATGTTATAAAGGCAGGAAGTAGCTTAAGTGGCCAAGTCAGGTAAACTCTTACACTATGTTGTGGGCTGACAAAAATCTAAGTCCATATGCAATGAGTGATGAAGACACACTCAACGCTATACAGCAAAAAGTTGTGAGTAGAACTCAGTTTAGAAATTCGTCGAACTGAGTTCAGAGTTCGTCGAGCTGAGCTCACCTTTCATTGAGCTAAATTCAGAGTTTAATACTCTGAGCTCATCGGGCTTATTTCAAGAATTCGTCGAACTAAGCTCAGAGTTCGTCGAGCTACGCTCACCATTCATCGATCTTAGTTCAGAGTTTGAGACTCTGAGTTCATCGAACTCAGTTCAGAGAATTCGTTGAACTGAGTTCAGAGTTCGTCAAGCTGAGCTCGACGAACGTCGAACTCTGTTCAATTAGTCAAACTAAATTGCAGAAAGCTTTTCTAAGGCAAAAATCGTTGAGACAGCTGAGATAGCTGAGAAGCTCAAGGCAAAAGCGCTGAGAGAAATATTGGACTCAGTAAAACCACTGAGACAGGAGTTTGTCATAGTAGAGAACAAGAAAGCGCTGAGATAAGTGTTAGTCTCAGCATAACCATTGAGCTAAGTGTTTGGTCTTGGCAAAATGAATTGAGTGGAGGTTGCTCACTCAATATTGTTGACGCCTGGTGAAAACAGAATTTTGTCTAAGTAGTTTTGCATTGAGTGATGATCATACACTCAATGCCAAGCAGTAGATAGCTGATGAAGCAAGCTGGCGTTGAGTGAAGTTGTATCACTCAACGCCTAGAAACAGAATTATATTCTAAGTAGTTTGGTGTTGAGTGAAGGTTACTCACTCAATGCCAAGAGATAGTAAATCTGTCTACGTATTTTGGCATTGAGTGGTGCTTACTCACTCAACGCATATACTATTGTTGTTTGATTTTTGACCAAGTCTACAGTTGATGATGTCAGCAAGTCAACAAGTCAACATATTTCAAATTAGTGGCAGGATAGCTACAGTATGCGACAAATGTTGCCACAGACCTACTGTACGAAAGTTGGTGATAAAGCAAAGTGTTGCAGGCCATTAATTATGTGGGGCCCACTACTTAAGAGCCTTTGGGTCAAGCCAAATAAAAGAAGGAGAGCTTTTTTGGAAAATAAAACAAAAAAGGCAGTTCTTCCTCTCCGCCATTGTTATGGAGCTAAAGAATAGGAAGCTCAAGTCTAGAAGACAAAGTGCAAGTTAGTTGTTGGAATCAACATCTTCAACAGCAAGATAGCTGGTGCCATTCTCACCTGCACCAGCAAGAAATCTCAGAGGGATTCTCTGAGCAAAAGGTAGCAGCTTGGGCCAACCTTTGATGTATGTGTTTCACAGTCTCAGCCAACAAACCTGAAGAACATTCTCTTAGGGATCTGTGAAGAAGGAGATAGGACAGAGCAGTTGGCTCAGTTCAGGAAGAGGCAGAGAAACGGATCTGTAAGTTACTTCCAGCAAATCTTCATCCTCGTTGTTATGAAGAAAGGAGTAGGTCTGGGACTCTTCCAACTCAGGTTACAGCAAGATCTATTGTAGTTACTTCTCTAGCTCCAGCTTGAAAAAATCCCTGGTGCTATGAAGAGAAAGTTAGGTCTAAGTATTTACTTAGTCCAGATAAAGGTAGACTCAGGAATTAAATTCTTGTAATCATAAGTTGGACTGAGTTTACCTCATTCAGGAAGCTTGACACTGAGAAACATTTCTTGTGTCAAGAATTACCACCAACCCACCTTCATCCTATAGGATTTAGTTTATTTGAATCTGAGCTGTAGGGCCTTTTGGTCCTAAGTTGTAGGTGACTATTCAGTCACTGAGGTAGGTTCCCTATGCGGTACTGAGGTAGGATCAAAGTGTGGATATAAGTGTAGGGGCTTTTGGCCTGAGGTAGGTTACAAGCTTGTCACTGAGTTGTAGGCGCCTGGAAGGGAACTGAGGTAGGTACCTGTTGGGTACTAAGTTGTAGGAGTGTTGCAGCACTCTGAGAGTAGGGCCTTGTGCCTGAAGTTGTAGTGCTGAGAAGACTGAATTGTAAGCCTTAGAGATAAGGCTGAGGTAGGTGGCTTGAGGTTCACATAGCGTAAGAGCACTATAAAGCTCTGAGGTAGGATCCTTTGTGGATCTGAGGTAGGTCTGTCCTCCTAGCCTAAGTGTAGGGCTCAGCCTGAGGTGGGTGGTTTGTTGACCACAGAGTTGTAGGCCCTTGTGGATGAGAAGTAAGTCTTGGAGGAGACTTAAAGATCCTGAGGGATCTGAGGTGTAAGCTCTTTGGAGCAAGTTTTGGAGAAGTGTCTAGTCCAACAAGATAGTTGGATAGGTGGGAGGGAAAGTGGATGTACCCAGTTGGGGAACTACTATAAATATATGTGTGCTTTTTTGTAGTGGTTTTTCTTTTCTTATTTGCATGTGTTAAGGACAAGTTCTATATCACCTTAAGCTGAAAGCAAAAAAAAGAAAACAACAAGATATAATAAATAAACCAAAAGATAGTCACTAAGGACTAAGAAACCTATTCACCCCCCTCTAGGTGATTTAACTATCCTTGAAATAATGACTTTCACTAGCAGTTTGGGTTATTAAGAAGAAAGCAAATGCAGTTACTCGTGCTCCATTTCTATGTGCTCTCTCTTTATCTTGAGACCATAAAACTTCAGAGCGAGATTCAGGGGAGATTTTTGGTATGTATAACACACCAAAATTTACTTGTGCGAATATATGGCATTTTTGGCCCGCAGGACCCACCTCATTCTCCCAAAGTCTAAATCTCTCTCTCTCGCTCCTCCCCGCATTATGTGAAGCCTTGGTGGTGGAAACTATTGCCAACATGCGTGTAATCATCAGTGACCGACTTTGTTTGTGGCATAAAAGGTATAAATAATAACTTCTCTATTTTTCTCGATCAACCAACAAAATTTCAATGGTGTCATTTAGTGTAGAACTAAATGAAAGTGCAAAGCCCTAGTGGAACTAGAAGAAGTCGGTCTTATGCTTTCGTCAACTATAGGCCTATTTAGGTTATTCTTATGCTCAAGCTATGTTTTCTGAAGATGCATCCATATTTCTACTTATGGGTCATAAGATGCATCCATATTGATGCTTGTGGGTCATAAGATGTAGTCATATTGTTAGGAAAAACCCTTAAGATTTATCTTAACAAATTACTTTAAGTGGTTTTATATCATAGGTTTATTACCCATGATGTATAGAGAGGGTAATATGGTCTTAAAAGTCCTAGGATATTAGTGGAGTAAAGGACATTATAAAGACACACTGAATTTTATAGGAAAGTCAGGAAATGCCAACACGAGTCAACTGGAAGTCGACGCAACTTCGACTCAATATTGACGCTACTTTGATAATAAGTCAGAGCATCAAAATAAGTTTAGTTGACATTACTTCATGTTCTATATCGACACATACTTCGATATGTTGTCGACGTAACATCAATTATAGAGTTAATTTGACAGAGAGTCTGAATGAAGATAGAATTTGATGCGTTAGAAGATGATTATATATATACACGTGATGATAAAAAATGGATAATATACAGAGAAGGAATATGCTATATCGATCATTACACACAGATCCGGTCGTGATTTTGGAAGACTGAATTCAATAGAGAAGATTAGGAACATTATAATCTACAATTGAAGTTCTCGCTTGAATTAGTCGATAATCATCTTGTTCCTGAATCTGAATATATAATCAGTTCTTCACCTTCTCAAGGGCTTATTAGTTGCTGCATCAGATTCAGTGAATATTCAAGCATAATTTAGAATAAAGGGCTAATAATCCATGATATCTTCTCATTTAAGGATTCATCAGATTTCTAGAAGTCAATTCACTTAGTGCCAATAAGTCCTCGAGATTCTGCTAAGAGAACTCGTCAAGATGATTACTACATCTTCGTATCCTCTTCTAATTACTGCTTTCTAAACTTTTTCAATTTGTGAAAAGAGTTTTAAGAATCCCTCTTTAAAGGATTCAGACAGAGGTTCTGAAAGTTTCCTTGCAAAAAGACTCATATTGTATTGGTTCAAGATCTCCTTATCAAAATATCTAGTGATTGGTTCTAAGAGTCTCCATATTAAAAGACTCAGACACATTGACAGTGAATTCCTATCAATGGGGTAGAATAGTGGTGTTAAAGCCAGGAAAATCCTGACTCCAGATATCAGATCAAGGCAGCCTAAGGTAGCCGGCTAAGCGGCAAGACTTGATGACTAAGGAAGATAAGATGAAGAATAGCAGCAATAAACAGGACTACAGGCGCTTCGGCAGGAAGGTCCCACCACGTACTTGGATGCTTGGAAGAAGCAACCCCTCCACAACCAAAAATGGTCGAGCAAGGTATGAGGGAGACTAGTTGGTAACTAAGTCACATGGTTGCGACCTGGTCTCTAAGGAAAAGGAATCCAAAGGTTCAGCTGGTGTCCAAGAAGTAGAGCTCGCGAGATCCTTATAGGGGATTTCAAGTGCCTCACCTCGTACCCCTGGGGTCCTATTTATAGGGAAATCCTAGGGGAGGGGACCTATTTATACCCCTACCCCTCGGTGACTAGGCAACTTCTTGGAGGAACTCGCACCACTGGGTAAGTAGCTTGCCTAGTTGCCTACCTGGCGAGTATGCGAGGAGAGCTCCCCATACTCGCCCAGGCCTTCTATAGGCTGGAACGTTGACTCTGACCTCTGTCTTGACTTGCTGACTTTGACTTTTGCTGACCTGACTCTAGAGGGGTCCACCCTCGACGAATACGGGTTGTACACAATCCTCGCTCTTTTTGAGCGACTTATGAACTTAGAAATAATCATCCAACACTTATTCGACGAGGTGTTATGTCGAGCTTCTTAGCTACTCGCACCTCGTTGAAGCCTATTGATCTCTATAAATATAGGGGGCCTAATTTTTGGGGTATGCCTATTAGAGCTCGCCCAACATGTTGAAAACCGACGAGGAACTTCTCAAACAGAGCCACAACGTACTATCTGGCTTCATCCAGCCTTCCAAGACGAAGAGGTCGCGCAAATATGAAGTCGTCGCTGACTTGCCTCTGAGTAAGAAGAAAAAGGTGAAGAAGTCGAAGAAGTCGCACATCCCCAAGATCGATAACCCGCCTCCGTCGCCGAAGATCTTGCATCCCCCATAAGCACCCAGCAGCTCCTTGACGCGCTTGGGCTGGATGATATTCCAGACATATCCGTCCATGATCCCAACCTTCTCAAATCGTCGGTCAAAGAAACCGTGGATACTCAGGCACAGGAGCATGTCGCCCAGACCGTCTCTCCAGGTCTCTATCTCGTTGATGTTATTGCGATTTTAGTCGGTTTGTTGAAGTTTTTGCTGACTCATCTTTTTTCGACATAGATCTCTTGCCAGATGATGTCGTCGTGGTGCTCAATTCTACTCACCTGCGAACGGCACCGCTGATCGCTCTCGAAGCCGGGAAGCGAGTCTAAACTGCGCGCACTGTGCGGTTAAACATCAGCTCTAAGAAGGCGACCGAAGTTCCGGCCTCCTCGGCAGGGGGGGGGGTTCCTTCTGCGAGTAAGGATGTTCTTGCGAGAAAGGATCTCGCGGCGGCCAAGACCCCTCAGTCCAAGATGGGAAAAGCTCCTCTCATCCCTATGACTGCCCAACAGATGCTGGCGATGAGTATCCCTTTGCCGTCGCTGCCTCATGTTGTCTCCAGGCCGGTACAGGTGGCGAGTATCCTTGGGCCTCCGCCACCTCTTGCCGCCCCTTCAACCTTGCGATAACTCGCGAGTACGCCTCTTCCTTCGCTGCCTCCTTTGTCGAGCTCGTGAGATCAATTGTCGGGCACGATGCTTCTACCACCTCCTCTGCTGGATAGCTCAGCCCGAAGACCGGATAGGCAACGATCTAACTACTTCCCGCCAAGGAATGGCGATCGTGACCATGGAGGTTGCAGGCAGGGGAGGCCTGTTGAGCATGCTAGCGACTCTTCTTTAGGCTAGCAAGAATCTTCAGGTCGCGGACACTCTCCACGACGGTCTCGATCCCCTCGTCAAGGTAACTCGCATCGTTGTTGTGCTGACTTGATCATTGATGTCGACTTCTGACTTGGTGACATTCCTTTTGATTTGACAGATTGCCCTGCAACTCCTGAAGTTGCTTTCTTCGATGCTATCGGGTTGTCTGGGAGCGCATATCGCCACACTACTGCTCGCGCCTACCTTGAGTTGGAGACCTTGCAAGTTCAACTAACTCGCCATTTGCGAGCCTTATCACCGGATTTTGGCCTTAGAGGTGAGGATTATGAGGATGGAAGAACTTCGGGCCATCCTAGAGAACTACGAGGCCCGATTCCATATGATCGCCAAGATCGATTGGCGGATGGCGATGAACAACCACAGTCTTCAGCTCGCTCTCAACGAGCTGGCCGGCATGCGCGCGAGCATGGGCTCTGTCGGCCGACTTCCGAGGATGGAAGAACAACTGCGGCTCGGCGATGATGCGATCTCGGTGGTCACGGAGCACTATCGGTGGGCTCGCAAGATGGGTTGGGCCGGGCGACATCCTCATCCTCCTGAGCGGCCACCTAGGACTTGGTTTTTCCTTTCTTCTACTTTTTAGTAGATGAACTCGCCTCTGACGACTTTGTAATAAACACTTTTTTATTTGCAATAAGCGAGTTTGAATCACATGTTGATTTTGTTGATGTTCACTCCTTGTTTATGTGCGCTCGTATTTTTTCTGTGAATTTCCGTGTATGTCTTGTGCAGGTCTTAACGAGATCCCGAAAAGCCTTATGAGAGATAGAATTAGGAGTTAGGGTTGCTCTTGGCCGATATGTGACTTAAATACCCCCACCCCCCCGCCTAAGGGGGGTAAGTAAATCATAATTACGCTGTTGCGATTTATTAACTTATACTCGCGAGTAACTTTTATTGATCGCCTCTCCTTTTTCTTTTCACTACTCGCGCCTCCTTGCTCGCAAAACCAACTTGCTCAAGATGGCCGGGGATGATTCCAGTGCTCGCCGACAAGCTCATGCCACGAATTTCACCGATGTCGCCTTCAAGAAATCTGTCACCTCTGAGCGAGACCTGGAGGAGTTTCAACAAAGGAATCTCATCGAGGGCTGCTCGGTCAGACTCCTCGCGCGGACCGAGCGACTAAATTCTTACATCGAAGGCAGGTTGATACAATCTCTCTACCACTTCGAGGCTGGCTTGTGACTTCTATTGTGGCCAGAATATTGCCAGATCCTTCAATACTTCGGCATCATGTCTGCTCAAATCAACCCCAATGGTGTGGCGATCATCATGGGTTTCCTATACTTCTTGCGAGAAGAGAGGATTGTCTTCGACCTCTCCGCCTTCAGGAAGATATTCGCCTTCATGGCGACATCGGACAGGATCGTCTTATTTAGCAGTCATGTCTGCACGTTGGTCAGGACGGCGAACAAAGTTCACTGATGGAGCAAATATCTATTCGTCATCACCGACGACTTCGACGGCGTGCTGGGGAGGCCACATCAACCCGCCGACATCGCATTCCTGCCACCAATCTTGGAGGGTGCTCGTGAGAAGCTATTCAAGGCTTTCTGCGGGCGACGATTCGATGTCATCCATTAGCGAATCAACGTCAATGTTCTTTTAGAGGTCCATCCCTACAAGAGTAAGTATTCGAAGTTTGATCATACTCGCTTATTCCCATCTCGTCGTTGAGAAAGTCGCACTAACTTGCTCTTAACGCTCACAGTATCGTCCGAGCTCCCGGCAAAGCCGCTTCCTCCTATCAAGGAAGTCGCATCATCACACCCGGAACCCTCCAACCAGTCGTCGGGAGTTGGGGAGTATAAGCTCGTTAAGGGGAAGGAGAAGGTCAAGTCATAGGACCATGCGAGCATGTGGGCTAAAGTATCTCGCTAATTATTCGAGGATCGGGAATCTCCGGCCGACTTTGGGGCGCCTTACCTTCACCCAAACTACAACCTTAGGTGAGAAGGTAAGGATGACTTCGACTGCTCTCTAGCTTCCTGGTCTGCGGGCGAGCATAGGGTATCGCTTAACACTAACCTTCCCGCCTGGTTTGAGGATTGGGAAGACAAAGGGGAGGCCTTCGACGTTCTCCACGTCATCTATGGGCGAGCTGATGTCGAGTCGATGGTGGAGCTTAGCCCAAAGGAGCTCGACCAACTGACCTTGCGTTCAATTCTACGGACTGCCGAGCTGGGTCACTTCTCGGCGAGGAAGCTCCTAGAGACACATGAGGCGCTGAAGGTCGTCTCCAAAAAGGAGATCGACTTCGGAATGTAATCTACTCGCTATAAGGAGTATGAGGTAAGTCGCCTCCTCGACGTGACATAGTTGACATTAACTTATGTAGTTTTTTTGACGGTCTACAGGTACTCGTAGGCGTCCAAGGTCGAGACACCTAAGAGGATTTCTGTGCTCGAGCAAGAACTCTCCGACACCAAAGCCGAGCTAGAAGCTTCACAAATCCGGGTCGCCAAACTTGAAACGCGGTGGGATAAGCCTGGAGGTCGCCTCGGCTCTTCTGACTCTCGTCTGGTGATGTCTCTGCAGGACGTGATCGACCATGGGATGGTCAAGAAGGTTCATCCTCATGGGGACGAGATGCCGGCCATACGCCATGGAATAATGCGGGTGGTGGGCGATATCATCCTTGCTAGGTTGAGGATCGGCGACCATCTAGATGAGGTGGCTAAGAAGATGACCGTCGAGGATCTTATTCCATAGCTGCTCATTGAGGAGTCTAACTCGCCCGACCGTGTCCTTTCCTCGGCATCGGGCTCTAGTAGCAGCAGCAGTAGCAGCAGTAGCGAAAGCAGCGAGGGCGAGGAAGAAGACAGTGGCGAGGGCGAGGAAGACGCCGATATTGGCGACGATGAATATCGGCCTGATACTGGAGACGGTTAGTCTTAGTTGCTCGCTGATATTCTGCATAGTCGCATAATAAATATTGTAGATACTTAGAAAATTATCTGAAACTTGTAATTTTTTGATATAGTGTATGTTTATTATCGATTTTTCCTTTTTATTATGCTCGTATGCTGGCTTATTGGTGGTGCTCGCTAGGCTTATAGGCTCGGGAAGGATAAGGGTTTGTGGTACGCTTACTCGCACACAAATATCAGATGTCGCTCATCAAAGTTTATCGCCTACTCGCAGGTCGCCGCCCCTTGTTCGCACTTCGACACTCATATTCGCTCATACTCGCGTGCTCGGGTCAGCATACTCGCATCTGCATAGTCTACCATCTCGCAGGTAGCTTAGCTTAATTGGGTTTAAGGTCGCAGACAACACCGAGCTTGAGCCGAGCTCAACTAGGGGTGGGAGGCAGTCGACTCGGGTGGCTAGTAGTCGGTATGCAGGGGAGAAACCCGTTCAGAGATCGCGAACTACGACATCACTCCAACGAGGAACTTTCTTCTCCTCTGGTGGGGAGAAGTAGTCGACACCCAGCAGGAGCAAAGCTCAACTCGGGGTGGGAAACGGTTGACTCGGGTGGCTAGTAGTCGGTCTGCAGGGGAGAAGCCCGTATAGAGATCACGAACTACGACATCACTCCAACGAGGAACTTTCTTCTCCTCTAGCTGGGAGAAGTAGTCGACACCCAGCAGGAGACAAGCTCAATTGGGAGTGGGAAACGTTCGACTTGGGTGGCTAGTATTAGGTCTGCAGGGGAGAAGCCCGTATAGAGATCATGAACTACGGCATCACTCCAACGAGGAACTTTCTTCTCCTCTGGCGGGGAGAAGTAGTTGATACCAAGTGGGAGCCAAGATCAACTGGGGGTGGGAAACGGTCGACTCGGGTGGCTAGTGGTCAGTCTGTAGGGGAGAAGCCCATACAGAGATCATGAACTACGGCATCACTCCAACGAGGAACTTTCTTCTCCTATGGCGGGGTGAAGTAGTCGACACCCAGCAGGAGCCAAGCTCAACTGGGGGTGGGAAATGGTCGACTCGAGTGGCTAGTAGTCGGTCCGTAGGGGAGAAGCCTGTACAGAGATCACGAACTATGGCATCACTCCAACGAGGAACTTTCTTCTCCTCTGGCGGGGAGAAGTAGTCGACACCAAGCAGGAGCTAGGGGTGGGAAACGGTCGACTCGGGTGGCTAGTAGTCGTTCTGTAGTTGAGAAGCCCATGCAGAGATCATGAAATACGACATCAGTCCAATGAGGAACTTTCTTCTCCTCTAGCAGGGAGAAGTAGTCGACACCCAGCAGGAGCCAAGCTTAACTGGGGGTGGGAAGTGGTCGACTTGGGTGGCTAGTAGTGGTCTGCAGGGGAGAATCTCGTACAGAGATCACGAACTACGACATCACTCCAATGAGGAACTTTCTTCTCCTCTAGCTGGTAGAAGTAGTCGACACCCAGCAGGAGCCAAGCTAAACTGGGGGTGGGAAATGGTAGACTCGAGTGGTAAGTAGTCGGTCTGTAGGGGAGAAGCCCGTATAGAGATCGCGAACTACGATAACACTCCAACGAGGAACTTTCTTCTCCTCTGGCAGCGAGAAGTAGTCGACACCCAGCAGGAGCCAAGCTCAATTGGGGGTGGTAAACGGTCGACTCGGGTGGCTAGTATTTGGTCTACATGGGAGAAGCCTGCACAGAGATCACGAACTACGACATCACTCAAACGAGGAACTTTCTTCTCCTCTTACGGGGAGAAGTAGTCGACATCCAGCAGGAGCCAAGCTCAACTGGGGGTAGGAAATAGTCGACTCGGGTGGCTAGTAGTCGATCTGCAGGATAGAAGCCCGTACAAAGATCACGAACTACGACATCACTCTAATGAGGAACTTTCTCACCCGAGGGGGTTGGTGGTCGATATGTAGGAGGGGAGCTCAGGCAGGGACTCAGACTTACGATATCCCTATAACTCAGGGACTTTCGCGGTTGTTGAGATTGTTTATCCTGCTATTTGAGGGGCGACAAAGAGATTAGATGTATTGATGCTTTGAGAGTAAAGGAGGTTTTTCAAACGACACGACTCTTTTTGTCGAATTGGGAGGTTGGCGTCAAGACCTATTCCTAATAATTCTTCCAGCTGGAGGAGAGATGCAATCGGGGGTAGCTAGGCCTGCTGGCAAAGGGGGGAGCTGATCTCGGCCATCAGTGCAGGCGCTCGGTCTTACAAGGGCGCTTATATCCTGAGGCATCATCCCATCGTCTTCCCTGGGCTTATTCAGGAGGAACGGGTCGAAGGCTTGTGTCCCAATCCAAACGTGAAGATTACATATGGCTGGGCTAGTTGGCCTCGGATGCCAGTGCGTGTGTGAAGGGGACCATCCTCTGAGGGTCCCATAGGACGCACTCGAGGTTAACCTCATCCCTTGAGCTTGCATTTTATTTTCCCCTGGCAGGTTATCCTGCTTTGGGTATAACTGAGACACATAAATACGCGAGGAGGCAGTTAATGGGGTTGGCCCTTCCTTGAGTCCGGGAGGTTAGCTTCTCGGCCTGCTCCTGATAGTTCCTCCAGTCGAAGGAGAGATGTGGGCAGGGATAGCTTGGCCGATAGGCAAGGGGGAGCTGATCTTGGCCGCCAGTGTAGGGGCTTGGTCTTATAAGGACGCTTAAATCCTGAAGCATTGTCTCATCCTCTGCCCTGGGCTATTTAGGAGGAGCATGTCGAGTGCCAGTTTTTCGGATCGATAGAGGGTTGATCCTTCAAGTTATCAAAACATCTTGCAATGAAGACATCATAAAGGAAGCAAATAAACAGGTGTGTAAATATATGCAAACGAGATTACAAGGAAGCAAAACGTGCGGCCACTAGGGATAGAACCATTTCAGGTCATCCCCACTCCAAGTGTAACACCTCCCCTGTAAAGACCATATAATATGGGTCCGGCCGGGGCCCCACAACATACGGACACCACAGCTTTAGTATTAAAAGATGATATGAAACTACCCAAACTCAAAACTCCAGACAAACACAGCGGAAACATAAAGCTAAAAGACAGAAGTTATCCACTAACAATAGAGTATCGAAATGGCCTTAAGGCCTTACACAATAATAGTCCAAAACCTAGAAATGTGCCAAGCACTCCTAGGCTACCTCGGCATGCAAGCCGGACATGATCGAAACAACAATAGCAAAACAGGGAAAAGAAACTAGCCAAGCACAGCAACACTTCATGAGGCTTAGGGCTTTTCGCCCGGCGCGGTAGCTCCTGCATGCGATCCTTGCCCTGTAAGGATTTGAAGTAACGTGGGTCAGCAAAGGCTGACCTCTACTGTGTAACAAACACATCTCCTCCCGGCCGTCCCTAACGGACCCCGGGGTACCACTCCACCTGCAAGTTAACACTTCGTATACCAAAAGAGCATATATATTAAAGCGGTAAAACAGGCTTGGATGTCTCATACAGCATACACGTTCTCTATGTTTTGAACAAAGTAAAAGGGGTCTACTATGCAACATGAATGCAACCCGGGTTTCACCCAAGGCACCCTAGCTCGTATGCTTCTAGCACAACATCAAACATTGGGTACTTCAATTTCCCCATTGGCTTAAAGCCGCAAACAAAAAGGGAACCACCATGTCCCTAACGGCACACACGCCGTCACACGGAACCTTGCAAAGGCCCCACCCGCACAAGGATCTTAAACCCCGGGCTTGCCCGCACATTCTGACTTCACACGTCAGGGTTCCGTCTCACACTGGCCGATTCTAAGAAGCCTTGCTGGACCCCACCCGCTCATGGCCACATTGCCCGGGCTTGCCCTCCGCTCGGCATTCTCGTCAGTCTCACACAAGGGGCTAGTCTCGCCGGGACACTTTCCCCACATGACTTGCGCGTCACGGGATAGCCAGCCGACCATGGAGACATAGTCGCGCCTTTGCACAGCACCAAACACAGTTTCCCCGCCCCAATCATCATTCGTACCGTATCTTCCCCGTGCTCCAAGGAAACCATCTACCGCACAAAGCGGAGCTAACCTTGTCCGGTTCCGACTACGAGTACCCACGCAAATACAAGGGGGAAAACGCATACACACAACGGCGTATTGCCGCAACGGATTTCTACCGAATCCTCGAAGCTCGCTATGCAACATCACCGGGTCGGACTAACGGTCGCGACCACGGCTTCACCCACAATGCCTAGTCCGCTAACGGAGCGGATCTCTAATGCGAAGCATGCCGGGATGAACATACTCAACCCGGAGGTTCCTTTTGAACCAAGGCTACGCGAATCCCTCTCATTTGAGAGATCTGGTGCTCAAAACACGAAAGGAAGGGGATGCTATTCATGCATCCTAAATCCTAAAAACCGAGAGGAGGAGTGTCGTTACCTTCCGTCCCCTCTTCCTAGCCATGGAGAAGATTTGCTCGGATGAACACCACCGCAACTCTCCCACCTTCGCGGATCTGAACTCCGCTCGCGAAACGGACCTCCGAAGCTTCGTCGGCGGCCGGAACTTGGCCTTCTTCCTCCTCCTTGCTCTCCCCTCTCTCTAGAATCAAGAGAGATAAAGATAGGGGAAAAGTGAGGGTTTCAAACCCTATCCCCGAGTTTAATCCCTCAGATCTAGCCCCCAGCCGTTGGATCTCATCCTAAAGAAACGGACGGCCACGATTCAGCCTAAAATTACAAAAACTGGGCCGAACACGGGTTGCAACACGGCCGTGTGCCTGGCCGTGTTACCCATTCGCCGTCCCGATCGATTCGAAAACCAGCACACGGCTCCTGACACGGCCTTCGACACGGCCGTGTCTTGCTCCACACGGCCGTGTCGTGACCCGTGTCACGGCACCCGTTTTCAACATTTTCGGTCAGAGAAGTACACGGCCTCTGACACGGCCCCTGACACGCCCGTGTCACCTGGGACACGGCCGTGTCCGGACCCGTGTCTTGCCCCGTGTGCAATACCTCAGCAAAGTTCGAAACTACCCGATGCTACACGGCCTGGGACACGGCCGTGTGCCTGGCCGTGTTCAATACTCGACGATCGTCGACCTTAACATGGTCGACCACACGGCCATCTCGATGACCGAGCTCGTCACGGCCGACACGGCCTCCGACACGGCCGTGTCGGGACCCGTGTCACCTGCTCCAAAAAAACTTTCTTGGCCAAAAGCGATCCCCGTCGCTCCTACACCATTTTGGGGCGTTACAATTCTCCCCCCCCCCCCTTATAAGAATTTCGTCCCGAAATTAAAACATGGAAAGAACACAAATTCTAAACGATACCTGAGGAGAAAAGCTCGGGGTACTCCTCCAGCATGGCCTGCTCTCGCTCCCATGAGAGCTCCACACAGCCACAATTGTCCCAACGGACCTTTACGAGTCGGACCTCCTTGTTCCGCAGTTGCCGAACCTCCGAATCTTCTATCCCGATAGGATGTACTCGCGTCCTCAAGTCTTCCTCTACCGGCACCACCGCCGGTTCAATCACCACGCTGGCCTCTAACAAGGCTTTCCTCAAGACGGAGACGTGAAAAACGTCATGCAAACTGCTTAGCTCCGTGGACAACGCCAACCGATACGCTGCCTCTCCCACTCGCTCGATGACCTTGAATGGTCCCAAAAATCTCGGACTCAACTTCTTGAGTCGGCGAACTCGTGAAACGCCTTTGAACGGCTTGATCTTAAGATACACCCAGTCGCCCACCGCGAATTCCACATGCCTGTGGCGAGCATTGAAATACTTCGACTGCCGGTCTTGAGCTACCTTCATGCGCTCTTGGATGGTCCGCACTAGCTCACTAGCGTCGGCTACCACTTCTTTCCCCAAAAGCTTTGTGTCTCCCGCCTCTGTCCAAGACATCGGTGTTCGACACCGCCTCCCAAAAAGAGCTTCATATGGCGCCATCTTGATACTAGCTTGGTAGCTATTGTTATACGCAAACTCCACCATGAAGAGGTGATCCTCCCACTTCTTGCCGAAGTCGAGAGTGCACATCCTTAGCATATCTTCCAAAGTACGGTTCGTTCTCTCAGTTTGCCCATCGGTTTGAGGATGAAAAGCCGTACTGAACTTGAGTTTTGTGCCCAAGCTCTTCTGCACCAACCGCCAATCCTTAGACGTGAAACGTCCATCCCGGTCGCTGACTATACTCTTCGGAATCCCATGGAGTCGTACAATATTGCGGACGTACAACTCCACCAACTTTTCCACACCGTCCTCCTTCCGGTTTGGGATGAAGTGTGTCACCTTGGTTAAGCGGTCCACAATCACCCAAATGGCATCATTACCCTGCTGCGATCTAGGCAACCCATGCACGAAATCCATGGAGATGTCATCAAATTTCCATTCGGGGATTGGAAGAGGCTTCAAGAACCCGCCCGGCTTCTGACACTCGGCCTTCACCAAGGCACAAGTTTGGCACCGATTCACACACAAAGCTACGTCTCGCTTCATCCCAGGCCACCAATAGGACTTCTTCAAGTCCAAGTACATCTTTGTACTACCCGGGTGAATGGAGTACTTGGTGAAGTGGGCCTCAAACATCAACTCCTCGCGGAGCTTGCCGAACTGCGGTACGCAAATCCTTCCACCCTTCCTCAGAACCCCATCAACCATCTCCCAGGCGCTACCCTCGCCCTTAAGAGCTTCCTCCACGAAGGGTTGGAACTCCTCATCCACACGGGTCGCTTCCCGAATACGATCGCATAAGTCATTCTGCATCTCAATCCAGTTTAGCCGAGCCACGCTAGACTCGCCTCTTGCCACACATTCCAAACCAAGGGTCTCCCAGTCCCGCCTTAACCGCTCATCGTGAGCTTCAATCCAATTTCCTTGCCCCGAGTATTTCCTACTCAAAGCATCTGCCACCACATTGGCTTTCCCTGGCATGTACTGAATCGCCACCTCGTAGTCCCCAAGGAACTCGACCCACCTACGTTGCCGCATATTTAGGTCCTTCTGATCCAGGAGATACTTCAGACTCTTGTGGTCCGTGAAGATCTCCACCTTCGCACCGTAGACGTAGTGCCTCCACAACTTCAAGGCAAAAATTACCGCCGCCAACTCCAGATCATGGACGGGGTAATTTCTCTCATGAGGCTTCAGCTGTCTCGACCCAAAAGCTATCACACTACCATGCTGCACCAACACGCACCCTAAACCGCATCCGGATGCGTCGCTGAAAATCTGGAATCCTTCGGTCCCCTTTGGTAGACTTAGGGTCGGCGCCGTCATTAGCCTCTCCTTCAGGGTTTCAAATGCCTGACTGCACTCTTGAGCCCATACAAACTTCTGATCTTTGCGTGTTAGTGAAGTGAGGGGTAGAGCTATCCGCGAAAAGTTTTCCACAAACCTTCGGTAGTACCCGGCTAGTCCAAGAAAACTTCGGACTTCCGCCACGGTCCTCAAAACTGGCCACTCTCTGATGGCTTCTACTTTCGTTGGATCCACTGCCACCCCGTCCCCACTAATCACATGGCCTAGGAACGCCACCTTCTCCAACCAGAACTCGCACTTGGAGAACTTCGCATAAAGCTGGTTCTCTCTCAATACTTGCAACACTGTCCTCAAGTGCGACTCGTGCTCCGCTTCCGACTTGGAATACACCAAAATGTCATCGATAAAGACGACTACGAACCGGTCCAAGTATTCGCGAAACACTCGGTTCATCAAGTCCATGAACACGGACGGCGCGTTCGTCAATCCGAACGGCATTACCGAGAACTCAAAATGACCATACCTCATACCAAACGCTGTCTTGGGTATGTCTTCGTCACGAATCCGCAACTGATAGTATCCGGACTTCAAGTCCAACTTGGAGTACACCACCGACCCCACCAACTAGTCGAAGAGATCGTCTATCCGAGGAATCGGATACTTATTCTTGATTGTCAATTTGTTCAACTCTCGGTAGTCTATGCACAAACGCATACTACCATCCTTCTTCTTTACAAACAACACCGGCGCACTCCACGGTGAAGAGCTGGGTCGGATATACCCTTGTTCCAAAAGCTCCTGCAACTGAACCTTGAGCTCGGCCAACTCCTTTGGTGTCATCCTAAATGGTGGACGCGACACCGGTCTAGCCTCGGGCACTAACTCGATGGAGAAATCAATCTCCCGCCGAGGAGGTGCTCCCGGTAGCTCCTCGGGAAAAACATCTCCAAACTCCGCCACCACGGGCACTTCCCCAAGAGATAGCCTGGAAAGGCTAACCTCCAACAACGCTACTAGAGCTATACCTCCCTGGTTAACAGCTCGTACTAGTTGAAGTGCCGAAACTAGGGAACAGGCCACTCCATGCAGACCCTCAAACTTGACTTCCGCTTGCTCCACTCCCCTCAGGGTTACCATCTTGGACAAGCAGTCGATACTGGCACGCTGCTCTGCTAGCCAGTCCATCCCCAAGATCACATCAAACTCGGACAATGGCAAGATTGCCGCCACCAACACGAAGTCGACCCCCTCAAGACTCCAACAAATCCGGCCTCTAGCCCTGGTAGTCATAGATGACCCATTGGGCATGCGCACCTTCAACTCTGAGTCCGTTGAGAAGGACTCAACTCCAATCCTCCGGATGAAACTTTCCGCAAGGAAGGAGTGCAACGCTCCCGTATCGAAAAGTACCCTAGCGGGGTACCCTGATACCACTACAAAGCCTGTCACCACATCGGGTTGACGGATAGCTTCTTGCTGCCCAAGGTTGTAGGCCCTTGGCTGCACTGGTTGAAACCGGGAAGCACTCGACTCCGCCATCTTCCCTTTCTCTGCGGCACTGGGGCCGGAGCGCGCAGTCTGCTCCTGCCTTGGCTCTTGCTCAACACCCCCTTGGGTACAAAATCTTGCTATGTGGCCTAGCTTGCCACAACTGTAACACGTCTGCGGTCCCTTAGAGCGCGACCCTCCGGACGTCCAATTACTTTTCTCGTCCGACTTGAACGGGGAAGGCTTCTTCTTCCATCGGCTCCCTTCCGCCTTTCCATGGGACTGAGCCGACTTCTTCTCTTCCCCCTGCTTGGGTGTGAAAACCTTGTGACGCTGGGATCGCTCCATGTCACTCTCCAAAATTCGAGCCGCCTCCACTAATTCGTTGAAGCCTGCACGCTTCATCGATATGAGGGGTTGTCTTAGATTCTCCCTCAATCCATGGTAGAAGAGATTGTCCCTCTCTTCATCGTCCGCCATGGCCGTCCCCGCGTAACGACCCAATCGAGTAAATTCCTGAACGTACTCATCCACTATCTTGTCTCGCTGCACAAGATGTAGAAACTGCCTCTACTTCATCTGCCGGTCCCCCTGCCCGACAATCACTCTCTCGGCTTGCGGCTCCGCCCGCCTGGCCTCCTCAACTTGCACGGTCGCTGCCGTGACCGAGGTAGCAGGAGTTGCTACCTGAGCAACGGGAGCTGCTACCTGTGCTGTCGCTGCAGCTTGGGCCGCCACCATCGCTTCTGCAAGCATACGGCAGAAGTCGGCCGGTGTGACCCCCAACCCTAGCGGACCTTGCGCGGTCGCACTACATGCCGAGAGCTCTTCTCTTGGCCTCGAGGTCCCAGCCTCGTTGCTTGCACTCTAAACACAAGCAAGAAAACGCAAATCAGTCTCTAATTGCAAGACTCGAACACAAGGACACTCATGGTCCCGCGATACTCCTATGTGGATAACTTCTTATACGCGACTCGACTTATACTTTCGACCGCGAAACTTCTCCTTGGAACGCCAACCTCCCTCTGATACCAAATTATAACACCTCCCCTGTAAAGACCATATAATATGGGTCCGGCCGGGGCCCCACAACATACGGACACCACAGCTTTAGTATTAAAAGATGATATGAAACTACCCAAACTCAAAACTCCAGACAAACACTGCGGAAACATAAAGCTAAAAGACAGAAGTTAACCACTAACAATAGAGTATCGAAATGGCCTTAAGGCCTTACACAATAATATTCCAAAACCTAGAAATGTGCCAAGCACTCCTAGGCTACCTCGGCATGCAAGCCGGACATGATTGAAATAACAATAGCAAAACAGGGAAAAGAAACTAGCCAAGCACAGCAACACTTCATGAGGCTTAGGGCTTTTCGCCCGGCGCGGTAGCTCCTGCATGCGATCCTTGCCCTGTAAGGATTTGAAGTAACGTGGGTCAGCAAAGGCTGACATCTACTGTGTAACAAACACATCTCCTCCCGGTCGTCCCTAACGAACCCCGGGGTACCACTCCACCTGCAAGTTAACACTTCGTATACCAAAAGAGCATATATATTAAAGCGGTAAAACAGGCTTGGATGTCTCATACAGCATACACGTTCTCTATGTTTTGAACAAAGTAAAAGGGGCCTACTATGCAACATGAATGCAACCCGGGTTTCACCCAAGGCACCCTAGCTCGTATGCTTCTAGCACAACATCAAACATTGGGTACTTCAATTTCCCCATTGGCTTAAAGCCGCAAACAAAAAGGGAACCACCATGTCCCTAACGGCACACACGCCGTCACACGGAACCTTGCAAAGGCCCCACCCGCACAAGGGTCTTAAACCCCGAGCTTGCCCGCACATTCTGACTTCGCACGTCAGGGTTCCGTCTCACACTGACCGATTCTAAGAAGCCTTGCTGGACCCCACCCGCTCATGGCCACATTGCCCGGGCTTGCCCTCCGCTCGGCATTTTCGTCAGTCTCACACAAGGGGTTAGTCTCGCCGGGACACTTTCCCCACATGACTTGCGCGTCACGGGATAGCCAGCCGACCACGGAGACATAGCCGCGCCTTTGCACAGCACCAAACACAGTTTCCCCGCCCCAATCATCATTCGTACCGTATCTTCCCCGTGCTCCAAGGAAACCATCTACCGCACAAAGCGGAGCTAACCTTGTCCGGTTCCGACTACGAGTACCCACGCAAATACAAGGGGGAAAACGCATACACACAACGGCGTATTGCCGCAACGGATTTCTACCGAATCCTCGAAGCTCGCTATGCAACATCACCGGGTCGGACTAACGGTCGCGACCACGGCTTCACCCACAATGCCTAGTCCGCTAACGGAGCGGATCTCTAATCCGAAGCATGCCGGGATGAACATACTCAACCCGGAGGTTCCTTTTGAACCAAGGCTACGCGAATCCCTCTCATTTGAGAGATCCGGTGCTCAAAACACGAAAGGAAGGGGATGCTATTCATGCATCCTAAATCCTAAAAACCGAGAGGAGGAGTGTCGTTACCTTCCGTCCCCTCTTCCTAGCCATGGAGAAGATTTGCTCGGATGAACACCACCGCAACTCTCCCACCTTCGCGGATCTGAACTCCGCTCGCGAAACGGACCTCCGAAGCTTCGCCGGCGGCCGGAACTTGGCCTTCTTCCTCCTCCTTGCTCTCCCCTCTCTCTAGAATCAAGAGAGATAAAGATAGGGGAAAAGTGAGGGTTTCAAACCCTATCCCCGAGTTTAATCCCTCAGATCTAGCCCCCAGCCGTTGGATCTCATCCCAAAGAAACGGACGGCCATGATTCAGCCTAAAATTACAAAAACTGGGCCGAACACGGGTTGCAACACGGCCGTGTGCCTGGCCGTGTTACCCATTCGCCGTCCCGATCGATTTGAAAACCAGCACACGGCTCCTGACACGGCCTTCGACACGGCCGTGTCTCGCTCCACACGGCCGTGTCGTGACCCGTGTCACGGCACCCGTTTTCAACATTTTCGGTCAGAGAAGTACACGGCCTCTGACACGGCCCCTGACACGCCCGTGTCACCTGGGACACGGCCGTGTCCGGACCCGTGTCTTGCCCCGTGTGCAATACCTCAGCAAAGTTCGAAACTACCCGATGCTACACGGCCTGGGACACGGCCGTGTGCCTGGCCGTGTTCAATACTCGACGATCGTCGACCTTAACATGGTCGACCACACGGCCATCTCGACGACCGAGCTCGTCACGGCCGACACGGCCTCCGGCACGGCCGTGTCGGGACCCGTGTCACCTGCTCCAAAAAAACTTTCTTGGCCAAAAGCGATCCCCGTCGCTCCTACACCATTTTGGGGCGTTACACCAGGTACCTCCCAGTTGTTCCCCTTCTTGATTTTGCAAACGATAGCCTCCAGTGGCTAGGGCTTCCTATATAATGAAGGGGCCTTCCCAGTTGGGGTGTAGCTTACCAACTGCAGCCCCCCTTCCTATTGCACCCACCTTCTTCATGACCAGGTCTCCTGCTAGGAATTATTTAAGGCGAACATTTTTGTCGAAGTGCTTGGCCATGCGTCTTTTGATTTCCTCCCGGTGGATGGAGGCTAAATCGCGGAGTTCCTTGATGTAATCTAGCGAAAACATTTGAGCGTCTTCATTTTCCAAGTGCCATCCTTCACCGCCTTCTCTCGCCGCTATGACCCTCAGACTCCAAACCTCGAACTCCACTGCGATGAGTGCCTCAGACCCATGAGATAAATTGAAGGGTGTTTCCCCCGTGGCAGAGTTTGGAGTCATTCTTAGAGCCCATAGGACCGAGGGTAGTTGCTCCACCCAGTTTCCCTTCAGGTTGGTGACCTTCTTCAGGAGGTTGATTACTAGCTTGTTGGAATATTCCACCTATCGGATACATCAAGGATGATGCACAGAGGCGAATCGAAGATCCGTCCTTAGATGCTTGCAGAAGTCTTCCAACTCCAAGCTGGCAATTTGCGGACTGTTGTCGGTGATAATGGTCAGGGGAATCCCGAATCTGCAGGCGATCTCCCCCCAGATGAAGTTCTTTATGATTTGTGAAGTCGTCTTGGCGAGCGCCTTGGCCTCTATCCACTTGGAGAAGTAGTTGATCATGACAAGGACAAACTTCGTTTGCCCTCTAGCCTGAGGAAAGGGGCCGATCAAATCCATTCCCCAGATGACGAAAGGCCAGGGAGCGGTGATCGGGCGAAGATGTTGAGCAGGTTGCAATTGAAGAGGCGCGAAGAGCTGAAACTTAGAACATTTCTTTAAGAAGTCTTCCGCGTCTACCCGAATGGTTGGCCAGAAGTAACCATGCCTTTGGATCCTCTGCTCTAAGGTACGAGTACCCGAATGGCTGTCACACTCTCCCGAGTGGATCTCTTATAGGACACGGGTGATCTCGATCTCTGACAAACACCTGGCCAGTGGGCCCCAAATGGTTTTGTGGTAGATCTCCCCTTCCTGTTGCAAGTAGTAGGCAGCTTTGTATCAGAACTTCCTCTGATCTTCGCCACTGGTGGGGAGTCGGCCGGTGGTGAAGAATACAATGAACGGGTCCTTCCAGGAAACTCGTTGTTCGATCTCCATCATCTCCCCTTCCTTGATGGTGGGTCAAAACAGCTCAGTCACTGTCCCCCCAGCCCGGGGACCATACTTGGCGAGATAGTCAGCCTCTGAATTTTCCTCCCGGGGTACATGCTCGACGAATAAAGACTGGAAACCCTCAATTAAACCCTTGACCTTAATTAAATATTTTTGCAGGACGGGGTCGTGCACTTCAAACTCTCCTCTGATTTACGAAGCAACCACCATCGATTCGGTGAAGTCCCTGATGTCCTTGATTTCTAGCTCCTTGGTGAGACGCAAGTCGGCCACCATGGCTTCGTACTCTGCCTGATTATTTGTGACAGAGAAAAGGATTTCGACAACCTGCTCGATCCTAGTTCCCTATCGGCTTACTAGCACGACTCCGGCTCCTACGGAACGTCTGCGTGAGGCTCCATCCACGAACATCTTCCAAGAGACTTGGCTGGAAGAGCCTTCATCTCCTCCTACTTCGGTGGAGAAGTTGTCCAGGAAGTCTTCCACCGCCTGTAGGGCTGATATCGAGTCGAGTTTGAGCGATTTTGGCTCGGCTCGAAATCGAAATTTTCGACTCGACTCGAAATTGATTCGAAATTGAAATTGATTTTGATTCGAGTCGGCTCGACTCGAAATGACTCGATTCTGAGTTGGATCGAAATTGAATCGAGTCAACTCGAAATCGAATTGAGCCGGCTCGATATTGAGCAATTTTTTGTTTTATTATTAGTTTGCTCAAAATTAAATTGGGCAACCTATAAATTTAGCAAATGAAACACTTAAAGCGTTAATTCTTTTTATTTATGTTTAAATTTTGTTATTTTTAATCTTAAAATAAGAATATATTAATAAATACATAAATATTCTTAATTAATTCGAGTTGATTCGAATCATATTTCGAGCGATTCAGGGCCGGCTCAAAATTGACTCGAAATCATATTTGAGTCAAATTGAATCGACTCAAATTGAGTTGAACCAATTTTAACCGATTCCGATTCGGCTCAATTTTCGAACGATTTTCGAGCGACTTTCGAGTTTCAAATAACATGCTCAGCCTTAACTGTCTGGGCCTTGATTGCTACCCTGGGAGAGTAAGAGATGTTGAACTCGCTAAGCTCTACCAACCATTTTGCCAACCTGTCATAATGCTCCACCCTATCCATGATACTTCGAAGCAGATGATCAGAGACAACCTTGATGGAGTGAGCCTAAAAATATGGGTGGAGCCAACGAGTCGAAATTACTAAGGCGAAAACCAACTTCTCCAGGATAGGATATCTCGTCTCTACTTGCCGCAACACTCTACTCACATAGTAGATGGGAAGCTGCTTCTTGTCCTCTTCCCTGACCAGTACAGAACTAACTACCTCGGCTCCCACTCCCAGATAGAGTAGGAGATCTTCACTTTCCTACGGGCCTTGAAGGAGAGGACCTTGAGTTAGATACTGCTTGAGCTTTCTAGAAGACTCCTCACACTCCGCGGTCCACTCAAACTTTTGGTTTCCTCAAAGAGCCTTGAAGAACGGAGAACACTTCTCCACTGCCTTGGAGAGAAAACGACTAAGGCCTGCCAGCCTTCCCGTCAACCTCTGAACTTCCTTGGAGTCTCTTGGAGTCTCTTGGAGATACCATATCAAAGATGGCTTTAACTTTGTCAGGGTTAGGCTCTACTCCTCTGGGAGTGAGGAGGTGACCTAGGAACTTCCCTCTTCCTACCCCAAAGACGCACTTGGATGGATTGAGTCTCATCTTGTATTTTCTCAGGGTGGCGAATGTTTCCGCCTGATCTATTATATGTTCCACGACGCTATTGCTCTTGACAAGGAGGTCATCTACATACACCTCAAGATTCCTCCCTTCTGCTCTTTGAAGACTTAGTCCATCATTCTCTGGTCTATTGCGTCTGCGTTCTTGAGCCAAAAAGGCATCATCTTGTAGTTGTAGCAGCCATTGCTAGTGATGAAGGATACATTGCGACAATCGGGGGGGATGCATACGGATCTAGTGATACCCTAAAAAAGAATCAAGAAAATTCATCACAGGAAACCCAACGGCGAAATCTACCAGCGCGTCGATTTGAGGCAAGGGGTAGTAATCCTTAGGGCAAGCTTTATTCAACATGGAAAAGTCGATACATAACCTACAGCCCCCTCCAGGATTCTTCACCATTACAATATTGGAGACCTAGCCTGGATACTGGATCTCCGAAACAAAACCCGCCTTTAACAGCTTCTCCACCTCCTCTCTGATTGGTCCGGCCAGCACAGCGGCGCTCTTTCTCTACTTCTGACGAACGGGGGCCACCATGCGATCCAGGTTGAGGCGATGGCAGGAAATATCGGCGTCGATCCCTTGCATCTCGACGGCGCTCCAAGAAAAGACATCCACATTCTCTTGTAGACACGCGACCATTTTGATCTTTCCCTCCAGCAGCAGGGATCCTCCAACTTTCAGCAGACCAGGCTCTCCTCCCTGAGAGATCACCTCTATCTCTTCCACTTCCTCAGCACCACGGAAACCCTCTTCTCTTTCCAGCAGCTTCTCCAACCTCTCCGCGTCCTCCATCCAGCTGATGGTGCTAACGACATTCAGGTAGCACTCCCTGGCAGCTCTCGGATCGCCCCTAATCCTTACTTAGACATCTCCTTGATAGTAATTTAGGCATTGATGGTAGGAATAAGGGACGGCTTTAAATTAGTTGATGAGGGGATGCCCAAAGATGGCGTTATAGCAGCTTGGCGCGTCGACGATGACGAAGCGACATCGGATTGAAGTTTTTCCCAGGGTGACTAGAAGGTCCACCCCTCCTTCCACCTCTTTTTTTTCTCCTGAGAAGCCAAAGAGGGATCCGTCCACAGCTTGGACTCTGGAAGATTCCACCTAAAGCCTGACGAAGGTTCTTTTGAAAATCACATTCACTGAACTCTCGTAGTCCACCAAGATTCGGTCGACGATGAAGTCCTCTATGGTTGTTTGGATGACTAGGGCATCGTGGAAGGGATTATCATTTCCCAACATATCCTTCTCCGAGAAAGTGATCTCATCCAACGGCAGTGGGACCTGAGAGCTCGAGGCGACGCTCTGAGAGGCGGTGCTCTGAGAGGCAATGCTCTTCCAATAGATTTGATGGAGACTTCCCTTGTGGGTAGCTCCGAGTCCGGCTCCACAATTGATCACACTGATCTACCCACCTCTTAGCCATGGATCACATCCCCACGACCCCCCCCCCCAAATCGACCCGATCTTCATTCCTCCTCCTCGCCGGAGCTTGGAATGCCACCTGCTCTATAGGGGCCTCCTACCTCTGCTGCTCCCTCTTTTCCACTCCGGCCTCCAATCTCCTCCTAGCTTCCCAGAACTTCGGACAGGCTATTTTCCCATGCTCCTCTACCCGATGAATATCGCAATAGAGGGGAATCTCCGCCTCCTGACGCGTCTCCCGTCATTCCCTCTAACGACACTTGTTCCCCTAATGCGCGATGGTCATCTCCTCTCTTCTTCATTCTCCTCGGCTTTCTTCTTGATGGTTTCCATTCCTCCTCTCCTCTTGTTGAAAACACGGCTGACCTGATGGATTCCACTGGGGGCAATTCTCTAGGTATTGGAATCTCCTTTCTTCTCCTCTCCTTGTCGGAGCTTCTGCGGGCCTCCTCTCTTCCAGCCTCTAAGGCCTTTCCTGCCTCCTTTCTTCACCCTCCTGGGCTCGTCTCCCTTCCTCTTCTCCTCTCTCCTGCTCCGCTCCTCCCTTCTCCTCTCTTCCCGCCTCTCTGACATCCTTCCTCTCCCTGACTCTGAAAGTCTACCTCTCTTCCTCTCCAACTGCTCATCTCCGTCAATTTATGCCAAGAAATCTTTGTTCCTTTCCTGCCCCTGGACGAACGTATTTGCCCTCTCTACCTTGTCCTCAAAGGACCTTGGGGGTTTATGAAAGTGTAAAGTTTTCAACCTAAATCACCTAGAGGGGGGTGAATAGGTGAATCGTGCGACTATTTGCGGAATAAAAATTTTAACAATCTAGCACAAGAGATCAAGCAATCACAGAAGACAAGAAGATTTATAGTGGTTCCCCAATCTTGGGTACATCCACTTTACCTCACCGATCTAGCAAATCACTAGACTCGGCTACTCCACTATCTCGGATTGAAAACAATCCTACGCCTCGAAACCAAGTTCCTACAAACTCAATCCAAAAGGAATCTACACTCGGAAGATAAAAACTTCCTACAAACTCGGAGAACAACGCTCCTACACTCGGAAAAAATATCCTACAAGATTTACAAAGAGATTTGGAAAAATACAAACAGAGATTTCTCAGATCTAGAAAAATTCAACCCTAGGTCTTCTTCTTGAATTGGCGGTTCTTTCAGAAACGGTTTAAGAAGACTTGACGATCTGACCTTAGAAAGCTTTGAACTACTCGATCAAGGAGAAAATGATGATCCCTTGAACAGCAAGTCTTCTTGCATCGAAAGCAGAAATTTCGATCTACTCGTGAGCGGCGGAGACTTCAGAACGTGTTCTTCTTGGAGAGAGAAGGCCGATCCAGGAATTTAGAATGTACGGAATACCGCTCCTTGTAATTGTTAGGGTTTTGTCTTAACGAGAATACTTTATATAGGATTACCCTTAATGGCTAGAAAAGACATTAATGACGACACGTGGATCGATCACGTCAAGTCATTTGAAAATTTCGGCCGATCTTGACTTAAAATAATTTTCTAAAAAAATTGACTTTCAGTTCTCGAGAAGTAACTTTAGTTCTCGAGAACTAGAAACTGAGTTCTCGAGAGCTATCAGGACTTCTCGAGAACTATACTACTTAGAAGATGTTTGGACTTCTCGAGAACAAAAGGCTGAGTTCTTGAGAACTAACTGACTTCTCGAGAACTATGGAGACTTCTCGAGAACTAACACTTAGATAGATTTCTGAGGCAACTTTTGACTATTCGTGAAATAGGGCTGGCAGTTCTCGAGAACTTAAGCCAAGTTTCTCGAGAACAAGTTGGACTTCTCGAGAACTATAATTGAGACTTTTCGAGAACTGACCAAGACTTCTCGAGAACAAAGAAGACTTCTCGAGAACTTTGAAGCAAAGCTTCTCGAGAATTCTAAGGACTTTTTGAGAACTAAGAAGCAAAGATTCTCGAGAATTCTAAGGACTTCTCGAGAACTAAGAGGCACTTCTCGAGAAGTGGACTTAGAGAATTTTCTGAACTTTAAAAAAAAATCTTTCTCTTCTCTTCAAGAGTCCAATCTTCATTCCATGATCCAAGGTTTGAATATGAAGTTTATCCCAATGGAGAGGCTACACATGAGTCAACACCTTAGATCACACAGTGAGAGATTACACTATATGGTCCTGTGTTCATGACCCACTGTAGACTGACATTAGTCTACACTTAGCAATGGTAATCTGCAAACACACAGCTAAACAAGGATATCAAATACAACTTAATTCATCCTAGTTCAAGGGTGACTTCAAACAAATATGGGTTATTGTGGATGCAATACCCAACAGTTTAGATCCTATCTCCATGTTGAAGAGGCATTGCTTCATGTCGAACTTGAGGGCCACCATCAGGGTAAAGCCATCCACCTCCTCCACCTCCAAGATCTCCTCCTAGAAATGATCTATATAATGGCTGAGACTCTCGTACTGTCCTTGAGTAATCTTGAAGAGGGTCGTGCCTCCTTCTTCCTCTTCTTACATGTCACGAACCTCATCATGAGGCTTCGTCGCAGATCGGCGGAGTTGTAAATGGAATCTGCTGGAAACTAGTGGAACCAATCCCTTGTGTTGCCCTTGAAGGTATTGGAGAAGAATCGGCTCTTAAAAGCGTCAGACATATTGCGGATGGAGACGACATCTTCAAACCACTAGAGATGCCTGACCGGGTCATCTATGCCAGAGTAGTAGGTAAGAATGGGCTCTTTGAATCCTTCGGGAATGGGGCGGCAAGGATCTCGTCATAGAAGGGGCTCCTCCCTTCCTGGCAGTGACGAGTTTCATCCTCACTAGAAATGTCATACTCGCTCCATTGGCGAGTATCACGATATCTCGTTGGCGGTATTGGATCTCGGAACCTGATCCATTGGCTTCCCACCGGATAAAGCCGCGACTACATCGGTTGCTCCTCTCTCGCCCAAGCGGTCTCTTTCCCTGCTCGCCTCGGCAGCGCTTCCTCATCCAGCGGTGTCACGCGATGGGTGGAGGTCGCCGTGACATCGGGGCGATGAGAAAGCCCTGCGAGGATGGTCCTCTTGATCCTCTATACGAAGTCTTCAAAAGCTATCACGGTCACGAACTCACTACCTCGCACGGGATTACCAACACCCGCCGAGTTGCCGACTAACTCTCCATGCTCGCCGCCACTTGCCATCTTACCAAACCACGAAACTTTCCTCCTTGGCTGCGATCCACGCTCACCGCACCAAGTGTTGAAGCCAGGAAAATCCTAACTCTAGAAATCAGATCAAGGCAGCTTAAGGTTACCGGCTAAGTGACAAGGCTAGACGGCTAAAGAAGCTAGGATGAAGAATAACAACAATAAACAGGACCCCAGGCGCTTCAGCAGGAATGTCCCAGCAGGTACCCGGATGCTTGGAAGAAGTAACCCCTCCACAACCAAAAATGGTCGAGCAAAGTACGAGGGAGACTAGATAGTAACTAAGTCGCGAGGTCGCGACCTAGTCTCTAAGGAAAAGGAATCCAAAGGTTCAGCTGGTGTCCAAGAAGTAGAGCTCGCGAGATCCTTGTAGGGGATTTCAAGTGCCTCACCTCGTACCCCTGGGGTCCTATTTATATGGAAATCTTGGGGGGGTCTATTTATACCCCCACCCCTCGGCGACTAGGCAACTTCCGGGAGGAACTAGCACCGCTGGGCGAGTAGCTCGCCTAGTCGACTAGCTGACGAGTATGCGAGGAGAGCTCGTCATACTCGCCCAGGCCTTCTGCAGGCTGGCGCGTTGACTCTGACATCTGTCTTGACTTGCTGACTTCGACTTCTATTGACTTGACTCTGGAGGGGTCCACCCTCGACGAATACGGGTTGTACAAGTGGATGTACCCAGATTTTGGGGAACCACTATATTTCTTATATATTTTGTGATTGTGCATTTTTCTGTGATTACTTATTTAATGTGCTGTGTTTATAATTAATTAACAAAAATTATTGTTGATCATCTGAGTATGTGCAAATTCTGTGAAAGTATAGTTAGAATAAAAATATATTTTAATCTCTATTCACCCCTCTAAAGACAGCTCTGTGGATTTAGTCAAATGTTCTCTCATTTCACGTATTTATGATTGTGGGTCATAATATGTATTCTTATTTTTTTCGACATAATTTTTAGAAAATACAGCGCAATATGGCTATGTTATCGTCTATGTGGTTGCTTAGTATTTTTATGGTCTTACTTATAGTTTCTCAAGCCATATTTCCTTGCATCGGTATTTCTACATGTGGGGCATACTTTTGATGAGTATGAAGCAATATAGAAATATTGTCGTCTATATGACTATTAAGGGTTTTTGTATGGTCTTATTGTGTAACACCACGCCTGTCACGAAGAATATAACAGAAAGTCTGGCCAAGTCCCCACGCCATATTCAACGAACAAATAACGTGGTTACGAAATGAAACCAAACATCTAACAATTCTTAACATAGAGTTCACAGCTAACTGAAGCATTTAATTAAGATAACCTACCAAATGAATGTCCACTAAAATCCACAGGAATGAGTGTACACAAAAGTTTGGCCTTAAGGCCTTACATCAATATTTCAGTTTACACAACAATGTATTTTACGTACATCGGCATACAGGCCGGCAATATATGAAAGCAATAAATCATTGAACTTGGCCTTCGAGCGCCAACTCAACAAAAAGGGCTTCAACCCGCTATTTCCCGCTCGGCTCGTCAGCACCTGCACAAGTACATTCTACGAAGACATGACAAAACAAAACACCGGTCAGCTTTAGTTAACCATAATTATAACGACTACACTTCATTCTCAGGGTGGTGGTACTCCTTCCCTGCAAAGTAAGCAGAATGACAACATATATAATTGCACATTCATCACAGACGTTGGCACACACGATCATACATCTCGTACACTCAGGACACTTTATCGGTGTACTGAATTTCAATTCCCACCTCATTCCTAAGTATCAACCATTTAGACGGTCATTGAGCTTTTACCGTCAAGTCCACCATGCCTCACAGACACTCCCAAGATCAGAAGGTGCATTGAGGAGCTACCTCTTCACCTATCAGCATGGGATGGGTTCGGATCAGCTTTGCCCATGCTCAAAACATCGGAATCAAGCTGTCACGACGCGGGTACAGCTTCACCTCGGCCAGTTAACATGATAACCAACGTTATCACTCGCGGTCGACACATAAGGCCACCAAGCTAGGTACAGCAGACCTCACAGCTTAATGTGTTGGGTATTGCATCCACAATGTACCTGATTTGAAGAAGCCCCTATGCAAGCCAAGGTAAATAGACAATGTATTTGATGAAATATTTTTTAGTTGTACTTGTAGTTATTCCACGCTAAGTACACACCAATGTCAGGGTGCAGTGGGTCAATATACACGGGTCTGTGCAACGTAATCCCTCGTTGAGCAGATCAGTGTGTTGGCCTACGTGTACTCTCTCTATTAGGGTGTACTTAATTTCAAGTACAGGGCTATGATAAAGCAAGAGCAGACAAGGAGCAAGGATGGGCCAAAGACCAGCTCACGGGTCGAAAGACGAAAATCGTCTAAGTATAATTCGTCGAGAATCACTAGGTGATTCTCGCCGATTCGTCGAGAATCACTAGTGATTCTCTACGAGTCATCGAGAATCACTAGTTGATTCTCGCCGGGTTGGGCCGGCTGTCTTGACACAAACAGGAAAATTATCTAAGGCAGAATCGTCGAGAATCACTTATGATTCTCACCGATTCGTCGAGAATGACCTTGCATTCTCGACGATTCGGTGAGAATCAAAAGTGATTCCCACCGATTCTCCCCGGCCCCTACAACCTGTGTTGCCTGGATTCACCAAGTAGAATTCGGCGAGAATCGTAGGTGATTCTCGCCGATTCGTCGAGAATCACCTTCGATTCTCGCCGATTTTTCCTTGGCAAATTTTCAGAAATTTCTAGACCGGTCCACGTTACCTGCATCTGTTTGAACCGGACTTTGGTCTTTACTTTGGTGGGACCCACAACGGTCATATGCTTGACCTAATATATATATACCCCATATGTATGAACAGGGTAAGATACGAAAAACGCGAATTCAAAAAGGACGAGCCGCCGTCGAGCCCTAAATCCCCGATCTTGCTCCGCCGATCGTCTCCGCCGTTCGTGCAGTAGTCGCCGCTGTTGATCTCAAGTTCTTCCAGATCACCGGCGACAGAAGCTTAGGTTAGCATAGCGTCTCACGCGTCTAACTAGAGATCCCTTGTCTCCTGATTCGTTGATCGGGAAAAACCTTTCCCTTCCGAATCGATCGAGACGACCGATCCTGGTGTGACCGTTGGAAGACCTTGCTTCCCTTGCTACAAAGTTTGAATCAAGATAGCACAGCAGCAGCTCTCCGTCACCGCCGGTTATTCCGAGAACCTTGCCGTCGCTCCAAGCCTCCGCCGGTATCGGGAAGATTCAATCCAAGTGAGATCTAGGGTTGTGGACTCTTCATTGACTTCAAGGATACGTCGTCGAACGAAGAGGGACACCTTTGTATCCAAACGTCGTTTGTATTTCTTACAAGCCATTTTCAATTTCTTTGTAACGGACCGATTGGTCTCTAGTTGTAAGGGTTGGGTGCAACCCGGGTTGTGGGAGTGTTGACTCCTACGTGTGGAAGGGTTCCTTCCGTTAGTGCAAGGATTGGATTTCAATCCTGTTGGTGAAGTGACCGAGTCGTCCCTGGTTGGGAGATAGGTCGAAGGGGGAAAGTGGACGTACCCAAATCGGGGAACCACTATAAATTGCATGTGTCCTCTCTGTGCTTTGTTGTTTTATTTTCTTGTGCAGGGATAATTTCAATTCCGCTAACACGCTGCAAAGACACCTATTCCCCCCCCCCCCCATAGGTGAAGGTTGTTGACACTAGGTGGACTTTCAAGTGGTATCAGAGGGAGGTTACTCATCAAAAAGGTTCACACCTTGAGTAGAATCCTGCCACCAGTGTCAAGAAGCAGTCAGATATCTTCCATGGACGGACTCAAGCACTCCGGCAAAATCCCAGTATGCACCAGACTAAACTTTCCTATCTGGAAGGAAAGAATCAGATTCTACATGGAAGCAGTCGACCCCCGACTCTTCATGATAGTGGAGGAGGGACCTTACATTCCCACTAAGGCCTCCACCATTGATCCTACCAAGAAAGTACCCAAGAAACTTTCGGAAATGGACAAGGACGAAATGGTGCTGTTCGGACTCGACAAGAAAGCTCAGAACATCCTGGTGAGCGCAGTTGACGACTCTATGATGCAGAACTTCAGTAACTGTAGGACAGCCAAGGATCTCTGGAGCTGTCTGATTGTCCTAATGGAGGGCACAGATGAAGTGAGGGACGATCAGAGATCCCTCCTCAATCAGAAATATGAGGCCTTCAGACAAGGGCCAAAGGAGGAGATCGGAGTCACCTTCGAAAACTTCATCAAGATCGTCAATGCACTCAAAGGATATGGAAGAGTGTTCACTGGCGGTGAACTCAATGACAAGTTCCTTAGGTCCCTCACTAAGGAATGGGACACAAAGATCTGTGCCATCCGCGAGTTTGGCAGACTTGCGGAAACTGATCCACAGATTCTGTTCGGGAAGCTCATGTCCTATGAGCTTCAGTTGAACACAAGGAAGGCTGAAGAGGAAGCAGAGAAAGCCGTGGCCAAGGAAAAGACGGTGGCACTGAAAGCCATTCAATCCAGAAAGGGCAAGGGTGTCGCTTCTTCCCGTGCGTGGAAGAGGGATGAGGAGGAAGACTCTGAGCCAAGCTCTTCCGGCTCAGAGTTATCTGAGGAAGATTTATCCCTTATCACACGGGAATTCAAGAAGTTCCTCAAGCTGAGGAATCAGAGAAATAGAAACGGCTCCTCCTCAAGGGATCAGAAGAAGAACTATTCCTCTGACAGGTATGTTTCCAAACCGAACAAACACCGCTCTTCTGACATTATATGCTTTGGTTCCAACAAGCCAGGACACGTCGTGGCCGATTGCCATCAAGGCAAGAGGGAAAAGGGAAGGGGAGAGGAGCACAGGTCCTCAAAAGACAAGAAGAAGGAGAGGAGTTACATCGCAAAGAAGCCAAAGACGCTGAGTGAATCTGACACGTCAGACACCAGCGATGATGAGGAAGCCTACTTTGGGCTAATGAGTCGCTCTGACTCAGAAGGAGAATGCCCCCCATTTACTGGGAAGGTAAAAGCTCACACCCCTCTCTCCGACTCTGACTCTGATCCTGAGTCTCAGGATGATGACCCTGAGGATAGCCCTTCTGCCCTTGAAGCTGAGCTCCTCGAAAAGTATGAGCTTCTGCTCAATACATTCCTGAAATGTTGAAAGAAACTGAAGGCGGAGAAAAAGGAAGTCAAATTCCTTAAAGGTGAGAGTGTATCCCTGAGGGAAGAGATCACCAGCTTGATCTCCCTCCGACAGGAGCACTTGGACCTGACTTCAAAGCATTCAGAGTCTCTTAAGCTCCTTGATCTTAAGCAGGAGGAAGTCGACAAGTTGGAAGAACTACTTGCGGCAGAAAGGAAGATCGTCAAGAGCTTCTCTATGCCAAAAACTGTTCTTCCATTAGTTGATACCTTCTCTGCTCAAGCCAAAGGAGCTGGCCTGGGGCATGTAGGGGTATCGAGTTCCTCATCCAGGAGAAACAGGAACAGGAGGAAGAATAAGGCTGCCAAGAAAGCCTCTGCTAATGAGAAAGGAAAGGCCCCACTCAGCCCTGTTGAGTTCAGAAAGCCTAGCTTTCCTTGTAACCAACATGACTTTGAGTCAACATATGGGCATCACTTCAGGCCCTCGGCTGCAAAGCCGAAGAGCCGATATGATGGGTGGACCTTTCCCCGTAACTTCAGTGAGAGTGTATTCAAGGCACCTTATGAGGAAATCCACTTGGGAAATTATGGTCAATTCTCTAGCGGCCATAATAGGAAGCAGGCACCTAAAGCCAAGCCTGTTACACTGAAAAGCCAAGAGGTGAAGAAGTCATGTGACTGTGGTCATCATGTTGCCTCCACCTCCTGGTCTTCGGCCCCAACTGAACCCCACGTTTCAAGGGTAAAGCAGGCGCCCAAGAGGAAGTATAATAGGTTTGACTGCTGGTGTTGTGGCAAAGTTGGTCACTTTGCTGTGGATTGTTGGTTTAATCCAAGGTATAACGAGACTCCTTATGTTAGCAATGCGAGGCCGACCACTCGTAGAGTTAACCAATCGAGGGGGAGTATGCTAACAAGGAATCTAGGACCCAAGGTCGATTGGGTTCCTAAGGCAAATTAATTCTGTTTTGTAGGGATGTCAAAAGGCCAACAAAAATCCCATTTGGTATTTGGACAGTGGATGCTCCCGTCATATGACTGGGACAAGAAGCCTGCTGCGGGAGTACTCTCCAGTCGAGAATGGACCCAAAGTCATCTTTGGGGGATCTGATCGGGGAGTCACCAGAGGTTACGGTATGATTTCCAACAGTATACTCTCTATCTCTGACGTAGCTTATGTTGAAGGGTTAAATCATAATCTGATCAGCGTAAGCCAGTTATGTGATAAAGGGTATGACGTTAAGTTCTGCAAGGATAAATGCCTGATAATATCATGTGCCTCTTCAGAGACAGTATTAACTGGCATTAGGAGCCGAAATATTTTCTGTTTAGATTTTCTCAGTCTAGATTCTTCCACCCCCGTATGCCTAGTAGCAAAAGGCAGTGCATCTCTTTGTGAACAATGGCACAAGAGATTGGCACACATTAATTACAAGACAATTAATATGCTGTTTTCCAAAGACTTAGTAAGGGATGCTCCCATTATTAAGTGCATTAAAGATAGCCCATGTCCTGCATGTCAGATGGGCAAGCAAACTCGGGCTACCTTTAAGGGCATCCCAGACAAATATTCCACCAGATGTCTTTATCTTCTGCACATGGACTTGTTTGGTCCTATGCAAGTTCATAGCTTAGGAGGGAAGTCGTATACGCTAATGATTGTAGATGATCACTCTCGGTTTACGTGGGTGTTCTTTTTAAAACGCAAGTCTGATACGTTTGACATCTTCACCAATTTTGTCAAGCAGATACAGAACGAACTCAACTGCTCGGTGGTCAAAATCAGAAGTGACCACGGAACAGAGTTTGAGTCTGGGGCTATGACAGAGTTCTGTGAAGAACTTGGTATCTTTCATGAGTTCTCCTCCCCTCGCACTCCTCAACATAACGGAGTGGCGGAGAGGAGAAATAGAACACTCATTGAGGCGTGCACGACAATGTTGAATGACGCTTCTCTCCCGGAATACTTCTGGGCCGAGGCTGTCAATACGGCTTGTCATGTACAAAACCGGGCGTTGATTAACAAGATCCATCGTAAGACTCCCTATGAGCTACTGAAAGGCAAGAAACCAACCATGTCCTACCTGAGGATCTTTGGCTGCAAATGTTATGTACTAAATAACGGGAAGTACCCGCGTACTAAGTTTGGTGAAAAATGCTTCGAAGGCATATTCATGGGCTATAGTAGCCGCAGCCGGGCTTATAGAGTTTTCAACAAGAAATCCCTAGTGGTAGAGGAGTCAATAAATGTTGTATTTGATGAAGGAAGCTTGCTTACTGGCAAGACTTCTAGTCCTCTTCCTGAAGATGCAGATGCCAGACTCGAACGGTTGCAACTGGATGAGCCCGAGAAAGATGCAACTCCAACATTCGTCAAGGTGTCCACTTCTACGCAGATCGGAGAAGTTGAAACTCTAAATGGAGCAAATCCTTTAGAAGAAGGAGATGCCCATGACGTAGTCGAAGCTCCTGATGCCAGACTTCTTCAGCTCAGACACGTGAGGGATCATCCAAGAGATCAGATCATCGGAGATCCTCGTGACGGAGTCAGAACTCGCCGAGGTACTATTAACGAGATTTTGCATCTTAGCTTCCTGTCACAGGTTGAGCCAAAGAAGTTCAACGAGGCGAACAAAGATGCTGCATGGATTTTGGCCATGCAAGATGAATTGCATCAGTTCAAAAGATACAACGTTTGGACGCTTGTGCCCAGACCACAAAAGAAGAATGTGATTGGCACCAAGTGGATCTTCAGAAACAAACTGGATGAACATGGTGTCATCATAAAGAACAAGGCCAGACTAGTGGCTCAAGGTTACCGACAGGAGGAGGGGATTGATTTTGACCAGACGTTTGCACCAGTTGCACGGCTCGAAGCAATACGGCTATTCCTAGCCTATGCCTCCCACAAAGGATTCACAGTTTATCAGATGGACGTAAAATCGGCTTTCTTGAATGGAGACTTGAAAGAGGAAGTATACGTCGCTCAACCTCCAGGTTTTGTCAATCCTACTTATCCTAATCATGTATATTTTCTTAATAAAGCGCTATATGGCTTAAAACAAGCTCCTCGAGCTTGGTATGAGACATTGTCTAGTTTTCTTCTTGAGAACAAGTTCTCTAGAGGAAAAATAGACAAGACATTGTTTCTCAGGGAAGTCAAAGGCAAGATTTTGCTGGTGCAAATCTATGTTGACGACATTATATTCGGCTCAACTGACAACAATCTTTGCAAAAAGTTTTCCAAACTTATGCAAGGAAAGTTTGAAATGAGCAGTATGGGGGAGCTAAAGTATTTCTTGGGACTTCAAGTGAAACAGTCTGAGGAAGGAATCTTCATCTCTCAGACTAAGTTCACAAATGAACTCCTCAAGAAATTCAGAATGGAGAATGCAACCTCTATGAGGACTCCAATGGGATCCACTATGTCTCTAGATAAGGATGAGAAAGGTAAACCTTTCGATGAAACCAAATACAGAAGCATCATTGGATCCCTGCTCTACCTTACTGCCAGTAGACCGGATATCATGTTCTCCACATGTGTTTGTGCCAGATATCAGGTGAACACTAAGGAATCTCATTATGTCGCTGCAAAGCGAATTCTTAGATACCTTAAAGGTACTCCCAATCTTGGCTTGTGGTACCCGAGAAATAATGATGTCGAGCTAATAGGTTTTTCAGATGCTGATTTTGCAGGGAGTAGGGATGACAGGAAAAGCACCTCCGGGACGTGCCAATTCCTCGGAAGAAGGCTTATCTCCTGGAACAGCAAGAAGCAAAATTATGTCGCAACCTCCACAACAAAGTCTAAGTACATCTCGGCAGGAAACTGTTGCGCACAACTCATATGGATACGGAACCAGTTAGCAGACTATGATCTCCAGTTCAAGGAAGTACCAATGTACTGCGACTCCTCCAGTGCAATTGCTATTGCCAACAATCCGGTATCGCACAGCAGAACGAAGCATATTGAAGTGCGTTACCATTTCATTCGGGAGCACGTGGAGAACAAGGACATCTCTCTCTACTATGTCCCCACGGACAAGCAGATTGCAGATATTTTCACAAAGCCCCTAGACGAGGCCAAGTTCAGTCTCTTCAAAACTGAATTGGGGATGCTCAACTATGAGGAATGAAGTCTCCAGACGCTCCTGGCTCGTGCATCTAGGGGGAGCATCTGCCAGAAACTCAAGTGAAAACATAAGTGCACGAACTGAGGGGGAGCATGGTGTCAGGTGCACCAGACCCAGATTTGCAGAAGCCAAAAAGGGGGAGATTACCCTCTCGGCTAAGGCTAAGGTAGCTCAATGTTCTAGTTTGCTCTCAAGTAACTGGTAATGCATATCCCTATCACCTCACTTTTAAGTTTCGGTTTTTCATTCCTATATGCTCTATTCACCTTAGCTTGTAGGGTTTAGGCTTCTTCAAATAGGGGGAGATTATTGGGTATTGCATCCACAATGTACCTGATTTGAAGAAGCCCCTGTGCAAGCCAAGGTAAATAGACAATGTATTAGATGAAATATTTTTTAGTTGTGCTTGCAGTTATTCCACGCTAAGTACACACCAATGTCAGGGTGCAGTGGGTCAATATACACGGGTCTGTGCAACGTAATCCCTCGTTGAGCAGATCAGTGTGTTGGCCTACGTGTACTCTCTCTATTGGGGTGTACTTAATTTCAAGTACAGGGCTATGATAAAGCAAGAGCAGACAAGGAGCAAGGATGGGCCAAAGACCAGCTCACGGGTCGAAAGACGAAAATCGTCTAAGTATAATTCGTCGAGAATCACTAGGTGATTCTCGCCGATTCGTCGAGAATCACTAGTTGATTCTCGCCGGGTTGGGCCGGCTGTCTTGACACAGACAGGAAAATTATCTAAGGCAGAATCGTCGAGAATCACTTATGATTCTCACCGATTCGTCGAGAATGACCTTGCATTCTCGACGATTCGGTGAGAATCAAAAGTGATTCCCACCGATTCTCCCCGGCCCCTACAACCTGTATTGCCTGAATTCACTAAGTAGAATTCGGCGAGAATCGTAGGTGATTCTCGCCGATTCGTCGAGAATCACCTTCGATTCTCGCCGATTTTTCCTTGGCAAATTTTCAGAAATTTCTGGACCGGTCCACGTTACCTGCAGCTGTTTGAACCGGACTTTGGTCTTTACTTTGGTGGGACCCACAACGGTCATATGCTTGACCTAATATATATATACCCCGTATGTATGAACAGGGCAAGATACGAAAAACGCGAATTCAAAAAGGACGAGCCGCCGTCGAGCCCTAAATCCCCAATCTTGCTCCGCCGATCATCTCCGCCGTTCGTGCAGTAGTCGCCGCTGTTGATCTCAAGTTCTTCCAGATCACCGGTGACAGAAGTTTAGGTTAGCATAGCGTCTCACGCGTCTAACTAGAGATCCCTTGTCTCTTGATTCGTTGATTGGGAAAAACCTTCCCCTTTCGAATCGATCGAGACGACCGATCCTGGTGTGACCGTTGGAAGACCTTGCTTCCCTTGCTACGAAGTTTGAATCAAGATAGCACAGCAGCAGCTCTCCGTCGCCGTCGGTTATTCCGAGAACCTTGCCGCCGCTCCAAGCCTCCGCCGGTATCGGGAAGATTCAATCCAAGTGAGATCTAGGGTTGTGGACTCTTCGTTGACTTCAAGGACACGTCGTCGAACGAAGAGGGACACCTTTGTCTCCAAACGTCGTTTGTATTTCTTACAAGCCATTTTCAATTTCTTTGTAACGGACCGATTGGTCTCTAGTTGTAAGGGTTGGGTGCAACCCGGGTTGTGGGATTGTTGACTCCTACGTGTGGAAGGGTTCCTTCCGTTAGTGCAAGGATTGGATTTCAATCCTGTTGGTGAAGTGACCGAGTCGTCCCTGGTTGGGAGATAGGTCGAAGGGGGAAAGTGGACGTACCCAAATCGGGGAACCACTATAAATTGCCTGTGTCCTCTCTGTGCTTTGTTGTTTTATTTTCTTGTGCAGGGATAATTTCAATTCCGCTAACACGCTGCAAAGACACCTATTCCCCCCCATAGGTGAAGGTAGTTGACACTAGGTGGACTTTCATAATGCTACGCACCAAATCCTCAAGATCTGGGCTTCACATCCGTCACAACATCTCACTAGGAGCTATCGCCAGCAATAATGCTATTGCGGGCGATAAAAACAGAATCTCATTTTCTGTTACAATATCAGGTGTTTCCTGGAGACACCCTATAGTACTATTGCAGCAACCTGCAACACCCCAAAACCCCCAAAACTACTCATTTTTTCACGGAGTCTTCTCCGGCACGCAAATCAAAACATCATCAATAAAGATCAACTTGTCACAGATGAGCTTCACATAACATGCATATGTCTGTACAACGATCTGAACTCTATATTCGAGTAGTTCTTATGGGGATAAATCATTTTAACCCGTTAGAGAGCTCTCCCTCCACCAATTGGTGGGAAAATCCACACAAACATGCCAAATAAATGACTTAAAATGTCCCAGTATTCAGAAGGAGAGTCGTTACCCTCATAGATCGTTTCAGAGCTATGAAGTTGAGGTTGATCTGGATAGAAACACTCGCAATGCTTTCCCCACTGCGGATCTTCCTTCGCCTCGCAAATTCAAACTCAAACACTATTCAAATGGCCAAAAATAGCCCTCTTCTTCTTCCACTCCTTTCATTTCTCTTGTTTTCTTACGTTGGAAGAGAGGGAGAAAGTGATAAAGTAAGAAGGAGAAGAGAGTTAAATCCCTTTTTCTATAGCTTCCGCGGGATAAACCTCAGCCACAAGATCACCCTTTCAATAGGAATGGATGTCCCTGATTTCACTGAAGAAATCTCATTCAACGCTATCGTCGGATGATATCTCCAGCGGTGGCTGCTTGATCGATATAATTATACATACTACAACAATTATGATTTATAGCCACATTTTTCGACGACGTTTGTTTAAACGTGACCATTGCTTTTATTTTTTGCAACGTTTTTCATACAAAAATGTATCTAATAATATCCCTCATCTTATTTAGGGTGACCCCCAAATTTTATTAATTATGGGCGGCAAAATTTGGCACTAATATTTTGGGATGATTAATTATTTATTTCCATATCTTCTAACCTAAAACCACAGCTGGCGCCTCCCTCCCGATATCTAACCTAAAACCACAAGAGCTTCCTCCCGATATCTAACCTAAAACCACGACAGCCGCCCTCCCGATCTTCATTCTACCCTAAACCCTCTCTTCCTCGTTCTGCACAGACCAATTTGCCTTCGACGGAGCCTCCCCTGACATCGATCGAGCGTCGGATTCTGCCTCCGTCGGATCCTCCCTGTCATTGATCGAGCAATGGCGACAAACAATTGCTAGATGAACGTCGACGACGACAACGCCGGCTTGTCGTCTTCAATCGGCCATTCAAGTTTCATCCCTTTGAAGGTGAGCATCTCCAATCTCCGCCAAACCAACGACTTACCTCTTAAGATGATCTGCTAGGGCACCGTCCATCTACCTTCAATCGATGATGCCGGCCGAAGATTCCTCCGGCCACTGGTTCGCCGACCATTCTCCTTCCCGTGGCTGTAATTTCCAGTGGATTTAGGTATTATAAGTCTTTTTTTTGTTTTTCTTTGTCTTTTCCCTTTTCTATGCAATCAACTCTTCCCCCTAAATTACTCTAAATCTGTGGTAATGATATGTCAGGCAGCCCATACAACTACTATTGTTGGAGGTATCTGGGAAGATGACAGTTTCTTCTCTATCTTTATCCTTTTCTCTACCTAGTCTGGAAATCATCCGAGACTCTGGTTTTCTTACTCCCTATCTCTTTTTTCATATGTTTTGCTAGTCTATAATATCTCATCATTTGTTCATTGTGTTCTTCTATTTTTCGTTGGCAAAAATATGGTTTTAGTCCCTAATCCTTGCTCTTTTTTGTTTTTCAGTCCCACTATTTTTTTGTAGGAAACCAGTCCCCATATTTCACAAAATAAGTGAAATCAGTCCCTACTTCCACTTTCCATTAAATGCATTGATAGAAACCTCTAAAACAGTTCTGTTAAATGTATTGTCAAAATAAGTGCTGATCTAGAACATGGGGGGATGCAGTTAAATTTTAATGTACAACTTCCCCTATTGGTGTTCAACGAAATTCCTAAACAGTTCTGTGCACTGCAATTTTTCCAGGTTCTCTCCAAGGAAGATATGGAAACACTGAGCTTGTGCAAGGGGATGATGGAAAGAAGAGAATGCCAGCCTCTTGTGGTTGTCTTTGATCCCCGCAAAGGGTATGTTTTCTTTGTGCTTTTTAGTGTATCAGATTGGTTGGCACTGTAAATTTTTTATTTTATTTTTTCCAGTAACTTATAATTTTAGAACAAATTTGTTAGTTGCTACCACTTAACTGGACACTCCATTAATAACTCCCTTAATATTTCTTCACAGCCATCCATCACAATCATTGATATAAAAACACCTTTCTTCCTTAGATTCTTAGAAGCCTCGACTGCATACGCTTTACGGTTCTTATCTTCAAAGATGACTCGAGATTATTCAGTTCCATTTCATCCATGGGGGAAGTAAGGTGGTGCAAGTAACTGAAGCTTCAAGGAATGGGCAGTGCCTCAATTAACAATTTGCTTAATTGCAACCACAAGTTCAGCCACTATCATTGCCCGTATGGAAGAGAAGGTCAGCAAGATGCAACCAAGATTTTTTTGTAAAGCATGCTATGGTTGCTGTATTTGTCGATTTCATTGCTTTAGAATCTCTTCTCATCCCTAAACCATGAATTTGAAATAATAATGAACATATATTGCATAGATATCCAAGGAGAATGAGTTAACTAAATGTGGAACTGTAGAATGAACATGTTCCAAAGATAATTGTTTGATCAACAAGTTTAATATGCTATGTAATATCTATTTAATTTTGATGTGTTCAGGGAAAGCAGAACTCTCTATGTTGCTGGCTGATATGGATAATTAAATTTTCATTGCTCAAGAGCAAGCTACACATTGGAAAGACATTTTGGATAGTATGGAAAAATGGATATTTGCATGTCTGGAAGAAAGTTGGCTTGTTGAGTATGAACGGATAACATTGCTATGCAACATCTTATTATTATTTTTGTATGAGTGGGATCATGCTTTCATAAGGATTTGTATGTTTGTTTCTTCATGTGTATGAAACATTTTAATTTTTGAAGAAGTCATTCCTTCAATGTGTTTGAAAGTGGATTCATCTCATTTATGTTACATAATCTATATGCTATAATACTATATAGGATCTTGTGATACTTACTGTTAAATATTTGGATGTGCTTGCAAAAATTATTGATTAATATGATATCCAAGAGGCTGTAGAGGCAGTAAAAAAATACATGAGAGCAGAATACAAAATTTACAATAAAAAATATCATATAATTTTTTAATATATAAAACAATAATGGCGGCATTTTTTTAACAAACGTGGCCAAATCTTTAATAGTTGGCTGGGAAATTGCAATGTTTTTTAGAAAAAATGTGGGTAAAGCTCGCCACGTTTTACACAACGCAATGCGGCCAATGCTTGTCACGTATATTAATGTAAGCGTCGCTAATGTCTTAACCCTATTGGCGGCGGGGATATAAAAAATGCCGCCAATATTTTTGGCGACGCTTGTATTCGCGACGCCTGTGCGACGTTTATAAAAACGCCGCGAAAGAATTAGCGACGTTTGAAAAACGTCGCCGAAGCATCTAAAAAACGTCGCCGATGTTCATATTTGTTGTAGTAAAAAGCGGTTGTCTTCCATGTGGAACACTATCGCCTAGCGGTATCACTATCGTTAGCGGTAACATAACGACTTTATCGTTTTATCGACTGCATCATTTTATTGACTATATCATTTTGTCGAAGATATTGTTTTGACTACTATCGCCAGCGATATCATTATCGCCGGCAGTAGCTCCAAAATTTAGAACTGTTGTATTTCAATGAGGGAAGATTGGAGTGTTACATATTGTTTCTGAAGCCGAATTTTTTAAGGATGCAGCCTTATTTCTCCTTGCGGACAATGTTTTAACTATCGGATGTCGGGCACATATCGGATTGTGTTTTTAAATGTCGGATGTCGGAAGTCGGAGACATGTCGGGGATATTTTAAAATATCGGATTTCCATATATTATAAATAAAATTTTTATTTAATGTATACTAACTATAATTATATGTTATAAAAATAGAAAAATAATATAACAAATAGATAAAAAATGAGTCATTTATATTATGAAATAAATTTAAGTAGTATCTAAGAAAAAATATTATTAACAAATACAAAATGATACATTGTAAAATATATTTAATACTATACACTAATTTAATTTTGATAACAATAAATTTATTACAAATAAAAGAATTTAAAAGTTAAAAATACTTGATTTATTATAAGTTTTTTCAAACTTATAAATTTATATTAAAAATATGAAACAATCACCTAATAAATGTATTAAATATTTTCCTATTTTTTATAATATGAAATTAAAAATTTATGAAACAATTATACATAATTGGTTGTAAGAATAAAATGTTAAAAATTGAAATAATAAGTTTAATCGATTTAAACATACATAATATAGTATCCATAGGTGATTTAAATATATGATGTTTGTCTGCAAATATAACATAAAATAAAATAGCGGGTGATATATTTAAAAGTCGTGTCGGCTGATATATTGGAAAAAATCGGACATGTCGGCCTATATTTTACAAAAGGACATAATCTATTATTTTGAGAAAAACATATCATTTTCCTCTAAAAAATGACATGTCGGGAGACATATCGGACATGTCGGGGGACATTTAAAATAATGCTTGCGGATGTCCGGATTTCTTATTAAGCACCTTGTTGATATCTTACTCGGTCTAGAAGTGGACTTTCCTATTAGGCAGGTTTTAGATGAAAATTATTGTGAATTAAGTTGTACTAATTTTAGAACTTATGAACTCCGCCTACAATTTAATTTTAATAGCACTCCAGTAGCTAATTATGAGCAAGAGGATATGGTATGAACGATTTTGCGGCTATTTGTTGCAGATTGGTCTAAGGAGGTCGTCATAAAGGATTGACACCTGGTGAAGTATGCTTTGTGCAATTTTTTCCCTTTAAAGATATTGAAAATTCTGGCATATCTTAGTACTTTCAGGCGATTGAAGAGTTTGGAAAATAAAACTAGCCAAAAGGCATGCACACGTTTTTGCACTCTGAATTCTGGTCATCAAGTCGGATTGCACCAACCAATAAAGCTAAAGGGAGTTTGAGATATTTGAAGGGTTGTTCTATTCTTATGATGGTAAGTAAGAATAATTTTTAATTTTTATTCAGTTCATAACATAATTTGAAGTTATATCTTGTTCTTATAGGTATGATTCTATGGGATAACGAATTTTTGGTCGGCTACTGATAACTTAGCTAGATCCCGACTATATCTGTGTTTAGCGTGCAAAATTGTGCATGCGTGGAAGAATACTCTATATCTCTGTGTACAACCCGTATTCGACGAGGGTAGGCCCTACCATCGTCAGGTCATCAGAAGTCAAGGTCAACAAGTCAAGAAAGGGAGTCAAGATCAGCGCCCCAGGCCGCAGAAGACTCGAGCGAGTATGGCGAGCTCCACAGGCCTACTCGTCAGGTGGCGACTAAGGCGAGATACTCGCCTGTCCCGTGCGAGCTCTCCAGAAAGTCGCCCGATCGCCAGGGTGGGGGTATAAGTAAACCCCTCCCCTCTCTTTGGATTTCCCTATAAATAGGACCTCAGGGGTACGAAGGAGAGGACGAACGAACCTCGGATAGTTACTCGCGAGTTCCTCGGATTCCCTTTTCCCAGAGAACAAGCTGCGACTAGCTACCCCGTTACTCACTTGCCTCCTTCGTACCTAGCTCGGTCATTTTGGTTGAGAATGGGTTGCTTCTTCCAAGCAACTGGGTACGCGGTGGGACCTTCCTGCCGCAGCATCCTGAGGTCCTGTTTCAGTTAACTCATTTCCATTCCCGTCCCTGTGGATCGTCTCATTGACCGCTCGACCAGTAGCCTTAGGCCGCCTAGTCCGATTTCTGAGGTCGGGATTTTCCTGGCATCAACACTTGGTGCGGTGAGCGTGGATAGCGGCCGAGGAAGAAAGTTGGGTAGTTGAAAGATGGCCAATGGTGGCGACCGGAACGAGTTGGCGGACAACTCGGCAGGAGCTGGAATCCCGGAGCGAGGTGGTAGATTTGTGACGGTGGCAGCTTTTGAGGAGTTCGCGAAGAGGATGGAGAGGGCAATTCTCATCGGGTTCTCCAACCCCCCTGAGGTGACGGCGACTTCCCCCCGCCGCCTGACACCACCGGGCGAGGAGGCGCCGACCCGGCGAGCAGGAAAGGAGCCCGCTTGGGCGAAAGGAGAGTGGATGATCCCGTCGCGTCAGCACCCTGCGAGCAGCCAGGGGATCCGGTTTCGAGATCCATAACTCTCGGCGAGGTATGGGGATACTCGCCAATGGAGCGAGTATGATTACTCGAGTGGGGAGGATACTCGCCGCCTCCAGGAAGGGAGGAGCCCCTTCTGCGACGAAATCCTCGCGGCCCCCGTCCCAGACAATTTCAGAGAACCTGCCCTCACCAACTACTCCGGCAAGGATGACCCGGTGAGGCATCTTCATTGGTTTGAAGATGTGGTATCCATCCGCAACATGTCCGACGCCTTCAAGTGCCGGCTCTTCTCCATCACCTTCAAAGGTAGCGCGAGGGACTGGTTTCATCAGTTACCGGCAGGATCCGTCTACTGCTTCTCCGATCTCCGACGGGGCCTTGTGGCAAGGTTCGCAACATCCAAGAGGAGGAAGAAGGAAGTGACTGCCCTCTTCAAGATCGTGTAGGGGCAGCACGAAAGTTTGGGTTGTTACATCGACCGGTTCCAGGAGGAGGTTTTGGAGGTAGAGGAAGTGGATGGGTTTACCTTGATGGTTGCCCTCAAGTTTGGCCTGAAGCATGGACTTTTCAATATGGAGCTGGGGCATAGGCCGCCGAGGTCGTTTGAAGAAATGGTGGAGAGGACGAATGTCTTCATTCAGGGGGAGGAGAGGAACAAGGAGTTCCTGGCAAGGCTGGACGGGGATGAGCCACTCGGGGAGAACAGGGGGAGACTGCTGGAGAAGGGGAGGCGTCCAGAGAAGCGTGATGGCAGAAAGCGGGAGAGTCCGCAGAGGAAGGAAGAAGAAAAAAGGGAGAAGAGAGGGGAGCTCAGGAGAGTGGAGGAGAGGAGGCCGGAGAGGCCTCGAAGGCAAGAAGGAAGGAGGCCCGTTGAGGCTCGAGAAGCGAGAAGGGAAGAAGGGAGATTCCAGTACCCGAGGGATCGTCCCCAGTGGAGGCGACCGATCCGCCAGGAGGAGAGGAGAAACAACAACCCCAGGGAGCAGGGAGGAAGAAGGGAGGCGATGACCATAACACAACGGGCCGCTAAACGCCGGCAAAGGGAGAAACGGCAGGAGAGGCAGCAGGAAGCGATAATTCCCCTCTACTGCGATATCCATCGAGTAGAGGGGCATGGGACCTTGGCCTGCCCCGAGTTTTGGGAGGCAAGGAGGAGGTTGGAGGCGACGGAGGTAGAAAGAGAGCAGCCAAGACAGGAAGCCCCGGTCGGGCAGGTGGCCTTCCAAGCTCCGCAGAGGAGGAGGAATGAGGACAGGGTTGACCAGGGAGGTTGAGAAAACGTTATTCCCGGTCCGGGAGGCGGACACGTCGGGGTGATCAATGGGGGCGTCGGGCTTGGAGCTTCCCGCAAGGGAAGTCTCCACCAGATCTACAAGAGGAGCGTCGCTTCGACATCGGAGATTCCCCCGCCGCTGAATGAAATCACTTTCTCAGAGGAGGATATGCTCTGGAATGAGAACCCCTTCCACGACGCGCTAGTAATATAAGCCGCAATCGAAGACTTCACTGTCGACCGAATCCTCTCGGACAACGGGAGCTCGGTGAATGTCGTTTTCAAAAGAACCTTTGTGGGGCTTCAAGTGGAAGCATCCAGGGTCCAGGTCACGGATGGGCCTCTCTTTGGCTTCTCGGGAGAGAAAAAAGAGGTGGAAGGGGGAGTGGAGCTGCTGGTCACCCTCTGGGGTACTTCAATCCGGTGCCGATTTGTCATCGTCAACGCACCCAGCGGCTACAACGCCATTTTCGGACAGCCTCTCATTAACTACTTCAAAGTCGTCCCGTCTTCGTATCATCAGTGCCTGAAATACTGCCGGGATGATGTCCAAGTCCGGATCAGTGGAGATCCGAAGGCCTCCAGGGAGTGTTACCTGAATGCGGTTAGCACCATCAGCTGAATGGGTGACGCGAAAAGGCTGGAGAGGATGATGGAGCAGGAGGAGGGCCTGCAAGCTGCCGAGGAGCTAGAGGAAGTGGAGGTGATCTCCCCGAGAGGAGGGCCTGAGCTGCTGAAGGTCGGAGGAGCCTTGCCCCTGGAAGGGAAGGCGGAGATAGTTGCTTGCCTGCAGGAGAATGCTGACATCTTCGCGTGGAGTGCCGCTGAGATGCTAGGAATTGACGTTGATGTTGCTGGTCATCGCCTCAATCTGGATCCCGCGGTAGCCCCTGTCCGTCAGAAGAAGAGGAAAAGCGCCACCGCGCTGGCAGGGCCGATCCGAGAGGAGGTGGGGAAGCTGTTGGAGGCAGGGTTTGTCTCGGAGATCCAGTATCCAGGCTGGGTCTCCAACGTTGTAATGGTGAAGAAGTCCGGAGGGGGCTGGAGGCTATGTATCAACTTTTCTATGTTGAATAAAGCTTGCCCGAAGGATTGTTATCCCTTGCCTCAAATCGACGCGCTGGTTGATTCTGCCGTCGGGTTTCCTGTGATGAGTTTCCTTGATGCTTTTTCAGGCTACCACCAGATCCGGATGCATCCCCCCGATTGCCGTGACGTTTCCTTCATCACCGACAACGGGTGCTATAGCTACAAGATGATGCCATTCGGGCTCAAAAATGTCGGCGCAACTTATCAAAGAATGATGGACCAAGTGTTCAAGGAGCAAAAGGGACGGAATTTAGAGGTTTATGTGGATGACCTTCTCGTCAAAAGCCGGAGCATCACAGAGCACGTAGCGGATCTGGCGGAGACCTTCGCCACCCTGAGGAGGTACAAGATGCGGCTTAACCCGGCCAAGTGTGTCTTCAGCGCGGGAAGGGGAAAGTTCCTGGGTCACCTCCTTACCCCTTGGGGGGTGGAGCCTAACCCCGACAAGGTGAAAGCCATCATGGAAATGTGTAGGAACACCCTATTACTAATTTGGGTAAGGATCACTATGTGATTAGGTTTTTGTTTTTACCTTGTTGTATAGTATGATAGGTCAAATAGAATGAGTCTTAGGGTTAGTACTTAGGTTTGAAAGTTGCCCTCAAGACCTTCTATAGATCAGAATTCAAGTGCTGAGACAAAGACAATTTTCGTCGAGCTCAGGTCGACGAAACGTCGAACTCAGTTCGACGTTCTCTGAGCTCAGTTCAACGAGTCGTCGAACTAAGTTCGACGATCGTTGAGCTTAGATCGACGTTCTGTTTCCAGCTGTTTTCCAAGTCGCTGAGCTCAGTTCGACGATCGTAGAGCTCAGTTCGACGCTTTCTGTCTTCAGTTTAAATCCAATCTCTGAGCTCAGTTCGACGATCGTGGAGCTCAAATCGACGATTTTTCTAAGAGATCGACGATTTCAGAATTCAAATTCAGGACAGTTATGAAATTCATTCAGATTTATTTCCAGCATTTATGACAAAGGATTTTGTAGCCGTTTCAAGCAATCTGGAGCAAGTTTCAAGGAAGAATAATTGGAATGTTACTTAGGACTTTCCCCAGAGACAGTTGTCAATTATGGAAGTCATTTATGACTGAGTAATAGCCATCTAAAGTCAGAATTTGATACTCCTTAGAGAATAATTTTCAGAACAGAACAGATAAGATTTGAAAAAGATATACAGAAGAGAGAACAAAAAAATTCACTCATCAAGAATTCATCTTCTGAGAATAGATTCAGTAGACAAAAGCTTACAGAATTACTGAGTCAGAATTCTTCAAGAACACAAGGAACATCATCGTGAAGGAGATCATCTGCTGTTCTACTCCTTCAAGCTTCAAGTGTTCAAAAGCTTCATTATCAAGGACTCCAGACAACACACATTTCAGCATCTGCTGAAATCATCTATTGCTGGAGATCTGAAGCAACTGAAGGCCTATCACCCTAAGCAAAGCTCATCTTCCTGAATCCTTACAGATATCAGGGGGAGCTTTGACAACATCTTCCACTTGTCTTCTCTCAGATTGTTGACAGAGAAGAACAACTCAACACATTTTCTTTTTCGTTTCTCTCCTGTAAAAGGGTTTCTCAAAACTCCCTTCAAAAGTTTTGTGGCTGGTTTCTGAGACCTTATCAAAACTCAGTGGTGGCAAGACACCTTATCAAAAAATCTAGTTTTGGTTTTTGAGCACCTTATCAAAAGCTCATTGGTGCCCAGGACACCTGATCAACTATTCCTGCAGTGAATTCCTACCTAGGGTGGTAGAAGAGTGGATGTACCCAGGTTGTTGGGGAACCACTATAGCTCCTTGTGTCATCCGGTTTGCTGTGTTTTTTACTTTGCTGTGTGCTGTGTGATTTCCTATTTCTTGCTTACTTAGTTTTTCTTTTTGCAAGCACCTTGCACATATACATAAATCAAGACTTCCACTGCTTTACAGTTTTTGAATTGTAAATTATTTTAAAATACTCTATTCACCCCCCCCTCTCTAGAGTTAACGTAGATCTTTCACTCACTTTCAATTGGTATCAGAGCGAGGTTGGTTACTCAACATCTGAATTTTCAACAGATTGGTTGAACAGGCTAGCACCTGAACCAAAAGATCTCTGAAAAGATCAACCCTTTATAGAGGATAGTTATTTCGTTTGTGTATTATATATTTATTTTTAAACAAAACCATGGCACAGAACAAAGATTATGCTAGCACCAGACCTCTAGTGTGCAACCTTTCTAAGTTTGCACTTTGGAAGGAAAGGATTAGGCTTTACATGAATTATATTGATGAGGACATCTATAATTCTATTTTTGACAGTTTGTCCAAGACCCCTAGTAATTACAAGTATAAGTGTTGTTCCACCTCCCTCAGGAACAGATGCAGAAATAAAGAAATGGAAAGTTGCAGATGCAAAGGCTATGAATATCCTTGCTCAGACTATGTCTGATGAGATATTCCATAAGGTGGCTGAATGCAGTTCAGCAAAAGAGATATGGGACAAGTTATCTGAAATTGTCTCAGGATCTGCTGATGAAAGGAAGGACAGGAGATCCCATCTCATAAGCCAATATGAGAACTTCAAAAAGGGAGAAACTGAATCAGTGGCTGACATGTACAACAGGCTCAGCCTAATAGTCAGTGAATTAAAAACACTGGACAAGGATATCTCTCTAACTGAACTAAATGACAAGATCCTAATGTGCTTCCCTAGCACTTGGGACTCAAGGATCTGGCCAATCAAGGATGCTAGAAGCCTAACTGAGATTACTACTGAAGCTTTATTGGGCTACCTCAAGTCTTATGAGCTGCTCATCAAGAATAGAGAGGAAGAACAAAAGGTTCTTCTCCAGCTATCAGGATGGAGAAGACAATAGCATTCAAAGCTACAGAAGATCTGCCTGAAGACAAGGTCACAGGCAGTGAAGAATTGATGAGCTTGCTGGCCAAAAGATTCTATAAGATGGCTAGGAAAGATTTCAGAAAGAGGTCATCTAGAGGGCATGAGAAGCCAAGGTATGACAAGTCAAATAATAAAGAAATAATCTGTTTTGGATGCAGGAAATCAGACCATATTGTGCCTGACTGGCCAGAAAATCAGAATAAGGACAAGAAGGACAGGAAAGATAGGAGAAAAGACAAGGAATCCAGGGGAAACAATTACAACAAATCCTCCTCCAACAAAAATAAACATACAAGGGATTTGTAGCAGAAACCTGGAGTGAAACTGAAGAAGAATCAGAGGCTTCATCAAGCTCAAGTGATGATGAAGATGATGCTGAAGAAAAGGAATTCTGCATGATGGATATCAATGCCTCCCAACAAAATTCTGATGCAGAACAAGAGTCAGAGTCTGAATCTGAAACTCAAAATGAAGAAGACCAGGTAATAGACTCCTTTGACTTTGATTCAGAGGACTTTAGATCTGAATTTAAGGCACTTTGTTTAGACCTGTTAAAGTCTGAGAAAGAGATTATCTCTCTCAGAAATCAATTGTCTGGACATAGCACCCTAAAATCAGACAACCTCAAACTCTCTGAGGAGTTAGAATGTTGTAGGCAGGAGATAGCTTCACTGAAAAGTGAGCTATCCCAGACAAAGAAGTTTGAAGAATCCCTTAATGGGAGAAGCATCAGACTGATGGACATCACAAGCATAGTGAACTCAAGATTCAACAGTACACTGGGCTTGGGTGCTTCATCAAGCCAACCTATAGTATTAACAACCCTAATAAAATTTATTTCTGATAAAGGAAAGGGTGTTGTAGAGGTAGATAGGAAGAATCCTGATTTACCTAAGGAAAACAAAGTTCAACAAAAAACATCGAACAGAGCTCGACGATCGTCGAACAGAGCTCGGCGATCCAAGGCTAAATCGTCGAACTCAGGTTGACGACTTCTGAACTTTGAACTCTGGTATAGTCGATCTTCGAACGGAGCTCGACGATCTAACCCAAGATCGTCGAACGCAGCTCAGAGCTTTGAACATTCTTTCAGAGGTAAATCTAAAATCAATCCTAGAAGTCCCTCATCCCAAAGCTTCAACCCTTATACTGAATGGATAGTGCCTCCTAGGAGATACCATCCTGAAGGATATAAGATTCAGCCAGGGATGTCTTTTATTTCTGAGTTTAAAGGTTATAAACCTAGACCCAAGGTAAACTGGGTCAAAAACATATAAATTGTTTATGTGCAGGTGAAGACCTATCCAGCAATGAACAAACAATGGTATCTGGATAGTGGGTGCTCAAAGCACATGACAGGGAGAAAGGAGAATATAACATCCTTCAGAACCAAACTTGGACCCAAAGTAATATTTGGAGATTCAAACTTTGGTCAAACAAAAGGATATGCTGCTGTTCAGATTGGCTCAGTCACATTCAAGAAGGTGGCTTATGTGGAAGGACTGAAGCACAACCTAATCAGCATCAGTCAACTCTGTGATGAAGGCTATCAAGTGATATTCAACAAATCCTTATGCAAGATCAAGTCAGAGGATAACACAACAGTGTTAACAGGTAAAAGGAAAGGTAACATTTATCTTGTAGATTTCCTTTTAACCAATATAGATATCTGTTTATTTAATTCAGTTTGCAAACCAAATGATCTTTGGCATAAGAGACTAGGGCATATAAACCTTAGAACCATTGTTAGGCTATTCAAGGACAACCTTGTTAGAGGACTACCTTTTGGCCCCTACAAGAAGGAAGGACTTTGCAGGGCTTGTCAATTAGGCAAGCAAACTAAAAATAGTTTTAAGTAACTTAATAAGAGTGATTCACCTAGGATCTTGTATCTGTTACACATGGATCTTTTTGTACCCATTACAGTACAAAGCTTATGAGGGAAATCTTACACTTTAGTGATTGTAGATGACTTCTCTAGATTCACATGGGTATTCTTCCTGAGGAAGAAGTCTGATAACTTTAAGTGTTTGACAGATTTTCTCAAATGCATACAGATTGAGTTCAATACTCACATTGCCCTGATCAGAAGTGATCATGGGACAGAGTTTGATTCTCGTCTTATGCAAGAGTTCTGTCAGAGTGAAGGGATCAGGCATACTTTCTCAGCTCCTAGAACTCCTCAACAAAATGGGGTAGCTGAAAGGAAAAATAGAACCCTAATTGAATCTGCTACTACATTGTTGGCAGATGCTCACCTCTCTCTATCTTTTTGGGCAGAGGTAGTGAACACCTCCAACTATGTGTTGAACAGAAGTTTGATACATAAACTGAAGGGCAAGACTCCCTATGAATTGCTCAAAGGGAAGAAACCTAAAGTAAACTATTTCAAAAATTTTGGTTGCATTTGTTATATTCACAATAATGACAAGAAGTACTTAGCAAAATTCCAAGCTAAAGCTGATGAAGGAGTGTTTCTGGGATACTCCATGATTAGTAAAGCTTATAGGGTTTATAATAAAACTTCTCTTAAAATTGAAGAATCTATTCATGTATCTTTTGATGAGACTAACATGTTTTACAAGGAGAAGAATACTTCTACCATATAACTCTTGCAGGTAAACTCTCTTTCAGAAAATTTGGACAGGTTGCATATTGCAGAGAAGGATTCAACACATTCACCTACCCAACAGAGAGAAGAAATCAGTGAAGATGAAGAGGATACTCAATATCTTAGTGTTCAACATCTTGGAGAAAACCATCTTGAAGAGACAGTTGTTGTTCCACAAGAGGAAACAGCAACACAGGTTGGTGAACAATCAACACCCCCTATTGATTTAGTAACAACAAGAGATCATCCAATCTCCCAAGTGATTGGAGACATCTCAGCTGGTGTGCAAACCAGAAATCAGGTCAACCAGAACCTGATGCACACCTGCTTTCTATCTCAAGTTGAGCCTCAATCCATTCAAGATGCAGAACAAGATCCACACTGGATCATTGCTATGCAAGAGGAACTACATCAATTTGATAGAAACAAAGTTTGGGAGCTAGTACCAAGGCCTAAGGATCACTCAATTGTTTGAACAAAGTGGGTGTTCAGAAACAAGTTGGATGATCAAGGAGTTATTGTAAGGAACAAGACAAGGCTAGTTGCTCAAGGTTATTCTCAAGAAGAAGGAATAGACTATGACCAGACCTTTGCACCAGTTGCAAGGTTAGAGGCCATAAGAATATTCCTAGCTTATGCAGCTTACAAAGGATTCAAGGTCTACCAAATGGATATGAAGAGTGCATTTCTCAATGGAGACATCAAAGAAGAAGTCTATGTTAGACAACCCCCAGGTTTTATCTCTTCAACTTATCCTGACCATGTTCTCAAATTGCATAAAGCATTATATGGTCTCAAGCAAGCTCCGAGAGCATGTTATGAGACCTTAGCATGCTTTCTTCTGAAAAATGATTTTATAAGGGGTAGAGTAGACCAAACTCTTTTTATTAGAACTCATAAGTCCTATACCCTACTAGTACAAATATATGTAGATGATATCATATTTGGGTATACTGATTCAAATTTGTGCAAAAGATTTTCCAATCTGATGCATTCTAAATTTGAAATGAGTAGCATGGGTGAGCTTTCCTTATTTCTAGGATTGCAAGTCAAACAACATGCTGAAGGCATATTTATTTCTCAAACCAAGTATGCAAAAGAACTGGTTAAGAAATTTGGTATGTCTGAAGCATCCTGTATGAAAACACCTATGCCTACCAATGTTGTATTAGATGCTGATGAACATGGAAAACATATTGATTAGACAACATATAGAGCAATGATTGGCTCTCTATTGTACCTTACAGCCAGTAGACTTGATATAATGTTTGCTACATGTATATGTGCTAGGTTCCAAGTAAGCCCTAGAGAGTCACACCTAACATTAGTTAAGAGGATTCTTAGGTATGTAAAAAGTTGTTCAAATCTAGGCCTCTGGTATCCAAAAGACTCAGGATTTGAATTAACTGGATTTTCAGATGCTGATTATGCTGGATGTAGAGTAGACAGGAAAAGCACTAGTGGAACTTGCCAGTTCCTTGGTGACAGACTTGTCTCCTGGTTCTGTAAGAAATAAACATCTGTGTCCACTTCAACTGCTGAAGCTGAATATATGGCAGCAGGCAGTTGTTGCTCACAAATTTTGTGGATTCAAAACCAGCTTCTAGACTATGGCTACAACTTAGAAGGGTCAAAAATATTTTGTGATAACACCAGTGCAATTTCTATAGCACAAAATTCAGTCCTCCATAGTAGGACAAAACATATAGAGATTAGGCATCACTTTCTAAGGGATAATGTTGAGAAAAATAAAATTGAACTTCAGTATATCCCAACTGATTTGCAAAGGGGAGATATTTTCACCAAACCTTTGGATGAAAAGAAACATACCTTCTTCCTAAATCAGTTAGGAATGTTAGATGAAGGAAGTCTAAAATAAATCCCAAGATTTCAAAACTCTAAAAACAGACCAAGACTAGGCTAAAAACTTGTTTTTTTATAGTGTCTGCAGGATGCTTCTAGTCTCTGTACTGCGCTCGACGTTTTTCCCAAAAAGCATCGAACAGAGATCGACGATTCCCAAAATCGTCGACCAGAGTTCAGCGCCGTTAGATAGCGCTAGGCTATTTTCTTTCTGGTCAGCGATCGTCGATCGGAGATCGACGCTCTCCAATATCGTCGATCGGAGATCGACGCTCTCCAATATCGTCGAACGGAGATCGACGTTATTGAAGACTCTTCAGATTCCTTTAGAAGCCTAGATCGTCGAACGGAGTTCAACGATCTTTCCTTTCTGGCGTCGAACCCTAATATAAAATCATTCTTTCGGCCGTTGTTATTCTTTTGCGCTTTCATACTCTCTGCAAACTTTTTCTTTCCCTCCAAACTTCTCTACACTTGGTCGTGTTTGTTCATCTTTGCAGGTATACAATGGCAGTGTTTGTTGCTGCCCTTGACAAAATGAAATTCGACACAGGCTTTGATATCGACATGAAATCCTTTGAAGGCAGTGACCAGGTTTTCAAAGATATTCTGGACTTATTCAAGGAACAGAAGTTAGCACAGATTATGACAATGAGAATGAAGATTGCAGTCGATGAGATCAAAGAATGGGTGTACACGGCACACAATTTGGATCAGAATACGATTTTTGGTACGATAGCTGGGACGCAGGTATCCCTAACACCTACTCTCCTGACTGAAGTGTTTCAATTAAGTACTGGAGATGATTCTATTGAGCTTTCTGGAGAGGAGTTGCATCAATGTTAGATAGAATGGGACATTCTGCAGCAAACCCTAACAAGTTGTTGAAAAAGAACTTATCAATTGAGTACAGATTCCTTGCTGATGTTGTGGGGAAAGTGCTATTGGCAAAGCACTCAGCACATGATACCATCTCTAGGTATCAGTTCTGCTTGATGGGAGCCATTATGGATAAGAAATATCTTAACTGGGGAGAGATCATCTTTGACTTGATTAAGAAGAAGGTGAACAAAAGTCTGGTAAACTTTGGGAGGATAATAGGGTTATTCCTGCACTCCAGGTGCCCTGAACTGCTGGTATCAAGTGGGATGCACATCAATGCATCAAAGAGGCTGACCTGTGCCATGTTTGGGAAATGGGACAGGCAGATAGTCAAGCCAACCAGGACTACTACTGCCTCAGGCACAAGGACTGTTGCAGTCTCTTCCCCTCAGGCCCCTGCCCTCATTGAAGAATTGCCTGCCTCCTCCTCTTCTCAACCTTCTCCAGTTCTTCCCTCAACCATTCCCTCATCCACTATAACCATCTCTACCTCCATCTCCACCTCAACAATCTCTACATCAATCTCCTCCCCCATCACCATTTCATCCCCTCTGTCCACTCCCTCACCTCCTCCAGCCACTATAGTAGAACAATTCCACCCTCTACAATATTATCCACCCCTTGATCTTCCCTCCTTCAACCTTATGGAAGATTCCTTCATGGATGATTCCCCCTCCTCACCTACTGAGCTTCCCTCCACTTCCTCATACCAACAACTCCTCCATGATATTCTCACCCAACCATCCTTCACCCCATCCATCTCCACACCCATAACCTTTATCTCCACCATCCTCATATCTCAACCAACCATCCTACCATCCCCTTCCACACCTCCTGCAGCCCATCCATCACCAGCCACAGCCATTTCTTCCTCCACCTCTACTCAAGTTCCACTTGAGCAAGTGGATCCCTCAGCACTGGCAGATAAGCTCTACGGGATGCTGGCTCCCAAGCTAGTAGCCCTATTGGAGACCTCCATGGCTCCGCTCATGCAGTCCATAAAGGAGTTATCTGACAGGCTCTCCTCTCTCTACTCCACAGGCAATCCCTTCGATCGGGTGCCTTGATCCAGTTCTCACTGAATCAAGGCAGGGGGAGATGCCCTATGAAGTTGTGGTAGTGCTTGCTGTTTCAGAGGAATTGCTGCCAGAAATTGCTCCCGATGCTTCAGTTCCATCCCCAGTACCTGTATTAGCAGTTGACCTCAGGTCACTATTATCTGATTTTGACTTTCTTCACTTCAACTGCTTACCAGCTCAGGGAGTTGAAGACTTTACTAAGGCCATTGTGCCTGTTGCTTTCTGTGATCCCAGCCTAATTGCTTCTTATATCAGTTCTCTTAAGGCTGAGGAAGTAATTGTTTCTGGTTGAGCTGCTGCTGCTGTTGATGTGGTTGAACCTACTATTTCTGAGACTCCTGCTGATCCAATAGTCTCTGCTTTTGTTGCTGCTGCTCCTGTTTTGTCTGCTGAGAAATTGAAACAACAAAAGGAGTATATCAAAAGTATTGATGATTTATATAACAGACCCCAGAGCTCAGACAGTGACCAACTCCATACTGACTCTGATGACTCTTCTGGAACTATTGTACAGAAAAGGAAAGCCAGAAGTAAGGCTATGATGAGAGTACCTCCTGCAAAAGCCAAAGACAACAATGATATACCCTATTACATTCTTCATGACTGCCAAATCACTGAACCTTGGATGCAGTACTCTAAGAACCAGCTTAAGGCCATGAAGAAAAGGAGAAAGCTTGACAATTATGAAAAGGGGTCATCCCAATTCCATCCTCTTCCTCCTCCTCTAGATGCTGGTACTTGTGGAGGATCTGCTTCTCAAACTGAATCTGCTACAAAGCATAGCTCCTCTCGATCCTCACAAAGATATCAACCAAGAGGACATTATCAAAGAGGTTATCATTCTAGAAGAGGCCAGCATAGAGGAAGTCAGAGGAATTACAGAACTTACTCCAGACAACATCCTTACCAAAGGAAAGGACAAGGCCCTACTGATTCTACATCAGGTCCTTTCTCTTACAAGCTCAGAGATACAGTTGTCACCAGGGCTCCTCCTACTGATTCAGAGTCAATCAACAGATATGAACCCCCAGTTCCATTTGAGGACCCTGAGAACAATCCTTTATCATGGACAGCTAGAATGAAAGAACTTGCTGCATTAGATCAGATTAAGAAGGCTAAAGAGCAAGGCAGAGATACTTCCAACATCACAACCTTGTCAGAACATAGAAAGAAAGAATTAGAGAGATATGCTTCAAGGAAATTCTTTGATCCAGAAGACTATATGAAGCTGCATCCTGAGGCTGTAGTTCCAAGGCCAAGATCTCAAACCTCCTTAGATGCAGAAGATGATAGAAGATCCAAGAAGGAAGCCCTAAATCCTAACAGATAAATTCTTTTCAAAAAGGGCAATGAGTAACTTGTGTAAGCTGATACTCATATTTATTTTCTGACTGAATCTGTGACTCTTGCTGTGTTTCTACAATGCTCAACATATGTTATCTGCATTGTTGTTTCTGTTTTTTTCTGTTTAAATCTGATGTATGTTTGTTATTTCACATTCTGTCATGTAAATAGTAATCCTAACTCAAATAGGGGGAGATTGTTGGAACACCGTATTACTAATTTGGGTAAGGATCACTATGTGATTAGGTTTTTGTTTTGACCTTGTTGTATAGTCTGATAGGTCAAATAGAATGAGTCTTAGGGTTAGTACTTAGGTTTGAAAGCTGCCTTCAAGACCTTCTATAGATCAGAATTCAAGTGCTGAGACAAAGACAATTTTTGTCGAGCTCAGGACGACGAAACGTCGATCTCAGTTCGACGTTCTCTGAGCTCAGTTCAACGAGTCGTCGAACTCAGTTCGACGATCGTTGAGCTTAGATCGATGTTCTGTTTCCAGCTATTTTCCAAGTCGCTGAGCTCAGTTCGACGATCGTAGAGCTCAGTTCGACGCTTTCTGTCTTCAGTTTAAATCCAATCTCTGAGCTCAGTTTAACGATCGTGGAGCTCAAATCGACGATTTTTCTAAGAGATCGACGATTTCAGAATTAAAATTCAGGACAGTTATGGAATTCATTCAGATTTATTTTCAGCATTTATGACAAAGGATTCTGTAGCCGTTTCAAGCAATCTGGAGCAAGTTTCAAGGAAGAATAATTTGAATGTTACTTAGGACTTTCCTCAGAGACAGTTGTCAATTATGGAAGTCATTTATGACTGAGTAACAGCCATCTAAAGTCAGAATCTGATATACTCCTTAGAGAATAATTTTCAGAACAGAAAAGATAAGATTTGAAAAAGATATACAGAAGAGAGAACAAAAAAATTCACTCATCAAGAATTCATCTTTTGAGAATAGATTCAGTAGACAATAGCTTACAAAATTACTGAGTCAGAATTCTTCAAGAACACAAGGAACATCATCGTGAAGGAGATCATCTGCTATTCTACTCCTTCAAGCTTCAAGTGTTCAAAAGCTTCATTATCAAGGACTCCCGACAACACACATTTCAGCATCTGCTGAAATCATCTATTGCTGGAGATCTGAAGCAACTGAAGGCCTATCACCCTAAGCAAAGCTCATCTTCCTGAACCCTTACAGATCTCAGGGGGAGATTTGAAAACATCTTCCACTTGTCTTCTCTCAGATTGTTGACAGAGAAGAACAACTCAACTCATTTTCTTTTTTCCTTTCTTTTCTGTAAAAGGGTTTCTCAAAACTCCCTTCAAAAGTTTTGTGGCTGGTTTTTGAGACCTTGTCAAAACTCAGTGGTGGCAAGACACCTTATCAAAAAAATCTAGTTTTGGTTTTTGAGCACCTTATCAAAAGCTCATTGGTGCCCAGGACACCTGATCAACCATTCCTCCAGTGGATTCCTACCTAGGGTGGTAGAAGAGTGGATGTACCCAGGTTGTTGGGGAACCACTATAGCTCCTTGTGTCATCTGATTTGCTGTGCTTTTTTACTTTGCTGTGTGCTGTGTGATTTCTTATTTCTTGCTTACTTAGTTTTTCTTTTTGCAAGCACCTTACACATATACATAAATCAAGACTTCCACTGCTTTATAGTTTTTGAATTGTATATTATTTTAAAATACTCTATTCACCCCCCCTCTAGAGTTAAGGTAGATCTTTCACTCACTTTCAAAATGGCCTCCCCAAGAGACTCTAAGGAGTTCCAGAGGCTGACTGGAAGGCTGGCAGGCCTTAGTCATTTTCTCTCCAAGGCCGGAGAGAAGTGCTCCCCATTCTTCAAAGCCCTTCGGGAGAACCAGAAATTCGAGTGGACTGCGGAGTACGAGGAGGCTTTCGAAAATCTTAAGCAACAACTGACCCGAGCTCCCCTCCTCCAAGGTCCGCAAGGCGATGAGGATCTCTTACTTTATCTGGGAGTAGGGGCTGAGGCGGTTAGTTCGGTGTTGGTTCGAGAAGAAGGAAGGAGGCAGCTCCCCATCTATTACGTGATCCGGGTGTTATGGCAAGTAGAGACAAGGTATCCTATCCTGGAGAAGCTAGTTTTCGCTCTGGTAGTCTCGGCTCGGCGGCTCCGCCCGTATTTTCAGGCTCACTCCATCAAGGTGGTCTCCGATCATCCCCTAAGGAGTATCTTGGATGGGGTGGAACATTCTGGCAGGCTGGCCAAGTGGGCAGTGCAGCTAAGCGAGTTTGATATCTCTTACTCTTCAAGGGTAGCAATCAAGGCCCAAGCGGTAGCAGACTTCTTGACCGACTTCTCGGCCGAGGTGGAGGTAGACGTGGGCGCTTCTCGCCCGGTCTCTTAGAAGATGTTTGTGGACGGGGCTTCTGGCAAGTATTCTGTGGGAGCCGGAGTCGTGTTGGTCAGCCCCTAGGGAACCAGGATCGAGCAGGCTGTCAAGATCCTCTTCCAAGTTACGAATAATCAGGCGGAGTACGAAGCCATGGTGGCCGGCTTATGTCTCGCCAAGGAGCTATCAATCAAGGACATCCGAGCTTTCACTGATTCGATGGTAGTCGCTTCCCAGATCCGGGGAGAGTTCGAGGTCCGTGACCCCATCCTACAGCAATACCTGGTCAAGGTTAAGGGTCTGATCGGGGGGGGGGGGTTCCAGTCTTTCTTCGTCGAGCACGTGCCCCGAGAAGAAAATGCCGAAGCTGATTACCTTGCCAAGTACGGTCCCCGGGCCGGGGGAACGGTCACCGAGCTGTTTCGACCATCCATCGAGGAAGGAGAGATGATGGAGATCGAGTAGCGGCCCTCGTGGAAGGATCCGTTCGTTACGTTTTTAACGACGGGTCAACTTCCCTCGGGCGGGCAGGATCGAAGGAAGTTCCGATATAAGGCCGCGTACTACCTGTTACAAGACTCCGAGCTCTATCACAAGACTATCTCGGCCCCTTTGGCCAGATGCTTGTCGAAAGTCGAGGTCCCCTAAGTTCTTGAGGAGATCCACTCAGGGGAGTGCGGCAGCCATTCTGGGACTCGTACTCTAGAGCAGAGAATCCTGAGGCATGGCTACTTCTGGCCCACCATCCGAAAGGACGTGGAGGCCTTCTCCAAGAAGTGCTCCCAGTGTCAGCTCTTCGTGCCCCTCCAGCTTCAACCGGCTCAACACCTTCGCTCGATCACTGCTCCGTGGCCCTTCGCCATCTGGGGGATGGATCTGGTCGGCCCGTTCCCTCAAGCTAGTGGACAGAGGAAGTTCATACTGGTGATGATCGACTACTTCTCCAAGTGGATCGAGGTCAAAGCCTTGGCCAAGACCACTTCCCAGATCGTCAAAAATTTTATCTGGGGGGAAATCGCGTGCTGGTTTGGGATCCCGCTGGCCATCGTCACCGACAATGGGCCGCAGTTCGCCAGCTTGGAGCTGGAGGACTTTTGCAAGCAATTGGGAACCGACCTTCAGTTCTCCTCAGTGCACCATCCTCGGAGCAATGGGCAAGTAGAAGCTGCCAACAAGCTCATCGTTAACCTACTGAGGAAGAAGGTCGCCAATCTAAAAGGAAACTGGGCCGAACATCTCCCCTCGGTCCTATGGGCTCTGAGAACGACCCCGAACTCGGCCACGGGGGAAACGCCTTTCAAGTTATCCCACGGGTCTGAGGCACTCATCCCAGTGGAGTTTGAGGTGCGAAGTCCAAGAGTAGTTGCGGCCGAAGGCGGGAGCGAGGAATGGATATTGGAGAACGAGGATGCCCAGAGGCTCTCCCTGGATTACGTGGAAGAGCTTCGAGACTTGGCCTCCATATGCAAAGAGGAAGTCAAGAGGCGCATGGCGAGACACTTCGACAAGAATGTCCGCCTGAAAAACTTCCTCACAGGAGATCTGGTCATGAAGAAGGTAGACGCCGCTGGGCGGGGAGTCACTGTGGGCAAGCTGCATCCCAATTGGGAAGGACCCTTCATTGTCCAAGAAGCCCTGACTGCGGGGGGCTATTACCTACAAGATCAAGCAGGGGAGCAGCTAAACGGAACTTGGAGTGGGGACGATCTGAAAAGATTCTACCCCTAGTTGTAACACTTATATCTATTTTATAAAAATGTTATTTAATGTACAGTGGTGACTGGATCGTTCTCCCTTTTTGTGTTAAAAATGTCTCGAGGCTTCTGAGTGCTTCCAGGATCCGCCTCGCCGTCGACTCCGGGAACCAATGGTCGGTTTGTTCTTCGTACGTAGCCAAGTATGGATGATAGGACGATGCTTCAGGATTTTAAGCGCTCTTGTAAGACCGAGCCTCTGCATTATCGGCCGAGATCAGCTCCCCCCCCCCTTGCATGTCGGCCTAGGTCTCCCCGAGTGCATCTCTCTTCCAACTGGTGGAACTACGAGGAACAAATGTACGCCCCGAAATTACCCGGACTCGAGGAGAGGCTGACTTCATCAAGCACCCAGAAGAGGACCTCAAGAGATCGGTAAGGCTGGGTAACCAGCCTAAGAAAGGGCAGGGACGAGCCCAGGGCGGTGTGTCGGCTCCGAGTGCATTCGAAAAGACCCTCGACGGACATCACCCCCCCCCCCCCCGTCCGGACGCTGGCACTCGCAGCCATCAAACGCGGCGGGGAGCGATCTTCACTACCAAATCGAGAGACATACCTTCGACCTATTCTTACTGAATAGCCCAGTACGGATGATAGGACGATGCTTCGGGACTTTGAGTGCTCTTGTAAGACCGAGCCTCTGCACTGTCAGCCGAGATCAGCTCCCCCCCTTGCATGTCGGCCTATGTCTCCCCGAGTGCATCTCTCTTCCGACTGGAGGAATTCTTAGGAGCGGGTCTGGACGCCCCCCCACCCAATTTGGCAGGTTCAAGAGTGTCTACGAAAGGAGAAGAATGCTATTAATTCTCAAACGTCTCCCAAGTGGCAGGATCTTCTCGATTGAGATCAAGACTTCGAGTTGAGCAGCGTCGTAAGACCGGTATCCCCACGAGCTCCTCTCCTCGGGGATCGGCCGATCTCCTCGATTGAGATCAAGACTTCGAGTTGAGCAGCGTCGTAAGACCGGTATCCCCACGAGCTCCTCTCCTCGGGGATCGGTCGATCTCCTCGATTGAGATCAAGACTTCGAGTTGAGCAGCGTCGTAAGACCGGTATCCCCACGAGCTCCTCTCCTCGGGGATCGGCCGATCTCCTCGATTGAGATCAAGACTTCGAGTTGAGCAGCGTCGTAAGACCGGTATCCCAACGAGCTCCTCTCCTCAGGGATCGGCCGATCTCCTCGATTGAGATCAAGACTTCGAGTTGAGCAGCGTCGTAAGACCGGTATCCCCACGAGCTCCTCTCCTCGGGAATCGGCCGATCTTCTCGATTGAGATCAAGACTTCGAGTTGAGCAGCATCGTAAGACCGGTATCCCCACGAGCTCCTCTCCTTGGGAATCAGTCGATCTCCTCGATTGAGATCAAGAATTCGAGTTGAGCAACGTCGTAAGACCGGTATCCCCACAAGCTCCTCTCCTCGGGGATCGGCCGATCTCCTCGATTGAGATCAAGACTTCCAGTTGAGCAGCGTCGTAAGACCGATATCCCCACGAGCTCCTCTCCTCGGGGATCGGCCGATCTCCTCGATTGAGATCAAGACTTCTAGTTGAGCAGCGTCGTAAGACTAGTATCCCCACGAGCTCCTCTCCTCGGGGATCGGCCGATCTCCTCGATTGAGATCAAGACTTTGAGTTGAGCAGTGTCGTAAGACCGGTATCCCCACGATCTCCTCTCCTCGGTGATCGGCCGATCTCCTTGACTGAGATCAAGACTTCGAGTTGAGCAGCGTCATAAAAATGGTATCCCCACGAGCTCCTCTCCTCGGGGATCGACCGATCTCCTTGATTGAGATCAAGACTTCGAGTTGAGCAGCGTCGTAAGACCGGTATCCCCACGAGCTCCTCTCCTAGGGGATCGGCCGATCTCCTCGATTGAGATCATTACTTCGAGTTGAGCAGCGTCGTAAGACCGGTATCCCCACGAGCTTCTCTCCTCGGGAATCGGCCGATCTCCTCGATTGAGATCAAGACTTCGAGTTGAGCAGCATCGTAAGACCGGTATCCCCACGAGCTCCTCTCCTCGGGGATCGGCCGATCTCCTCGATTGAGATCAAGACTTCGAGTTGAGCAGTGTCGTAAGACCGGTATCCCCACGAGCTCCTCTCCTCGGGGATCGGCCGATCTCCTCGATTGAGATCAAGACTTCGAGTTGAGCAGCGTCGTAAGACCGGTATCCCCACGAGCTCCTCTACTCGGGAATCGACCGATCTCCTCGATTGAGATCAAGACTTCGAGTTGAGTAGCGTCGTAAGACCGGTATCCCCACGAGCTCCTCTCCTCGGGAATCGGTCGATCTCCTCAATTGAGATCAAGACTTCGAGTTGAGCAGCGTCGTAAGACCGGTATCCCCACGAGCTCCTCTCCTCGGGAATCAGTCGATCTCCTCAATTGAGATCAAGACTTCGAGTTGAGCAGCGTCGTAAGACCAGTATCCCCATGAGCTCCTCTCCTCGGGAATCGGCCGATCTCCTCGATTGAGATCAAGACTTCGAGTTGAGCAGCGTCGTAAGACCGGTATCCCCACGAGCTCCTCTCCTCGGGAATCGGCCGATCTCATCGATTGAGATCAAGACTTGGAGTTGAGCAACGTCGTACGACCGGTATCCCCACGAGCTCCTCTCCTAGGGAATCGGCCGATCTCCTCGATTGAGATCAAGACTTCGAGTTAAGCAGCGTCGTAAGACCGGTATCCCCACGAGCTCCTCTCCTAGGAAATCGGCCGATCTCCTCGATTGAGATCAAGACTTCGAGTTGAGCAGCGTCGTAAGACCGGTATCCCCGCGAGCTCCTCTCCTCGGGAACCGGCCGATCTCCTCGATTGAGATCAAGACTTTGAGTTGAGCAGCGTCGTAAGACCGGTATCCCCACGAGCTCCTCTCCTCGGAAATCGGCCGATCTCCTCGATTTGATGCCTGCTAAGCCCAGAATCGTATAGAGGAGCGATCTTTCCCCGGGCGAGTAGGCGAGTATACCCCGAGCGAGTAGGCGAGTATATTTTGAGTTGGTAGGCGAATATTCCCAGAACGTGTAGGCGAGTTTCTCTCGGGCAGGCAGGCAAACATTCCTTAGGCGTACGGGCGAGCACGTCACGGCGAGCATGCGAATGGTGTTCAGAGCATCATGTACGCGAGATAAGCAGTCGTCTAGCGAGCACTCCTCCCTGAGCTTATGAGCCTAGCGAGCAATATCAGACCAGTTGAGAATAGAATGCCCGTCTAAACTTATATGAAGTGATGAATTTCAAGCATCAAAAATCAGTACACGGATGAATATTGACGAGCTACTAGCATTCATTGTCGTCAGTATCTGGCCGATATTCCTCATCCCCAATATCTACCTGCTCCTCGTCCTCGTCATCCTCTCCACTCCCACTGCTTCTACTTCCGCTACTGCTGCCGCTAGAGTCACTTGAGCCAGACGGGGACGGGACACAATCTGGCAAGATTGTCCCCTCGGCAAGCAGCTCAAGGATGAGCTCGTCAACAGTGAGCGGTTTCTCCCCTTCAACAAGCTTACCACTGAGCCTGAGCCGCGCGAGTATCACGTTTCCCACCGCCCGTGCAATCTCACGGCAAACGGATGATCTCTCCTCCCAGAGAAGGCGGGATCATTTTATCGCCTACGACGGATCGTCTTCTAGCCGCGGCGCCTCCGGCAACACAGCAGAGGAGCTCGCACGGCCCTCGACGGCAACCAGCCGCATCTCCATCTCGGTCGCGCGAACTTGGACTGCCTCCAGCTCCGCTTGCGAGGTGGCGAGTTTCTCCTCACACTCAAAAAGCTTCTTCGCGGCCTCGATCTCGGCAGTCTGCGAGATATCAGACGTCAGGACCTACCGACTAGACGAATCAGATGTTACCTAAAGACTCACCTCGAAGTCCCTCCAGCGAGCCGACTGCATGCCAAGATCTATGGCCTTCTTGGAGACGACCTTTAGAGCCTCCGTCGTCTCCAGCAGTTTTTTCGCCGAGTAATGCCCTAGCTCGGCGGATCGTGCGAGCGCACAGGCGGATTGGTGGGCGAGTTCCGACGGAGTAAGCTCCAGCATCGACTCCGCGTCCACTCGCCCGTACAAAGCATGGAGAATGGTGAACGCCTCCCCCTTTTCCGCCCAGTCCGTCGACCAGGACGGCAGGTTGGTGCTCAACGACACCAAATTCTCCTCCGCCGACCAGGTCACTAGCGGGCGACCATAGGAGTCCACCACCCCGTGCCCAAGATTGTAATTGGGGTGGAAGCGAGGTGCCTAAGCGTCCACCGGCGATTCACGATCGTCGGACTGAGACGACGACACCTTCACTTTCTTGCTCGCAGGCCCCGGCGACCCGGCCCTCGCCTTTCCCTTGGTCGTTCTCTTCTTCTCCCCAACATTGGCCGAAAGGCGAGCTTCGAGGTTCGAGGTGGCGGCTTCCGTCGCTAACGGGAGAGGCTTCTCCGGAAGCTCGTTGGGGACTGCGAAAGGAACACCAAAAAATTAGTGCGAGCTTCAGTAAAGAACGCGAGCAAGTAAGCAGGTCGCAGCTCGTTCTCGCCTTACCCTCGTGGGGATGAAGCGCCTCCAGCGAGTTGACATTGAGTCGCCAGAGGATCATGTCGAACCAACGACCCCGGAAAGATTCAAAGAGCTCTCGCGAGCACCCTCTAAGATCGGCGGGAGGAAGGCGACATCGGCGCGTTGGTGCGGCCTCCCAAGGGAATCTCTGAAGTCGTCGTGAACAATCACCAGCTGCTCGCTCCAGCGGTGGACTTTGTTAGCGGTCCCCACCAAAGTGCAGACATGGCTGCTGAAAAAGACGGCCCCCTCCGAGGTTGCGGGAAAAGTGAATACTCGGCGAAATACGGAGAGGTCAAAGGCAATCCTCTCCTCCCGAAGGAAGCAGAGGAATCCAATGATTATCGTCATACCAATGGGATTAATCTGCGTCGGGACGATCCCAAAATACCGGAGGATCTCGCAAAACTCAGGCCAGAAGGGAAGTCGCAAGCCAGCGTCAAAATTACGCAGCAACAAGATGAGCGCGCCCTCGACATACGTGTTGAGTCGCTCCCCGCGAGCAGGGAGTCTCGCCGAGTATCCCTCTGGCAATAGGCGCTCTTTGAAAGTCGTGATATCCCTTTCTGTGGTGATCGACTTCTTAAACGCCGCGTCGGCGAAGTTAATGGTGTGAGCCTGTCGGCGAGCGCTGGCGTCGTCACCAACCATGTCCGCGAACTGCACGCAGAGAAAAGTGAAAGTGGTGCGAGGAGATAGGCTACTCGTCGGGGGGAAGAGCTAATCAAAGAACACTTAATGACCCACCAACCCCTCCTATTTATAGACAAAGGCAAAGACGGGGGGGGGGGGGGGGTCTGCCCGTCTCGGCGAGTAGCAACGAAGGTCGCACAGTATACGTAAAGGCGCTGCGATACTCGCTAAAACCTGCATAAAGCTAAATCGACACATCGAAGAAATGAGAATCGCGCATGGAGAAAACAAGAAGCATGGTCGCCAATAAATGTAAAGGAGGAGCATGGTCGCCAATATCCGAGTAACTACAAATTCGCCAATGGCGAGCCCAACTTAGAAAAGAAAAGAAAAACAAAACTATGTCATAGGTGGCCGCTCCGGAGGATGGGGATGTCGCCCGGCCAAGCCCATCTCGCGCGCTCGCCGGTAGTGATCCGTCGCCAGCGCCATCACGTCATCGCCAAGCCTCAGCTGCTCCTCCATCCTAGCCAGTCGCCCCGCGGAACCCATACTCGCCCGGACACCGGCTAGCTCGTCAAGGACCAGCTGCAGGCTATGGTTGTTCAGCTCCAGCTGCCGATCATTCTCTTTCACCATGTGAAAGCGAGCCTCGTAGCTCTCCAAAGTCGCATGCAACCCTTCCATCTTGGCCATCCTCGCCTCCAGAGCCGAGATTCGTCGGTGAGGGTCGCAGATGGAGAGCTGATCGAATTTGCTCTCCAGCTCCATGTAGGTGCGGGCTGCTGCATGGCGATACTCGCTCTCCGATAGACCGATGGCATCTATAAAGGCTGCCCCAGGGGTCGCCGGGCGATCTGGAAAATAGGAAGAACAAGTCGTCAGGACGAATGCAGATGACATGGTCAGAGATAAAAAAAGCTCACCACGACGAGGAGATCGGGACCGGCGCGGCGAAAGAGCACGACCAGGAGCATCTCGCCTCCCAGAAGACGAGCCGCCAGGGTTGTCGGAAGATTTGCCCTGCCCATGTCCTCCCGATCCGCGACCGCCATAATCGGAATCCCCAACTCGCGGAGGGAAGTAAGCCGGTCGCGTCCTATCCGACTTATTCAACGGTGGCGGAGCCTGAGACAAACTCGTCGGTTGATGCAGGGTCTTCGATGCAGGAGGCGGAGGGTGTCGCGGAAGATCCGCTCTCTGTTGAGCGGACAAAGGCGGCGGCGGAGGTAAAACGATACCCGGCGCCTGGCTAGGAGCAGCGACCAAGGGCGGCGGTGGCGGCAAAGAGACGCTAGTCGCGGGCAGCATCGTGTCGCCTACGACACCAGGAGCGACTTTACTCACCGAGGGGTCCTTGCTTACTGGTGCGACTTCCCTGGCGGGGAGGACCTTCGTCGACAATTCTTTGCTCATCGGGGGGACGTCTTTCGCTGAGGAATCCCCCGATACCTTCTTCGAGCCGAGATTCAACCGAACTGTGTGAGCGGTCCGGAACGGTCTATCGACCGCCAGCGCGAGCAAGGGGGCCGAGCTCAAAGGGGGGACGTCAAGAGGCGCATCCGCGGCATTCGGAGGAGAATCTGCACAGCGAAGGAAATTAGCGAGAAGCATGCGGTGACAAGCTATAAGGAGTGGAGCTTCGAAGTACGGCGACCTGCCACAGTGACGACCTAGATCCGGGATACCGCGAGCTCCTTGGCCGCTTCGGGATTCTCCGGCGGACTGTTCACCACCGACTCAGGAATGTCATCGAGCCCGAGGTCGCTTAGAAGTTTTTGGTGCCAGCAGAAGGCGTGGGATTCCCAGTCGCCGTCGCGACTGGCTCAGAGGGTGGAGGCGAGCGGACCACCGTGGTGGCGGGCTGTTTGGGTTTCTTAGCCTTTTTCCTTTTCGACGGCGGAACCTCGGAGGCGGCATCCTCCTCGCGCGGCCTTTTTGGTCTTGTGATACCGAGGAGATCAGACAAGGCGCTGAGACCATCCTGGAGCATCTTCGCGTCGGTCTCCGACATTTTCGGCGAGATTCAAAGTCCGTCTCGGAAATCAACCCCCCCCCCCTATTTATAGACTCCGCCAAGCCCGCGGCAAGGCGAGTAATCCAGATACTCGGCAGGCGCCCTCGCCGAATAAGAGTTGGATGTTTCTTTCAGGGCTCCTACGTCGCCCAAAAAGGGCGGGGATTGTGTACAACCCGTATTCGACGAGAGTAGACCCTACCATCGCCAGGACATCAGAAGTCAAGGTCAACAAGTCAAGAAAGGGGGTCAAGATCAGCGCCCCAGGCCGCAGAAGACTCGAGCGAGTATGGCGAGCTCCCTAGGCCTACTCGCCAGGTGGCGACTAAGGCGAGATACTCGCCTGTCCCGTGCAAGCTCTCCAGAAAGTCGCCCGATCGCCAGGGTGGGGGTATAAGTAAGCCCCCCCTCTCTTTGGATTTCCCTATAAATAGGACCCCAGGGATACGAAGGAGAGGACGAACGAACCTCGGATAGTTACTCGCGAGTTCCTCGGATTCCCTTTTCCCAGAGAACAAGCTGCGACTAGCTACCCCGTTACTCACTTGCCTCCTTCGTACCTAGCTCGACCATTTTGGTTGAGAAGGGGTTGCTTCTTCCAAGCAACTGGGTACGCGGTGGGACCTTCCTGCTGCAGCATCCTGAGGTCCTGTTTCAGTTAACTCATTTCTATTCCCGTCCCTGTGGATCGTCTCATTGACCGCTCGACCAGTAGCCTTAGGCCGCCTAGTTCGATTTCTGAGGTCGGGATTTTCCTGGCATCAACACCTTCTTGTATGCGTCCAATAACAAATATGTCGTTTGTGAACGTTAAACCCAATTTTGCGAGTATAGTCAGAGTATAGTGCATATGTCTCTTCATTAGAATGTACAGCAGGGAAGACGACAACCTCTTTGTTGGCCTGCAAAATAAAAAGCTTTAAATTATACTAAATGAATATATGAAAAATTTATACAAAATGCCCTTAGAATTTATCATAATTTCGGCATGATTTAAAGATAAATCCGGACAGTTAAGAGACAAATTTGACCGGTTTAGAGATGAATCTGGATGATTTAGAGGCAAATACGTACATTTTTTTTAACATATATGCCCATAGTAACATATACGGTGTAACACCCCCATTCCGTCACGAATAATCTAACAGAAGGTCCGATCGGGGTCCCACGTCATATTACACGAACAGACTAAAGGGTTACAAAATAAACCATAAATTCTTTTTATTTTGAAAACGCACTATAACACAGAGTTGCATTCTAACAGAAGCATCTAAGAGTTATAAAATCAATCACTCAAATAGGAATGTCCACTAACCACTACCTACACCAGGAATGAAAAGACAGACACCACATAATTTTGGCTTTAAGGCCTTACATCAATAAAGTTTCTTCCAAACAAAAGTGGATTTCATACATCGGCACGCAGACCGGCTAAACATGAAAACTATAGCAAAATTTGGACCTTCGAGGACCGACACAGCTTTGGGCTCATGCCCGCTACTTTCCGCTTGGCTGTGCAGTACCTGCACGCAAAACATTCCATCAAGCGGTGACAAACAAGAAAACGGTCAGCTAGTAACAACATATACGGCCATAGTAACATATACGACCATAATATAACATATTTGCTTGGTCTTGCAATATACAATCAAACAACATATAGCAACAAGCAGAACGAATAAGCATCAACATACGCAGTAAGTGTCTTATAGTATCCGGGACCTCTTTATCCTTTCCGGAGAGAATTTTGTTGGTCGACGTACTCGAAAGATGTGTGAACCGCACAATTGTACTGCTAGCTGAGAAATGGTGGTGATTCAAAGAAATCTTAGGCTTATAGCAGTGATTCTGCAAGAAGTTGCCAGACCGCCAGAGACATGTCGCAAGGAGTAGACAATGATCCTGGTTCACACAATTCTTCTGCAGCGTATTCAAACGTAGCAGCTCTGCAATTTTTTCAGTTCCGATGGTCAAATTGGATGTATTTTCTCGCCTAATGCGCACACCTTGCTCTCTTTCCGCCGTCTTCTCGGTGCGCGCCAAAATTTTTTGCGAGATTCACAAAATGCGGACTGTAGGATTTGAAGGAGCATACAATTGTTTATTTTTCATATGCTACAAAATAAAAATAACTTCCACCCATATGAAATAGTTCAATTGTTGGCGGGCCCTCCATAATGACCACTGACCATAAGTCCCTTCCGGAGAGAATTTTGTTGGTCGACCTACTCCAAAGATGTGTGAACCACACAGTTGTAATGTCGGCTGAGAAATGGTGGTGATTCAAAGAAACCTTAGGCTTTTAGCAGTAATTTTGCAAGAAGTTGCAGGACCGCCAGAGTCTTGTCGCAAGGAGTAGAAAAAGATCCAAGTTCACACATGTACAACATCGGACTAGCAGGCGAACGAGAGGGCCCAGGCAACGAAAGCCGAGCGAGAGGGCTCAGGCGAGGGGTACTAGGAAAGAGGCGACAGGCGAGGGCACCAGGCGAAAGGCGCCAGGAGACAAGATAAGGAGTGAGATTCATTGCATCGAGCGAGACGGCCTAAGTGGAGCATGGCTTTCGATGGGTGAATGCCGAGACGGGAGGCTTTTTCGGCGAATGGCCAGCTCCTCGCGCGAAAAGGCTCCAGGATAGGAGCTCTCGCCCGGGGTCGCCCTCTCGCCATGCGAGAGGACCTCATGTGAGAGGACCTTATGGAGGAGCACTCGCCAAGTGCCACTTTGGTTCAGGGCCGATTCAGGTAGGGCCGGGCCCACTTTTTGGGCCCCAGGGAGGTTTTACCCTTTGTACCCAGGGTGGTCTGCATTTAGCCTTTGCGAACAGCGGAGTTTGGCTGTTGGCAGACCTAGCCAGGGATATTCTGGTAATTTCAGGGCGGTGTAAATTGGTTATTTGTAGTCCCAGTTCGGAGGCCTATAAATAGACCAGTAAGGTGCCTTAGAAGAGCAAGCTTTCTTGACTCCTTCCATTTCTTCTAAGGCACCTAGCTCAGCATTGGCTAGGGAGGAGAAGAGCTTTAGTCTCTTCCGGGTACGAGGTGGGACCTCCTCGCTGGGTCCTCCGGTCTAGTTCTTCGCCTCGAGTGTAATCCTAAGGGAGTAAGCGCGAGTTGCCTCAGTAGTTCCGAGATTTAGAGGAATCGACCTTGTTGGTTCCAACATTTTGGTGCGGTGAGCATGGAACAGCAGCTTGTGCGGAAGAACGAAGGGTTACCTCATGGCGGGAGATGCAGGAGGAGAAGGTGAGGGGTCCCCGAGCCCGGGGGGTTACGTCGGGAGGGCAGAGGTCATGTCGTCCATCGGAGGGATCATGGACATGCTGAAGCAGCTCACACAGAGAGGGGAGTGCGAGACCCCCCCCACCCCAGGTGCCGGACCACGCGCTCCGCGAGGGGGTTGAGCCAGCACAGATAGGTGAGGACGCACCCGGGAGGCGACCAGGAAAGGAGGTGGCGGCGGAAGGAAGCCGGCGAGAGGTGGAAGGAAGGGAGCTCTTCCCCAGCCCGGCGAGTGCCGTCGCTCCCGCGGGGCTAGTCGCGCGAGTTGACCTGGCGAGAGCACCGGTGAGAGGATACCCCTTCTGCGAGTTGGTCCTCTCGGCACCCGTTCCGGAAGGGTTCCGCGAGCCGGAGATGACTTACTACGTGGCGAAGGATGACCCCCTCCAACATCTGCAATGGTTTGAAGATGCGGTCTCCATCAGACCTATGACCGACGCCTTTAAGTGCCGCCTCTTCGTCATCACTTTGAAGGATAAGGCCAGGGACTGGTTCCATCAACTCCCAGCGGGTTCTATTTATTGCTTCGAAGACCTGAGCAGGAGCTTCCAGCTGTGCTTCTCGACCTCGAAGAAGAGGAAGAAGAACTCGGAGTCCATCTTCCTGATCAAGCAGAAGACGGACGAGTCTTTGGCTCAGTATGTGGATCATTTCTAGGAGGAGATCTTAGACATCCAGGAGGTGCCCGGTTTCGCCCTCCAGATGGCCTTCACCGTGGGGTTGAGGGAAGGCTTCTTCAAGATGAGCCTAACCCGGAAGGCGTCATTGTCCTTCGAGGGATTGATGGAGAAGGCAGCAAAGGAGATAGCCATGGAGGCGGCAAACCCGGCATTTGCAAGGAAGTTAGCAAGGCTGACGGAGGGGGAGCAGAGAGAGTCAGGAGGAACAAGGCAACAAGAGGGAAGGAGAAGGGAGGAGCCAAGGGGACCAGTGCACCCAGAGTTGGGCTGGAGGCAACCAGGAGGCCCAGCTCAAGGACCAGGAAGGGGTCCTTCGCAGGGGGGAAGGAACTTTTATCCGGGACCAGGGAGATTTCATCCGCTAGGGTGGGGGCATGGCCCAAGGCCACTCCCACCTCCGCCTCAGCAAGCTATGGCCATTGGCCGAGGAAGAGGAAGAGGAAGAGAGCGTGGGAGGGCGATTAGGGGGAGGAGGAGGAACCCCCAAGATGGGAGATATGGGGGAGGAGTTCTGCCATATTGCGACTTCCATGAGGAAGAGGGCCATGCGGCGGCCACATACCCGGAGTTCTTAGAGTTGAGGAGGGGCAGAGGAGGAGAAGACCAACGGCCAGCAGTGCAGATAGTGGAGATGCTAGGAGCCGCGGAGGAGGATCGATGTGTGGATCGGTCGGACACAGGAGATTGAGGAGGGATCGGGGTGATTCATGGGGGGGGGGGATCGAGGCCACCCGCAAGGCCAGTCTTCACATAATGTATCGTCGGAGCGTTGCCTCGACGTCGCAAGCCCCACCCCCGAATGAGAAAATCACCTTTTCCAGAAGGGACCTACCAGATCATGAGGACCCATTCTGCGACGCGCTGGTAATCCGTACCGCTATTGAGAACTTCACGGTGTCCCGAATTTTTGTGGACAACGGGAGTTCCGTCAATGTAATCTTCAAGAAGGCATTCAATGAGATAAGGGTGGAGGCACGAAGAGTGTTGGCGGCGGATGGACCATTGTTTGGATTCTCGGGGGAGAGGAAGGAGGTCGAGTGAGGAGTAGGACTTCAGGTGACGCTGGGGGGGTTGTCCAGGAACTGTCGTTTTGTGATAGAGGATGCCCCCAACAGCTATAATGCGATCTTCGGGCACTCTTTGATCAGCGCCTTTAGGTGCGTACCATCCTCGTTCCATCAGTTCTTGAAGCTTAATTCAGGAGGAACCCAGATCAGGGTAAGGGGGGATCCAAAGGCGGCTCGAGAGTGCTACGTGACGGCGGTCAACACCATCTCATGGAAGGGGGATGCAGAGGAGCTGGAGGAAAGGATGGAACGGGAGGAGTTGGAGAAAGAAGGAGGAGGTGAGAGAGGCATTGCGGTGGAGCCAGCAATGGCAGGAGAGCAGGTGGCTGGAGGAGAGGAGTTGGAGAGAGAAGAAGGAGGAGGTGAGAGAGGCATTGCGGTGGAGCCAGCAGTGGTAGGAGAGCAGGTGGCTGGAGGAGAGGAGTTGGAGAGAGAAGAGGGAGGAGGTGACAGAGGCACTGCGGTGGAGCCAGCAATGGCAGGAGAGCAAGTGGCTGGAGGAGAGGAGTTGGAGAGAGAAGAAGGAGGAGGTGAGAGAGGCATTGCGGTGGAGCCAGCAGTGGCAGGAGAGCAGGTGGTTGGAGGAGAGGAGTTGGAGAGAGAAGAGGGAGGAGGTGACAGAGGCATTGCGGTGGAGCCAGCAATGGCAGGAGAGCAGGTGGCTGGAGGAGGGGAGTTGGAAAGAGAAGAGGGAGGAGGTGATAGAGGCATTGCGGTGCAGCGAGCAATGGCGGGGGAGCAAGTGGCTAGGGGGCGGGAGCGTAGGGGGAATGAAGGAAGTATTGGGGAAAAGAAGAGAAAGAGGGCATCTGTAACACCCCGAAACTCAAAAGAGGGACATGCGACTTTTAAGCCAAGTCTGGGACTTGGAGCTGGTGTCACGGGTCGTGTCACGGGCGTGACACAGGCGTGTTCGGCCTCGGGTCATGTGGTCGACGTTTTGACGATCGGAGATCGTCGAGTTGAGGCACACAGCCTGGGACACGAGCGTGTCCCAGGGCGTGTCACTTTGGGCAGTTTTCTAAGTCATGCACATGGGCCATGACACGGGCCCAGACACGGGCATGTCACATGCGACACGGGCATGTCGGGTGCCGTGTCGCAGGCCGTGTCCTTCTCGGGTTGGGAAAGCTGGCCGATTGCACACGGGGGGGCATGACACGGGTCTCGACACGGGCGTGTCACATGTGACACGGGCGTGTCGGAGGCTGTGTCGAATGCCGTGTGCTAGTTTTTGAGTCGGTCGAGACGGCGAATGGGTGACACGGCCTTGCACACGGCCGTGTTGCAACCCGTGTTCGGCCCAGATTTTGTATTATTGGGCTGAATCGTGGCCGTTCGTTTCCTTGGTTTGGGATCCGACGGCTCAGGGCTGTTGCTGGGATGTTATATCCGAGAATAGGGTTACAAACCCTATCATTTCTTTGGGTTCATCTCTCTCTAAATCCTAGAGAGAAGGGAGAGCAAGGAGGAGGAAGAAGACCAAGATCCGGTCACCGGCGGAGCTTCGGAGCTCCAAATCACGATCCGAGTCCGGATTCGGGAAGGCGAGGCCGATACGGTGCTTTCCATCCGGCTAGATCGTCATGGCACCGAGGAAAAGCGAAAGGGTAACGATTCTCTTCTTGAGCATGTGAAGCTCTTCTTCCTTTGCATGGGAAAACCCCTCTCCCGCGAGTGTGCGGCGAGATCGTGGTATTCCTTGGGGTAGATATGTGAAGTCCCCCTTGTTAGAGTCCGGAATCGTAGTACGGACATAGGCATGCTGTGTGAAGCCTACCCGGACGTGTTTTCCGGATCGGTGATGATTTGATGTGCATTTTTAGCCGGAGAAGACTCCGAGCATTTTGATTGTTTTCGGGTTGCTATGCGGTAGAATGCATCAGGGAATCTTGGGGATTAACCCCGAGGTGCACCCGAAAATTTGGGCAGAAGCGAGGTTCTGCCATTTTGGTGGCCTGGGAGCCAGCCGGGAACATAGCGGGGCTATGCACCATATTTGAATGCATCAGGGATCCTTGGGGATGAACCCCGAGGTGCACCCGGAAATTTTGACGGAAACGCAGTTCTGTCATATCGGTGGCCTGGGAGCCAACCGGGTACATAGCGGGGCTATGTACCATGTTTGATCGGTATTTGGGACTGGGGAAGCTTAGTCCGCGTCAAAGGCCAAATGGCAACGGCGGGGTGAGCAACGGACTAGTGGACCCCTACCCGCTCCACCTGCTCGGTTAAAGTGACCTAAAGTTTTACGTGGGACTTACCGAGGTTTGGAGATCGAGTCTAGGCTACGGCTGAAAGGACTAAATGCTTACGAGGTTGCCATCCTGGGGGTGGTGGCGGAGTTAAGGACCGGACGGGGTTCGGACTGGCCCGCCGAGTAAGTGCCCTGAGAGCACGGGGTGTACGGCCATGTGAGCGTGCACCTATGATGTGATGCTTATTTTGCTGTGTTGCTTGTTTTGCTAACAAGTGCAGGGAAGAAGCTTTGCCGCCCCGGTTTGGGGGCGGAGTCGTTATAATTTGGTCAGCATAGCTGACCGTTGCCTTTGTTTACCACCGTGCGGTGGATTGTTGCTTGCAGGTGCTGCGGAGCCGAGAGGTAATTAGCGGGCTAAAGCCCAAGTTGCTGTGCCGGCCCTCGAAGGCCAAATGTTGAGTGTTTTCCTTTTTGTACTCATGTGTGACCGGCCTGCGTGCCGTGGTATGGAATACATTTTTATTAAGCAAACTCTTGTAAGGCTATAAGGTCGTTATTCATGTATTAAACATTCTTTTGTGTTTGGTTTAGTGGACATTCACGCTGGCAGGGTTCTTAATTGTGCAACTTAATAATTGCTTCCGCTAGGTGTTGTGTAGGACGTTGTGATTGGTTGAATGGTTTCAATACGTAACCAACCGGTCTGTCCGTAGTATATGGCATCGGGCCCCGGCCGGACCTACTGTTATATACTATGTGACGGATAGGGGTGTTACAGCATCACTAGAGGAGGACTTTGGAAGAGGTAAAGGAAGGGTCCAGGAGAGGGTAGCTGCCGTGGAAGGCCTGGGAGTTGAGTACAGGGCAAAAGACCTGGAAGAGGATCTGAGGGAGCCAGAAGAAGAAGAACCTTCAAGGTTGAGGGCGGCTGTGGAAATTCTAGAAGTGGAGATCCTCACAAAGGACGGAAGGAGGGACAAGATAAAGATCAGCGGAGAGCTCACTCCCAAAGACCAGGAGGAGATCCGGAGGTGCGTGCAAAAGAACATTGACGTCTTCTCCTGGTGCGCGGCGGACGTGCTAGGGATCGACGCGGACGTGGCTTACCACCGTCTCAACCTTGACCCCAAGGTCCGTCCCATCCAACAGAAAAAGAGGGCCATCGCCTCCAAGATGGCCAGGCCTATCAGAGAAGAGGTGGATAAGCTGCTCCAGGCAGGATTCATATCTGCCAACAGGTATCCGGGGTGGGTGAGTAACGTTGTAATGGTGAAAAAGGGGGAGGGGAAATGGAGGATGTATATTGACTTCTCTCTTTTAAATAAAGCATGTCCTAAGGATTGTTACCCCCTGCCTCGAATCGACGCGCTGGTTGGCTCAGCCGTCGGCTTCTCACTGATGAGCTTTTTAGATGCTTTTTCAGGATACCATCAGATTCGCATGCACCCACCGGACGTCAAGGACGTCACCTTCGTCACGGAGTATGGGTGCTTCAGTTACAACATGATGCCCTTCAGGCTAAAGAATGCGGGAGCAACATATCAAAGGATGATGGACCAGATTTTTCGAGAGCAGAAAGGGCGGAACCTCGAGGTCTATGTAGATGACTTGATGGTTAAGAGTCGGGACCTCGGGTCACATGTCCTGGATCTGCAGGAGACGTTTATGACTGTAAGGAAGTATAAGATGAGGCAGAACCCTCTGAAATGTGTGTTCGGGGCCAGCAGGGGGAAGTTTTTGGGACATCTCCTTACTCCCACAGGGGTGGAACCCAATCCAGACAAGGTAAAAGCAATACTAGAGCTGAAATCTCCTCGGAACGCCAAGGAGGTTCAGCGTCTTACGGGCAAGCTAGCATGGTTGAGCAGATTCCTCTCTAGAGCAGGAGATAGATGCTCCTCTTTCTTCCGAACTCTAAGGGGAGGAAGGGAGTTCGAATGGACATTATAATGTGAAAAGGCCTTTGAGGCTCTGAAGCAGCAGCTTACCCAGACGCCGCTACTTCAAGGGCCGAGGGAAGGGGAGAGTTTGTTCCTCTATTTGGGGGTAGGGACGGGGGCGGTTAGCTCGTTCCTCGTCCGAGAGGAGGGAAAGAAGCAATTCCCTATTTATTATGTAAGCAGGGTCCTCAAAAAGGCCGAGCTGAAGTACCCCATCCTAGAAAAGCTGGCTTTCGCTCTCATCATGTCGGCCCGGAAGCTTAGTCCATACTTTCAAGCCCATGTAATTCAGGTCGTGACGGACCACCCCCTTCGCCGCATCCTCGAGGGGGTCGAGCACTCGGGAAGATTGGCCAAGTGGTCAATAGAGCTCAGCGAATTCGACCTCTCCTACATCCCTCGAGAGGCTATTAAGGCGCAGGTAGTGGCGGACTTCTTGGCGGACTATGTGGTAGAGGCTGCGGAGGTGGATGTATCTCCCGTGGAGGCTTGGGAGATGTTGGTTGATGGAGCTTCTAGTAAGAATTCTTTTGGGGGAGGAGTCATCTTGACAAGTCCCGAGGGGACTAGGATCGAGCAAGCCTTGAAGATACACTTCACCCTCACGAACAATCAAGCCGAGTACGAAGCAATCATCGTCGGGCTTCGGCTGGCTAGGGAGTTGGGCATACAGGATATCAGGGTCTTCACGGACTCCTTGGTGGTGGCAAGACACATCAACAGAGAATTCGAGGTGAGGGAACCGACCCTCCAGTTGTACCTGGTAAAGATAAAGGGTATCGTTGGGCAGTTTTATAGCTTCTCCGTCCAGCACGTTCCTCGGGAAGAGAGTGCTAGGGCAGACTCACTCGCAAAGCATGGTCCTCAGGCCGGAGGGACTATGACCGAGCTCTTCAGGCCTTCCATAGAAGAAGGGGAGATAATGGAGGTCGACCAGGAGGTGTCCTGGATGGCCCCTTTTGTGACCTTCTTGGAGACGGGACGTCTACCCGAGGGGGATCTCGAGAGGAAGCGGATTAGGTACAAGTCGGCTTATTACCTGTTGAAGGAAGGAGTGCTTTACCGAAAGACATTGTCAGGATTGCTAGCCCGGTGTGTATCCGAGAAGGAAGCATCAAAGGTATTGGAGGAGGTCCATTCAGGGGAATGCGGAAGCCACTCAGGAAGTCGGACTTTGGAAGGGAGGGTACTAAGACAAGGCTATTTCTGGCCTACCCTCCGGAAAGACGCAGAGGAGCTTGCTAAGAGGTGTAGTGTAACACCCCTATCCGTCACATAGTATATAACAGTAGGTCCGGCCGGGGCCCAATGCCATATACTACGGACAGACCGGTTGGTTACGTATTGAAACCATTCAACCAATCACAACGTCCTACACAACACCTAGCGGAAGCAATTATTAAGTTACACAATTAAGAACCCTGCTAGCATGAATGTCCACTAAACCAAACACAAAGGATTGTTTAATACATGAATAACGGCCTTATAGCCTTACAAGAGTTTGCTTAATAAAAATGTCTTCCATACCACGGCACGCAGGCCGGTCACACAAGAGTACAAAAAGGAAAACACTCAACATTTGGCCTTCGAGGGCCGGCACAACAACTTGGGCTTTAGCCCGCTAATTACCTCTCGGCTCCGCAGCACCTGCAAGCAACAATCCACCGCACGGTGGTAAACAAAAGCAACGGTCAGCTATGCTGACCAAATTATAACGATTTCGCCCCCAAACCGAGGCGGCAAAGCTTCTTCCCTGCACTTGTTAGCAAAACAAGCAACACAGCAAAATAAGCATCACATCATAGGTGCACGCTCACACGGCCGTACACCCCGTGCTCTCAGGGCACTTACTCGATGGGCCAGTCCGAACCCCGTCCGGTCCTTGACTCCGCCACCACCCCCAGGATGGCAACCTCGTGAGCATTTAGTCCTTTCAGCCGTAGCCTAGACTCGATCTCCAAACCTCGGTAAGTCCCACGTAAAACTTTAGGTCGCTTTAACCGAGCAGGTGGAGCGGGTAGGGGTCCACCAGTCCGTTGCTCACCCCGCCGTTGCCATTTGGCCTTTGACGCGGACTAAGCTTCCCCAGTCCCAAATACCGTTCAAACATGGTACATAGCCCCGCTATGTACCCGGTTGGCTCCCAGGCCACCGATATGATAGAACTGCATTTCCGTCAAAATTTCCGGGTGCACCTCGGGGTTTATCCCCAAGGATCCCTGATGCATTCAAACATGGTACATAGCCCCGCTATGTTCTCGGCTGGCTCCCAGGCCACCAACATGGCAGAACCTCGCTTCCGCCCAAGATTTCTGGGTGCACCTCGGGGTTAATCCCCAAGATTCCCTGATGCATTCTACCGCATAGCAACCCAAAAACAATAAAAAATGCTCGGAGTCTTCTCCGGCTAAAAATGCACATCAAATCATCACCGATCCGGAAAACACGTCCGGGTAGGCTTCACACAGCATGCCTATGTCCGTACTACGATTCCGGACTCTAACAAGGGGGACTTCACATATCTACCCCAAGGAATACCACGATCTCGCCGCACACTCGCGGGAGAGGGGTTTTCCCATGCAAAGGAAGAAGAGCTTCACATGCTCAAGAAGAGAATCGTTACCCTTTCGCTTTTCCTCGGCGCCACGACGATCTAGCCGGATGGAAAGCACCGTATCGGCCTCGCCTTCCCGGATCCGGACTCGGATCGTGATTTGGAGCTCCGAAGCTCCGCCGGTGACCGGATCTTGGTCTTCTTCCTCCTCCTTGCTCTCCCTTCTCTCTAGGATTTAGAGAGAGATGAACCCAAAGAAATGATAGGGTTTGTAACCCTATTCTCGGATATAACATCCCAGCAACAGCCCTGAGCCGTCGGATCCCAAACCAAGGAAACGAACGGCCACGATTCAGCCCAATAATACAAAATCTTGGCCGAACACGGGTTGCAACACGGCCGTGTGCCTGGCCGTGTCACCCACTCGCCGTCTCGACCGACTCGAAAACCAGCACACAGCATTCGACACGGCCTCCGACACGCCCGTGTCACATGTGACACGCCCGTGTCGAGACCCGTGTCACGCCCCCCGTGTGCAATCGGTCAGCTTTCCCAACCCGAGAAGGACACGACCTGCGACACGGCACCCGACACGCCCGTGTCTCATGTGACATGCCCGTGTCTGGGCCCGTGTCATGGCCCGTGTGCATGACTCAGAAAACTGCCCAAAGTGACACGCCCTGGGACACGCCCGTGTTCCAGGATGTGTGCCTCAACTCGACGATCTCTGATCGTCAAAACGTCGACCACATGACCCGAGGCCGAACAAGCTCGTGACACGCCCGCGTCACGCCCGTGTCACGCCCGTGTCACGCCCGTGTCACGCCCGTGTCACGCCCATGTCACACCCGTGTCACGCCCGTGACACGACCCGTGACACCTACTCCAAGTCCCAGACTTGGCTTAAAAAGTCGCCCGTCCCTCTTTTGAGTTTCGGGGTGTTACAACTCTCCCCCTCTTAAAAGAATTTCGTCCACGAAATTACCAAAGGAGAGAAAACAGAATCTCTCAGTGGTACTCAGGCGGAACAACTCCGGGTACACTTCCAGCATAGATTGCTCTCACTCCTAAGAGCTCCTGGCTAACACAAAAGTCCCACCGGACCACGACTATCCTGATCTCCTTGAGACAAAGTCGCTCTACTTCACGGTCTCCAAAACGAATGGGTTTGACCCTAGTCGTCAACCTTTCGTCCACCAAAACTTGATCACTCACGATCAAGTTCGAAGGCTCTTGCGTCGCCTCACCAAACCGCTCTAGAATTCTCTAGTGGTCCACGGTATATCGGACTCAGCTTCCCTAAGCGTCTCTCTCGTGAAACACTCTTGAACGACTATAATTTCCAACACGCCATCCGATAACTCATCATTCCGTTACGTGGCGTTAGAGCACTTAATGTAAGACCCCCCCTTTTTTTTTCTTTTTCGACACTGGGGTCTTAGCCCAGAACTGCCGCTTTGCGGTGGCACCGACTCACGGGAAGGCCGCCACTACAAAACGCCAATCCTGCCGGCCCTTTTCGATCACAAGAAAGAGAAGTAATTATACATAAAGTGTAAACGAGTCCACAGAAACATGTAAATAAAAGTGAAATCACATCCAGTCCATTAGTAGATAATAACAGGAAATAGATAACATAAGTACTGCAAGGATACAAATCAGGTGAAAAATAGATAAACGGGCTCGAGCCCGGTACATCAGAGTCCTCACTACAAATCACTCATCGCAGAAACTATAAAGTACTAATCACTCACGGAGCTGGTCGCAGGTGCACCGGTGCTAGACTGACCTACCTCCATGCGCACCGTACTCCGCTGGTGCTGGTCTCTGGACTGCTAGTCCCTGTCTCCCATCCGGAGCTCCTATAATATTGTGGTTCGAAAACCATTAGTCATAAAGACTAAGTCCTATCATCCCCTACCCCTCCCCCCACGGCTCCTAAGCACCGGGCGGAGAGGATGAAAGGGAAGCTATAAAGGTGGAGAATAATCAAGCAGGTGACAGGGGAGTTATTCTAACAACTATCTAGAACAACTAGCAAATTCTATGGTAGTAAGTGGTAAAGAAGACAAGTAGTAAGTAGCAATAGTATAAAAAGGCAGCTAGAGAACAGTAAGTAAAATAGTAAGTAAGTAAGTAGGTAACCTTAACTTATATGAATGCCCATACAAACTTATAAGTTAAGGGGTCTTCTGCAAGGCTCCCATCGTATAAAAAGTCCCATACCGATTTATACGTTGGGGTGTCGGTTGTATGCAAGTATGAGTGTAGTGATATGCTATGCCATGATTCATGTAAGTGTAACTCACGCACACGACTCTATGCGCACAGACCTTTAGTTCCCCCTGTTCGGGCAGCTAGCTTCACTCCCAGGAACCTCCGTAGTAGCAAACAGAGACAGTGGGTCGGGCCCCCCACTCCTAGGTGGGTATCCACACTACCGGGCCTAGCCCTTCCGTACGCCCCTAGAAGAACACAACCTAGAGTATCCGCGTACTACTGCTGGCTATACCCACCAGACTTTCATTGGCTAAGTGTCCCACACCGCCGAGTCATCGTACCGATGTCGGTGTGAACGACAATCGTATATCGAAGACCCACCACCTTTATTCTGTACTCCAACCCTCGAGCCCTCGGCTCCCCGGACTGTCCCGTCCGTACATCTACCTTCAGAGCTACCGTCTGAATGGCAACCAAACCAATTACTCTACCTTCCTAGCTATCGAGGTGTGTGTATGTGCAACCCTAGTTATACTAGTTACTCTTTTTGCTTATTATTCCCACGGTTTACGTTAGCCCGGGACTGCCCCCGGTATTCCCCGTGAAGGGCTCTCAAAGGGCACTAGGAACTATGATGGTAGTTGAAGCCCGCCGTTCCCTTTCGCAAGGCACTTATTGTTATTGGTTGATAACCATTACCCGATCCCCTTTTTAAGTTACTTTAGATCTAGCCCTAGCGTATTAAGACTCTTCCACTCCTACCCGGGGTGGACGATCTTTCGTCGTTCCCGTGCGCCACTTAACTTAACCAGTCTCACACTCTACTTATCCTGACCTCCAACAATGAACTTGATTTAACTCACCCTATCCAAACCAGCAAGCTACCAAAATTCCATCTCCCAAGTTCATTACCCACTCTAGTTCAGCTTCTGCTGTTCTTACTAAACGTAGACCATCCTAAGCTTTATGAGGTATGCAAGGGGTGGTATTCCAAATTGTCTTCCAAATCTCCTATAATACTTACTGGAGGTCTACCATGACATAATTAGTCTAAATCCAAGATTTCCAAATTTTCCTATTTATCGGGCATTTAATTTATTTATTCTAAGATTCCAAATGCCCTAATATGAACATGAAGTGCAATAATGAGCCAACAATAAATCATCATAAAATCAGTAAAAATCCTATGAGATATTTAAACAGTAATTCCAAGTTTTGAGAAATTCCAGAGGTGTTTAGGCCTATATTTCCTAATTTACCGTTTTAGGCCATTTTTACTATATTATGAAGGAAGTGTCGAAGTATGAGACCGGGCGGTCTGCCGGTTTGAGCATGGCGGGTTGTTAACCGGGCGGTCTGGCGGATTGAGGTTGGCGGGTTGATTTCCAGACTGTTGCTGTGTGGTATCCGGCGGTCTGACGGATTATCTCCGGCGGCTTGGAAACCGGCCGGTCTAGCGGTCTCCTACCGCATCTCTCTCTTGGTTCTGGTATTGCCGAGCGGTTAGAACATTGTCTAACCGCGCGGCCTGTTCCGGTCTCCATTGTCTAACCGCGCAGATCTGTTGTATAGCTTTAGTCCCACATTGTTAGTTTGTATTCTTCTCTCTCTCCTCCATTCTATAAAAGGGAGGTCATACCTTTGTAAATGATATCTTTTTGGATAATAAAATTTCAATTATTCAAAGTTCCGGCTTGTTTTCTAGTCGTTTGTTCTCTGCTCTAGTCGTTTGTTCGCTACTTTTAACATGGTATCAGAGGGATCGATCTTCTCCTCCTGATTCTGTGCGCCCTGTCCGCGCGGCTTGCCCCTTCTTCTCGCGACCTGTTCTCGCTGTTTGCGCCCTGTCCGCGCGTCCTCTTTCTCCTGCCTTTCAGTCGCAGCGACCTATCTCCTTGTTCGTCGCGACCTGCTGCTTTATTCGCCTTGTCTGTTCGCGCGGTCTATCTTCTAGCCGTTCGACCTCTTCCCCGTCTTGGACCTGCGGCTTGGTCGTGGCTTCTCTGGCCGCTGGTGTCTAACATCGTGACCGCCGCAGTTCTTCTTCTTTCTATCCGCACGGCTTATCTTCTAACCGCGCGGCTTCTCGCAGTTTTCTCCTATGGCCCTTTCTGAAACCTCCACCACCACCACTCCTGTCGCCACTCCGGCGCCGCTTCCTACTCCCTCTGGCAACCTTGGCACGGTTTCTAAACTTGTTGGCTCCAACTATCCGGATTGGAGTGTCTCTTTCACATTTCTTCTTCGCTCTCAGCGCAAACGTCATCACCTCACCGATGACCCTCCTCCCTCAGACTCTGCTGAATTTGATGACTGGGATGCCAGTGATGCGCTTGTCCGCACGTGGTTGGCTAACAGCCTCTCTGATGAATGTCTTCCTGTCATACGCCATGATGAGACGGTCAAGACCGCGTGGCTTCACCTTGCTGCTCTCTACTCAAAGGGGGCCCAGACATCCCGCATTTATACTCTCTACGCGGATCTCTTCGCTCGCCCTTCATTGTCTCCTGCTGCGGCTTATCAGCAAGTTCAGGCTCTTGGAGCCGAAATCCTCCAGAATCGCCCCTTCTCCGCGGACTTGGCCGAACAGCACAAACACTTCCAGGAACTCCTGGTTGTTTGTTATCTTCTACGGCTTCCTGAATCCTTTGATATGATCCGCCAGCAGATCTTGGGCGAAGCCGAGTCTCCCACCTTGGATGCCACCGCGGCTCGCATCGCCGCTGTTACTTCACTGCTCCAACGTCCTCTATTGTCCTCACCTCCTCCACCAGACTCCTATGCTCACCAAGTCCAGCGGGGTGGCAATAGTGGTCGCAGCCAATCTGGCACGCGCGGTCCGTCAAGATTCCTCTGCTCTCACTGCGGTCGTACCGCCACTCTGTTGACCGCTGCTGGCAGAAACATCCTCATCTTCGTCCCTCTGGTGATACTTCTTCCTCAACCACCGCCTCCTCTCGGCCATCTGCTTCTGTGGCCACCACCTCAGGTAGTGCACACGCCGTTACCCAAGGTAAATGGCTGATTGACTCTGGTGCTACAAATCACATGACCGGAAACCCTCACTGCTTCTCTCTCCTAGAGACGCATGATCGGTTACCCCCGGTCCTAGTTGCGGATGGTTCGCCTTCCCCGGTTCATGGGACGGGCATGGTTCAAGTCACTCCCTCGCTTCGCTTAGCGGACACTCTCTATGTCCCGAAGTTCCCTTGCAATTTACTCTCCGTTACTACTTTATGCAAGCAACTTCAGTGCTCTGTATTATTTACTCCTACTTCTTGTTGCTTTCAGGACCCGAGGACCCAACGGACGATTGCTACTGGGACTGAGAGCGGCGGCCTCTACTTCCTCGACAATGTTTCCGCTCTGTCCGCCTTCTCTTCCTCGTCTACTGATCTGCTTCAATGGCATCTTCGCCTTGGCCATCCTCCTCCTCGGATTCTTCGTCAGCTTCTTCCCCACTTACCTCAAACCAGTTCTCCGCTCAACTGTGATGCGTGTCAGCTTGGCAAGCATCACCGCTCCTCCTTCCCGCCGAAGCAAGGCCGTGGTTCCTCCCGCCCTTTTGATCTCATTCATTCTGATATCTGGGGTCCTGCTCCTACTCCCACCGTTGGTCGGGGTAGTTTTTACTTTGTAACTTTTATTGATGATTTCTCCAGATGTACCTGGGTGTATCTTTTAAAAGACCGCTCTGAACTCTTATCTGTATGGCAATCTTTTTATAATATGATTAAAACTCAGTTTGCTATTTCTATTAAAGTTTTGCGCTCTGATAATGCTAAAGAATATCTCAGTCATGAGTTTTCATCTTTTTGTATGCAACATGGTCTTATTCATCAGACCAGCTGTGTTTACACCTCCCAACAAAATGGGGTGGCGGAACGTAAAAATCGTCATCTCCTCGATATCGCTCGCACTCTGATGACACAGATGCAGGTGCCTCGCTCCTACTGGGGCTATGCTGTTCTTCTTGCCTGCTATCTCATCAATCGCATTCCCTCTTCTGTTCTTCACGGCAAGACCCCCTTCTCTATTCTCTACCCGAGCAAGGAACCCTTTCCTCTTCCTCTCCGTATCTTTGGGTGCACGACCTTTGTGCATGCTCCGTCTGCTACCCGCGACAAGCTTTCCCCCCGCTCCACCAAATGTGTCTTTTTGGGTTACTCGACAACTCAAAAAGGCTACTGTTGCTTTGATCCCGTTCTGCGCAAACAGTTTGTTTCCGCAGACGTCACCTTCTTTGAAAATGCATCCTACTTTTCTTTCCCATCTTCACCTCCTCCTGCTGTCTCTGACTCTCCTCCATCTCTCTGTGAGCCTTCCACACATGTCGACGTCTCCCCTCCTATGCCGTCTCCTCCTCTCCCTATTATCTCCCCTCCTTCCTCTCCGCAGCCGTCTCTCTCTAGTCCCGGGCCAGCCTTCTCTGCCACGGATGCTCCGGTCCCTGAGGCACAAGACGACCTGGATCTTCCCATTGCCCTTCGCAAAGGGGTGCGGGCGTGTACCCAACACCCGCTTGCGGCTGTTGTTTCCTATGATCGGCTTACTCCCTCTCGCAGGTGCTTTGCTTTGGCCATCTCGGCTACTACCACTCCCCGCACTTACCAGGAGGCTCTTGTTATTCCTCATTAGAAATCTGCCATGGATGAGGAAATTGCCACTCTTACTGAAAGAGGTACCTGGACCCTTGTTCCTCCACCAATCGGTACTGATGTGGTTGGCTGCCGCTGGGTGTTCGTTGTGAAGTTTCGCCCGGACGGCACTGTGGATCATTACAAGGCCCGACTGGTGGCCAAAGGCTTTACTCAGACTTATGGAGTTGACTATTTTGACACTTTCTCTCCGGTTGCTCGCCTCAGCACCATCCGGGTTCTTCTTTCTGTGGCCGTCAACAGGGAGTGGGAAATTTCTCAACTTGATGTCAAGAATGCTTTTCTGTATGGGGATCTTCAGGAGGACGTCTATATGGAGCAACCTCCAGGGTATGTTGCTCAGGGGGAGACACGAGTATGCCAGTTGAAGAAGGCCATCTACGGCCTAAAGCAGAGCCCTCGGGCGTGGTTTGACAAGTTTAGTGGCATTGTAGCTGCAATTGGCTTTGCAAGAAGTTCCGCCGATCACTCATTGTTTATTCGCAAAACCGCATCTGGCCTTGTGGTTTTGGCGGTGTATGTGGATGATATCCTTCTTACCGGTGATGACCAGGCTGGGGTGGACATGACAAAGAAACACCTCCGTCAACACCTTGTCACGAAGGATATGGGCTCCCCGAAATATTTTTTGGGAATAGAAATCTCTCGGAAGCCCGACTCGTTGGTTCTCTCCCAACGGAAGTATGCGCTTGATCTTCTACAAGAGGCAGGATTGACTGGGGCCAAACCGGCCCGGTATCCCATGACCACTGGAGAAGACAAAACATGGACAGATGACTCACCTCTTATATCCGATGCCACGAGGTATAGACGTCTGGTGGGCAAACTCATTTATCTCACGGTGACCAGACCCGATATCGCCTATGCTGTAGGCAAGGTCAGTCAGTTCATGCAAGCTCCCAGGGAATGTCATCTTCAGTCTGCCTTGAAGATACTAGAGTATGTCAAAGCAGCACCAGGGAAAGGGCTACTCTTTCAGAAGCATGGTCATCTGAGAGTTGAAGCCTACTCAGACTCAAGCTATGCGGATGATAAAGGTGACCGTAAATCTACATCGGGTTTCTGCACTTTTGTTGGAGGTAATCTTGTGAGCTGGAAGAGCAAGAAGCAGTCTGTTGTCTCAAGGTCCAGTGCAGAAGCCGAATACCGGAGTATGGCGTCAACCACGTGTGAGTTAAAATGGTTGCGGGCTCTCATGCTTGACCTAGGAGAGGTCTACAATTATCCTCTGCCTATGTTCTGTGACAACAAAGCCGCTATATACATATCCAAAAATCCGGTCTTCCATGAGAGAACGAAACATATAGAGGTCGACTGCCATTTCATCCGAGATGAGGTCTTGAAGAAACAGATTTGCACTCCGTTCGTCACCTCCGACAAAGAGTTGGCTGATATCTTCACCAAGCCGGTTTCTACTTCCTTCTTTCACATTTGTGACAACCTGGGCATGATTGATATTTATGCTCCAGCTTGAGGGGGAGTGTCGAAGTATGAGACCGGGCGGTCTGCCGGTTTGAGCATGGCGGGTTGTTAACCGGGCGGTCTGGCGGATTGAGGTTGGCGGGTTGATTTCCAGACTGTTGCTGTGTGGTATCCGGCGGTCTGACGGATTATCTCCAGCGGCTTGGAAACCGGCCGGTCTAGCGGTCTCCTACCGCATCTCTCTCTTGGTTCTGGTATTGCCGAGCGGTTAGAACATTGTCTAACCGCGCGGCCTGTTCCGGTCTCCATTGTCTAACCGCGCAGATCTGTTGTATAGCTTTAGTCCCACATTGTTAGTTTGTATTCTTCTCTCTCTCCTCCATTCTATAAAAGGGAGGCCATACCTTTGTAAATGATATCTTTTTGGATAATAAAATTTCAATTATTCAAAGTTCCGGCTTGTTTTCTAGTCGTTTGTTCTCTGCTCTAGTCGTTTGTTCGCTACTTTTAACAGGAAGTACTGAAAATGTGTATCCAAAAATCCCAAGAAAATTATAGGAGCTTTACGTTGACTTAAAACCATCATAAACCAAATACCATAATTTTTCTCTAACATTTGAACTCAGAATTTATTTTAATGCAAGATACTAATTTTCCTAACTTAATGAAGGAGGTACTGTTTTTATACATCTAAAATTCCAGAGAAAATTACAGGGTGACTATCATAATTTGAAACACCCATTGACCAAATTTCATAATTTTTCTAATAGTAATTGGGCCTTAACTGTATTTTTGACTACATTTCACAATTAGTACGTTAAAGAATAAAGTACCCAAAATATTCACACAAAATTTCCCAGAAAATTATAGAAGGAATAAAATGCTATAATATGCCCAAATCAAAGGTTCCATAACATTCCAGTAAACAGAAATTCCAGAATCATCAAAATAAATATCTAGGGCACAACTAGGGTTGTAAATTAAGTACTGTATAAATTAACCCAAAAATCTCAACAAAATTATAACATGACCATTTAGATTAGAAAATCACCCTACTCCAATTTTTACTTGATTTGAAGTTCATTTGATAGCTTAATAATTCAAATTAAAGTTGGTGACCTAAACTAGGGTTAGAATTTTAGGTGGCCTAGCTGTCTCCAAATACCCTAAGGGTCCGTTCGTTTCAACGATATTGATATTGAAGTATTGGCTTTCAATCCAATATCAATACACATGGTAAATGACATTGAGTTTAAATCCAATTCTTTTGTTCGGCCGCATGATGACTTTCTGTCATAAGAATTGACATTAATCACTTTTTATTGTTCGTTTGTAGAAAGATTTTCAATCATAGGAATTGGCATTCATCAATGCTCTCAATTAAAAATAACAAACACGGATTTATCGCCCGACATAAATTTTATTGCCTGCACTCGATTTTTTCGTCATGACGTGATGTTTTTGCCCACTTCAATATTTCGGCAAGAACGCGAAATTTTTCGTCCGAACGAGCTTTTTTCGCCAAGACGTAATTTTTTCTCTCGGACGTTATTTTTTCGTCCGAACCCGACTTTTAATCCCGGGCGATACTTTGTTCGCCGGACGCGATTTTTTCGCCCAGACATGACTTTTTTGACCGGACGCGACTTTTTCGCCCGGACGTGATTTTTTCACCCGGACATGATTTGTTCTCCCCGAAGTGATTTTTTCGCCGCGACGCGTTTTTTTCGCCCGTGGGAGTTTTCTTTGCCCGGACGCGTATTTTTCGCACGGACGCTCATTTTTCGCCCGGACGCGATTTTTTCTTCAGGACGTGACTTTTTAATCCCGGACGCGACTTTGTTTGTCGGGACGAAAAAAGCGCACACGGGCGAAAAAATCGAATCCGGCCGAAAAAATAGCATCCGACTGAAATATTCACGGTCGGGCGAAAAAATCGCGCCCGGGCAAAAAAATCGCGCCCTGGCAAAAATATCGCGCCCGGGCGAAAAAATCGCGTCGGGCCAAAAAAATCACGCCGGGCCGAAAAAATCGCGTCGGGCAGAAATAATCGCGCTCGGGCCAAAAATCGCGCCCCGGCCAAAAAATCGCGTCCGGGCGAAAATATCGTGTCCGTGCGAAAAAATCGCAGTCGGGTGAAAAAATCAGGACCGCGTGAAAAATTCAGGCGAAAAAATCGCGCCCGGGCGAAAATATTGGGTACGGGCAAAAAAATCGCATCGGACGAAAAAATAACATCCGACCGAAATATTCGCGGTCGGGCAAAAAAATCGCGTCCGGGCGAAAAAATCACGTCCGGGCAAAAAATCGCTCGGGCGAAAAAATCGCGCCCGGGCGAAAAAAATGCACCGGGCTGAAAAAATCGCGGTGGGTCGAAAAAATCGCGTTCGGGCCAAAAATCGCGACCTGGCCAAAAAATCGCGTCCGGGCAAAAAAATCGCGTCCGGGCAAAAAAATCGTGATCGGGTGAAAAATTCGGGACTGCGTGAAAAATCCAGGCGAAAAAATCGCGCTCAGGCAAAAAAATCGCTTCAGGGCGAAAAAAACGCGCCTGGGCGAAAAAATCGGGACCGGGCGAAAAAATCGGGACCAGGCGAAAAAATCGCGCCCATGCAAAAAAATCGCGTTCGGGCGAAAAAATTGCTTCCGCGCGAAAAAATCGCGTCCATGCCACGTGTTCATGCAAAAAAATCACGTCCGAGCGAAAAAATCGTATCTGGTCCGAAAAAATCGCATTCATGCTGAAAAATTATTCTTCTTTTGAAAAGCTATTGTTGGCAATCTCAATATCCGCACCTGAAGATAGACATTGAATCAATGAGTTTTTAGTTTTGGGTGAATATCAACGGTTTTCCGCTAGAAAGCCAATTCCACTCTACAATTGTTGAAACGAACAACGGAAATGACTTTCATTTTCTTAAAATCAATACTTCAATATCAATGTCGTTTAAACGAACGGACCCTAAAATATTGTCCAGAGAACTATACTGGCCCTATGGTTCTCTCCACCCAATTTTAAGTTAGACCAAGGTCATTTGACCCCATGACCTTCACAACCCCAAAAACAACCATTAAGGGATTTTTCCTAAGGTTCTAGGGCTACCCTACACCAAACCACCCCCAAACTCCCTGGGAGGGTGTGTCATGCCCTAAACAGTCATTGGACAAAATATCAGCCTCTGTTGAGGTGATATGACCACCCAAATACCAAGGGGGTTTTTGATCCTAAATTATCCTATAAGGATCATCCTAGGGTTGGACACAACCCTATTCAAAACATCTCCAAATGAGATGAAATTTTTACCAGAACCTTAAGATAAACCAAGGGACCACTCACAAAAATTTAGGAGGGTTTGGAAGTCATTTAGCCATCTAATTAAATTATGCTAGGATTATTGAATTTTCCTAAAAACTATAGAAAAATATTTTCCAAAAATCCTAATTTTTGGATAACACCTATATATAGGTAAGATTAGGCCACACCCCAAATTTCAAGTCATTTTGATGACTGGATTGGAGTGGGGAATTTTTCTAAGGTCAAGACAGCCCTATGGATAGACCTCACTAAAAAGGGTGCTGTGGTCTAATCAAGACTCCAAATCGAGTGAAATCAATTTCGAATTAAACTAGACTTCAAGGGCTACATTCTCTATGTTGACCACTTTTTATGTTTCAGCCCCTACGAGCAATAATTTTTAGTTTAAACCTAGTGCACAGTAAAGGGAATTAATTAATATATAGTATAATAAAATGTTACTGTTCATCTTCTCCTTTAGCCCGAACCAGCAACCCTAAAAATAAAGCTTGAAACATGTAGCTTTTCTAAAGCCATTTCCTGGCCACCCAGCCATCTCCCTGGCCGGCCACCACCACCACCACCTCTGTTGAGGTGAGGGCTACCGTCGGGCGGCGGCACGGCCGCCGGAGAGGCGGTTTCCGGCGAACCCGCCACCATGAAATTTCAGAAAAACCATGGAAACGCTCACCCGATCCAGCTCTTTAGAGCCCGATATCTCTCCTAATGATTTCTAAGATCTATCCATAGAAGAAGAGGTAGAGTAGGACCTTGTTCGCGGGCTGGAGGCGTGCAGACCGTCGGGAAGCCATTTGCGCGGTGACGGTGTCGCCGGAAATTCTTCAACAGCAAGGGGAGGAATCTGAATCCGTTTGATCGAGCGTGTAACCTTCTCCTCTTGCTCTAAGGAGGCTATTATAGATCTCCAAGTGGGGAGGGGAAAGGATGAAACATTCATGTCCATGAATGTTTATCTTAATAACGTTTCGGTTATGATGTAGGGAAGAGGAAAAGGTGGAAGATGAAATGGCTGATTCAGGTGGCGATTTTCTATTGGACCTCACTCTCTCTTTCTATTAAATAATTAGAGACGGAAACGGCCCATAAATATTCCTGCTGTACATTCCCATAATCAGAATTGATTACGACGTTGGTTACCGAAATTTCCAGTCTGGCTGACGTTTCGGCCTTGGTCACGGGCGTGACACATAGGTCACGGGCGTGACAGGCCCGGGTGGCCAATTCTGAGTTCGACGATCATCGAACTGAGATCGACGATCGTCAAAGGGTGTTCACGCCCTAGGTCACGGGCGTGACACATGGGTCACGGGCGTGACAGGGTCATCAGGCAAATTCCGCGCTCGGCGATCGTCTCACTGAGATCGACGATCGCCGAAGGGGGTCACGCCCTTGGTCACGGGCGTGACACCTGGGTCACGGGCATGACAGGGCCATGACGCAAACTTTGCGCTTCGACGATCGTCCCGCTGAGATCGACGATCGTCGAAGGGGTCACGCCCTAGGTCACGGGCGTGACACATAGGTCACGGGCGTGACAGGCCCGGGTTGAAAATTCTGCACCCGACGATCGTCTCCCTGAGATCGACGATCGTCGAAGGGGTCACGCCCTAGGTCACAGGCGTGACACATAGGTCACGGGCGTGACAGGCCCGGGTTGAAAATTCTGCGCCCGACGATCGTCTCCCTGAGATCGTCGAAGGAGTCACGCCCTAGGTCACGGGCGTGACCAACCCGTGACCCGAAATCTCGGTTGATGTATTTCAATTTTTTGGGCTTCCTAGCGTTCTGTCACGACCAACCGACTCCTAGGGGTCTAGCCGGAAATAGGATGTTACAAATCCCAATAAACAAAACAAAGATTTCGTCCCCGAAATCAAGGTTAAGCCTACGGGACTCTAATCGGGAAAAAGAAGCTTGTAACATCCCATGAGAATTGAAAGATTACATCTTTACGTTATGTTTGCTTTGTGCGGTTTCAAATCTAAGATTAATTCGCCCAATTAACTAGGTATATACACCCCAATAAACAAAATATTAGCCCCTATTCTTGAAATTTCAGTCCTATTGGTTTAAAATAGGAAGGCAAATTGATTGTCCAGAGGGGTTGTGAGGTATACCTGACGAAAAAGTTCCGGGTATTTTTGCCGCATCAAGTCTTGTGGCTCTCATGTATGCTCCTCCTGCCCATGATTGTTCCACAGAACCTTGACTAACGGAACCTTCTTCCGTCGCAAGACCCGCACTGCTGTATCGTCAATCCTGATAGGCTCCAAATTGACTGACCGATCCGAGGCCACCGGGCCATATGCCGAGGAAATCAGCTGCTCAGGACGTAGCAGAGCCCTCTGAAGTGAGGAGACGTGGAAGACGTCATGCAATCCCTCTAACTCCGGTGGTAGCTCTAGTCTATAGGCTAAGAGGCCGATCCGCTCCAGGATCCTATAAGGCCCCATATATCTCGGGCTGAGCTTCTTCCGCCCGCGAACCCGCGAGACTCCGTGCATCGGCCGTATCTTCAAGAAAACTCGGTCTCCCACCTGGAACTCCACTTGACGATGCCTCGCATCGTAGTATTTCGCCTGTCTGCTCTGGGCTTCCAACATCCTGTCCCGGATCAATCTAATCTGAGCATCTTTATCTCCCACAAACTCCGAGCCTAGTGTCTGCGGATCCTCATCCTGAACCCATGATAGTGGGGTCCTGCACCTCCTTTCGTACAATGCCTCGTATGGAGCCATGCCTATGCTGGACTGATGAGCATTGTTGTACGAAAACTCGACCAGTGGCAGCAATCTTTCCCAAGGCCCGCCACGGTCCAAAATACACAGTCGTATCGGATCTTCCAGTGTACGGTTGGTGCGCTCTGTCTGTCCATCGGTCTGAGGGTGAAAAGCTGTGCTGAATTTCAACCGAGAACACAGATGGGCCTGGACTGACCTCCATTCCATGGATGTAAACCGCCCATCCCGATCTGAAACGATAGTCTTGGGCACCCCATGATAACGCACAAATTGCTCAATGAACCTCCGTACTAATACACTGACCGGTGCGTCCTTTGCCACTGGAATGAATCTGGCCACCTTTGTTAGCCTGTCCACTATCACCCAGATCGAGTCATTCCCCGCACGGGATTGAGGTAGCCCATGTATGAAGTTCATGGCTATATCCTCAAACTTCCACTCCGGCACCGGAAGCGACTGCAGCAAGCCTGCCGGGTTCCTACACTCTACCTTCACGAGCTGGCAGGCCTCGCAATGCGTCACAAAATACGTAATATCTTTCTTCATACCCGGCCAGTACATCGTCCTCTTCAAATCCTTTACCATCTTGGTGATCCCCGGGTGTACAGAATATCGGCTGCAGTGAGCTTCCGTCAAAATGTCCTCCCAAATCCGTCCTCCTGCTGGTATGTAGACTCTGTCTCGGAAACACAGGAGCCCATCCCTCAAAGAGTAATCTCCTATCGTGCCTTCCTCCAAGGCTCGGAATATCGGCTCAGCTCTCTCATCCAGCATCTGCCCATCTCTGATGCGGTCTCGAATATCATCAGTAGTAACCATCGACCCCAGGTACTCCATGTATAGCTCCGGGTCATCCTCAGACACTAGTGAAATCTGCATCTCCTCGAATGATCTAACCAACTCCAAGGCCATCAGCTGCGGACCTACTCCTGTCGTACTCGCTCTCCGGCTCAGAGCATCCGCGACCACGTTCGCCTTCCCCGGATGGTAGTGCATGGTATACTGGTAGTCCGACAGAAACTCCACCCAGCGTCTCTGCCTGATGTTTAACTCCTTCTGGGTGTCGACGTACTTCAAATTCTTGTGGTCGGAGAAGATATCGCAATGTACTCCGTAGAGATAGTGTCGCCAGATCTTAAGAGCAAAAATGACTGCCCCCCATCTCCAAATCGTGCACGGGGTAGTTCTGCTCATGCTGCTTCAACTGACGGGAGGCATAGGCTATTACGTGCCCGTTCTGCATCAGAACGGCACCCATCCCCTGATGGGAAGCATCTGTATACACCTGGAATCCCTCCTTCCCTGATGGAAGAGAAAGGATGGGAGCCGAGGTGAGACGATCTTTCATCTCCTGGAAGGCAGATTCGCATCGTGGCATCCAAATAAAAGGGGACCCCTTCTTCGTCAGAGACGTAAGAGGGAGGGCAATCTGAGAGAACCCATTTACGAACTTCCGGTAGTAACCGGCAAGTCCTAAGAAACTTCGAACATCCGAGGCCGACTTTAGTGGTGGCCAATCCCGTACTGCCTGGACCTTCGCCGGATCCACTACCAGACCTGCTCCACTGATGATATGGCCCAGAAAGGCCACCTCCTTTAGCCAGAACTGGCACTTGCTGTACTTGGCATACATCTCATGCTCACACAGCTTCTCCAAGGTCAAGGCCAGATGTCTCGCGTGCTCCTCCTCCGTCCTTGAATAGATAAGGATGTCGTCGATGAATACGATAATGAATACGTCCAGATACTCTTCGAACACCCGATTCATCAGGGTCATGAATGCGGAGGGTGCATTCGTGAGCCCGAACGGCATCACTGTAAACACGTACAAACCATATCTACTGCTGAAGGCCGTCTTCAGGACGTCCTCCTCCCGAATGCAAAGCTGGTAGTACCCTGACCTCAGATCTAGCTTTGAGAACCAATGGGCTCCCTCCAGCTATTCAAATAGCTCGTCTATCCTTGGTAAGGGATAAGTATTCCGGACCGTCAACCTGTTCAGAGCCCGGTAATCTATGCACAGTCGAAGGGTCCCGTCCTTCTTCTTAACGAACAACACCGGAGCTCCCCATGGTGAAGAGCTAGGCCGAACGAACCCGGCCTCCACTAACTACTGAAGCTGGCTTCGAAATTCCACCACTCCTTTGGGGCCATTCGATAGGGAGCTCTGGATACCGGCTTAGCCCCCGGTACGAGCTGAATCTGGAAGTCCTTCTCTCGGTGCGGGGGTAGCCCTGGTAGCTTCTCTGGAAACACGTCGGCGAAGTCCCGCACTACTAGAATATCTGAAATGGAGTCCTTGGCCACGATCGCCTCAAAAAGGACCTGATAAACTTCTCCCCCCTATAGGTGGGCCTTAACGGCCTGCACAGACGATAATAAGGTGCGGGGTGCTGGTATAATACCTTCGATGACAATGAATGAGTCGTCGTGCCTCACGGTGATCCTCTTCGCCACGCAGTCAATCTGGGCATGGTTCCAGCACAGCCAAGTCATGCCCAGAATCAGATCGTAATCTGGCATCTTCAGAATCGTCGCCGGTGCCTCAAACGCCTTCCCGCCAATCCTCGCTTCCATGTTGCAATGAGCAGAGGTCATTATCTCTGATCCATCGGGTAGGCGCACCCTCATCGCCTTCCCGGTGAATGGCTCCACACCTTCCAGTCCTTTCACAAAATCCTCCGACACGAACGAGTGCGAAGCACCAGTGTCGAAGAGAGTGTGAGCGGGCTTGCCGCTAACGAAGACTATTCCTGGGGTATTTAAGTGTCTTAGTATTCTTTTTGCAGTTGTCTTCTCTTAATTTTTAACCCGATTATGTCTAGAATACTAGTTTATATGAAGAAAATTAAAAGTACTGTCATACCTGCGATAACCTGCTCCGGGTTCCGGGGCTGTGTCAGGTCTAGAGCATACACCTGCTCCCTCTCTGGCCCGCGGCCTCGATCCTGAAATCCTCGTCCTCGATCCTGTCCTCGTCCGCCAAACTGCCGGGGAAGTGGAGCGCCCTGATGTGCTGGTGGGGGTGCTCGTCTCATAGGGCAGTTCCTCTTGATATACCCTGGCTGGTTGCACTGATAGCATACCGGTGGCTGCTCTGTTGTCCTTGGCATTTCTAGCATCTGAATAGGCTGGGGAGCCAGTACCCCCTGGCTCCTCTGCTCCTGCCCAAACTCCTGACGAGGCTGATCCCCGTTCCTTCTCTCCCCAATAACCTGGCCCCGAGGACGGTCTCTACGACCTCCGATCACTGTATCATCAGCCGGTCTCTTCTGGCTCTTCACTGTAAGCTGATCTGCCACTCTCTTCTTAGCCATCTCCAGAATCCTGGCCAGACTCCCCTCTGAGACGAAAAGGAGGGCCTGTCTCATGTCGTCTTGCAACCCCTTATAAAACCTCCGGGCGTAGCCAGCATCGTCTAACTGGTAAGCGTCCGCATAACGGGCCAGGTGAGTGAACTCCTGATAGTACTCCACCACAGTCCTATTCCCCTGCCTTAATGACAGGAACCTATCCTCCAGGTCATCCCTCGCCGACTGAGGTACGAAATGTCCCAAGAGCGCTACTCTGAACTCCTCCCAAGTAATATCAGCGCAATCCATCCCCGCAAAGGTGGTGTCAAGCTGAGATTTCCACCACCTCTTTCCGTGTGACTCTAGGCAGGAGACCACCAAAGCAACTGCCTCCTCAGTGGGGCATCGAATCCCTGCCAGCATCTCATAAATGGTGTCCAACCATTCCTCCGTACGTACTACAGACTCCGTCCCCTGATAGGATGGAGGGGAAAGTCCACGGAAGACAGTCATCCAATTGGCCCCGGGGTTTGGCTGTGGAGCCGGGGCTTGCTGAGCTCTGAAGGCCTCCAGAATGGCCGTCAGTGTTTGCCCCATCTCCGTCTGCTGGAACGGAGCTGGAGCTGGCGGAGGCGGGACCACATTCGGAGCCTGGGGTGTCCCCTGCTGCGATGTAGGGTTCGTCGCAGGCTACAAGTAAAAATTTCATTTGTTAGAGAGCGAATGAATGGAATTTAAGAAGAGTTAGGAAGGACTTTCACATGTGATTTCCCCTATAGGCACACCACTGCTTCCGCTGCTAGTTTGTTCGCAAACTAAGCTCGCACGGGGGTGGCCCAAGGTTTTGTGGACTACTTCTTTTTCGATCGAGGTCTACTTTGATACCACTTGTAAGACCCCCCCCCCCTTTTTTTTCGACACTGGGGTCTTAGCCCAGAACTGCCGCTTTGCGGTGGAACCGACTCACGGGAAGGCCGCCACTACAAAACGTCAATCCTGCCGGCCCTTTTCGATCACAAGAAAGAGAAGTAATTATACATAAAGTGTAAACGAGTCCACCGAAACATGTAAATAAAAGTGAAATCACATCCAGTCCATCAATAGATAATAACAGGAAATAGATAACAGAAGTACTACAAGGATACAGATCAGGTGAAAATAGATAAACGAGCTCGAGCCCGGTACATCAGAGTCCTCACTACAAATCACTCATCGCAGAAACTATAAAAGTACTAATCACTCACGGAGCTGGTCGCAGGTGCACCGGTGCTAGACTGACCCACCTCCATACGCACCGTACTCTGCTGGTGCTGGTCCCTGGACTGTTGGTCCCTGTCTCCCATCCGGAGCTCCTGTAATGTTGTGGTTCGAAAACCATTAGTCATAAAGACTAAGTCCTATCATCCCCTACCCCACCCACCACGGCTCCTAAGCACCGGGCGGAGAGGATGAAAGGGAAGCTACAAAGGTGGAGAATAATCAAGCAGGTGACAGGGGAGTTATTCTAACAACTCTCTAGAACAACTAGCAAATTCTATGGTAGTAAGTGATAAAGAAGACAAGTAGTAAGTAGCAATAGTATAAAAAGGTAGCTAGAGAACAGTAAGTAAAATAGTAAGTAAGTAGGTGACCTTAACTTATATGAATGCCCATATAAACTTATAAGTTAAGGGGTCTTCTGCAAGGCTCCCATCGTATAAAAAGTCCCATACTGATTTATACGTTGGGGTGTCGATTGTATGCAAGTATGAGTGTAGTGATATGATATGCCATGATTCATGCAAGTGCAACTCACGCACACGACTCTATGCGCACAGACCTTTAGTTCCCCCTGTTCGGGCAGCTAGCTTCACTCCCAGGAACCTCCATAGTGGCAAACAGAGACAGTGGGTCGGGCCCCCACTCCTAGGTGGGTATCCACACTACCGGGTCTAGCCCTTCCGTACGCCCCTAGATGAACACAACCTAGAGTATCTGCGTACTACTGCTGGCTATACCCACCAGACTTTCATTGGCAAAGTGTCCTACACCGCTGAGTCAACGTACCGATGTCGGTGTGAACGACAATCGTATATCAAAGACCCACCACCTTTATTCTGTACTCTAACCCTCGAGCCCTCGGCTCCCCGGACTGTCCCGTCCGTGCATCTACCTTCAGAGCTACCGTCTGAATTGCAACCAAACCAATTACTCTACCTTCCTAGCTATCGAGGTGTATGTATGTGCAACCCTAGTTATACTAGTTACTCTTTTTGCTTATTATTCCCACGGTTTACGTTAGCCCAGGACTGCCCCCGGTATTCCCCGTGAAGGGCTCTCAAAGGGCACTAGGAACTATGATGGTAGTTGAAGCCCGCCGTTCCCTTTCGTAAGGCACTTATTGTTATTGGTTGATAACCATTACCCGATCCCCTTTTTAAGTTACTTTAGATCTAACCCTAGCGTATTAAGACTCTTCCACTCCTACTCGGGGTGGATGATCTTTCGTCGTTCCCGTGCGCCACTTAACTTAACCAGTCTCACACTCTACTTATCCTGACCTCCAACAATGAACTTGATTTAACTCACCCTATCCAAACCAGCAAGCTACCAAAATTCCATCTCCCAAGTTCATTACCCACTCTAGTTCAGCTTCTGCTGTTCTTACTAAACGTAGACCATCCTAAGCTTTATGAGGTATGCAAGGGGTGGTATTCCAAATTGTCTTACAAATCTCTTATAATACTTAATGGAGGTCTACCATGACATAATTAGTCTAAAACCAAGATTTCCAAATTTTCCTATTTATCGGGCATTTAATTTATTTATTCTAAGATTCCAAATGCCCTAGTATGAACATGAAGTGCAATAATGAGCCAACAATAAATCATCATAAAATCAGTAAAAATCCTATGAGACATTTAAACAGCAATTCCAAGTTTTGAGAAATTCCAGAGGTGTTTAGGCCTATATTTCCTAATTTACCGTTTTAGGCCATTTCTACTATATTATGAAGGAAGTACTAAAAATGTGTATCCAAAAATCCCAATAAAGTTATAGGAGCTTTATATTGACCTAAAACCATCATAAACCAAGTACCATAATTTTTCTCTAACATTTGAACTCAGAATTTATTTTAATGCAAGATACTAATTTTCCTAACTTAATGAAGGAGGTACTGTTTTTATCCATCTAAAATTACAGAGCAAATTACAGGGTGACTATCATAATTTGAAACACCCATTGACCAAATTTCATAATTTTCCTAATAGTAATTGGGCCTTAACTGTATTTTTGACTACATTTCACAATTAGTACGTTAAATAATAAAGTACCCAAAATATTCACACAAAATTTCCCAGAAAATTATAGAAGAAATAAAATGCTATAATATGCCCAAATCCAAGGTTCCATAACATTCCAGTAAACAGAAATTCCAGAATCATCAAAATAAATATCTAGGGCATAACTAGGGTTGTAAAAGAAGTACTGTATAAATTAACCCAAAAATCTCAAAAAAATTATAACATGGCCATTTAGATTAGAAAATCACCCTACTCCAATTTTTACTTGATTTGAAGTTCATTTGATAACTTAATAATTCAAATTAAAGTTGGTGACCTAAACAAGGGTTTGAATTTTAGGTGGCCTAGCTGTCTCCAAATACCCTAAAATTTTGTCCAGAGAACTATACTGGCCCTATGGTTCTCTCCACCCAATTTTAAGTTAGACCAAGGTCATTTGACCCCATGACCTTCACAACCCAAAAAATAACCATTAAGGGATTTTTCCTAAGGTTCTTGGGCTACCCTACACCAAACCACCCCAAACTCCCTGGGAGGGTGTGTCATGCCCTAAACAGCCATTGGACAAAATATCAGCCTCTATTGAGGTGATATGACCACCCAAATACCAAGGGGGTGTTTGATCCTAAATTATCCTATAAGGATCATCCTAGGGTTGGACACAACCCTATTCAAAACATATCCAAATGAGATGAAAATTTTACCAGAACCTTATGATAAACCCATGGACCATTCACCAAAATTTGGGAGGGTTTGGAAGTCATTTAGCCATCTAATTAAATTATGCTATGATTATTGCATTTTCCTAAAAACTATAGAAAAATATTTTCCAAAAATCCTAATTTTTGGATAACACCCATATATAGGTAAGATTAGGCCACACCCCAAATTTCAAGTCATTTTGATGACTGGATTGGAGTGGAGAATTTTTCTAAAGTCAAGACAGCCCTATGGATAGACCTCACCAAAAAGGGTGCTGTGGTCTAACCAGGACTCCAAATCGAGTGAAATCAATTTTGAATTAAACTAAACTTCAAGGGCTACATTCTCTATGTTGACCGCATTTTATGTTTCAGCCCCTACAGGAAATAATTTTTAGTTTAATCCTAGTGCACAGTAATGAGAATTAATTAATATATAGTATAATAAAATGTTACTGTTCATCTTCTCCTTTAGCCCGAACCAGCAACCCTAAAAAAAAGCTTGAAACCTGTAGCTTTTCTAAAGCCATTTCCTAGCCACCCAGCCATCTCCCTGGCCGGCCACCACCACCACCACCACCTCTGTTGAGGTGAGGGCTACCGTCGGGCGGCGACACGGCCGCCGGAGAGGCGGTTTCCGGCAAACCCGCCACCATGAAATTTCAGAAAAACCATGGAAACGCTCACCCGATCCAGCTCTTTTGAGCCCGATATCTCTCCTAATGATCTCTAAGATCTATCAATAGAAGAATAGATAGAGGAGGACCTTGTTCGCGGGCTGGAGGCGTGCAGACCGTCGGGAAGCCATTTGCGCGGTGGCAGCGTTGCCGGAAATTCTTCAACAGCAAGGGGAGGAATCTGAATCCGTTTGATCGAGCATGTAACCTTCTCCTCTTGCTCTAAGGAGGCTGTTATAGATCTCCAAGTGGGGAGGGGAAAGGATGAAACATTCATGGCCATGAATGTTTCCCTTAATAACGTTTCGGTTATGATGTAGGGAAGAGGAAAAGGTGGAAGATGAAATGGCTGATCCAGGTGGTGATTTTCTATTGGACCTCACTCTCTCTTTCTATTAAATAATTAGAGACGGAAACGGCCCATAAATATTCATGTTGTACATTCCCATAATCAGAATTGATTACGACGTCGGTTACTGAAATTTCCAGTCTGGCTGACATTTCGGCCTTGGTCACGGGCGTGACACATAGGTCACGGGCGTGACAGGCCTGGGTGGCCAATTCTGAGTTTGATGATCGTCGAACTGAGATAGACGATCGTCGAAGGGTGGTCAAGCCCTAGGTCACGGGCGTGACACATGGGTCACGGGCGTGACAGGGTCATCAGGCAAATTCCGTGCTCGGCGATCGTCTCGCTGAGATCGATGATCGCCGAAGGGGGTCACGCCCTTGGTCACGAGCGTGACACCTGGGTCACGGGCGTGACAGGGCCATGACGCAAACTCTGCGCTTCGAAGATCGTCCCGCTGAGATCGACGATCGTCGAAGGGGTCACGCCCTAGGTCACGGGCGTGACACATAGGTCACGGGCGTGACAGGCCCGGGTTGAAAATTCTGCGCCCGACGATCGTCTCCCTAAGATCGACGATCGTCGAAGGGGTCACGCCCTAGGTCACGGGCGTGACACATAGGTCACGGGCGTGACAAACGCGGGTTGAAAATTCTGCGCCCGACGATCGTCTCCCTGAGATCGACGATCGTCGAAGGAGTCACGCCCTAGGTCACGGGCGTGACGGGTCGGTCACGGGCGTGACCAACCCGTGACCCGAAATCTCGGTTGATGTATTTCAATTTTTTGGGCTTCCTAGCGTTCTGTCACGACCAACCGACTCCTAGGGGTCTAGCTGGAAATAGGATGTTACACTTAGTCTGCCTCTCCTGAGCGATTAGCAAAAGTTCTCACATGGTTCGCACCAAAAAGGGTAGTGTTTACCACCTCTTACTTTAAATACAACTTCGTATCATCCGTTTCTAGCCTCGACAACGGCATGCGACGACTCCTACCAAAAAGGGCCTCGAAGGACACCATTTGTATGCTCGCTTGGTAGCTAAAGTTGTACGCAAACTTTACCAAAACAGATGGCCTTCCCACTGCTTCCCGAAGTCCAGAACGCACATGCGAAGCACGTCCTCCAACGTCCTGTTGACCTACTCGGTCTGCTCGCCCGTCCACAGATGTAAGACTGGACTAAACTATAACTTAGTCTCCAGCACTTTCTACAACCACCTCCAATCATTGGACGTAGAACGCCAACCTCGATTGCTCGCAATGTTGCGGGGCACACCGTGCCGTCTAACGATGTTATCCATAAACATTTACCAGCTACTCCACCGAATTATCATTCCTATGCGGAAGGAAGTGCGACACTAGTGTCAACACAACTACGATCGCTCAAACGGCGTCGTTACCCCACTGCAACTTTGGCATGTCATGCACACAGTCCAGTCGAACTTCTATTCCAAACTAGGCAAGGATTCAAGAATCCCCCGGCACTTGGCACTCTGCCTTCGCTAAGGCGCAAGGCTGGCATTTTGTCATATATAGTGCCACGACCTTCTAGAGTTCTAGCCACCAGAGCACTTCTTCATATGTCGGCACAACCTCGTACCTCCTAAGCGAGTTAAGTACTTGATATAACGTATCACAACTCCACCCATAGCTTACCCATGCTTGAGCCGCACAAACGATTGCCTTTCCTTGGTAGCCCACCTACAACCGTCGATTTGGGATTTTGACCCATCGAGCCGCACCCATGATTTCCTTCATGCATCTACACAAACCATAGTCTGTCAAATACGATCAGCCAGGTCATACTGAACTTCCGTCCAGTTCAACAACGCTTCGGCGCTAGTCCGCTTGTCAACACAACAGATCTTTAACGCTTCCAATTCCCGATCTAGCCTCTCATCATACACCGACAACCAATTGGCTTGGGCGGGAGCCCTGCGACTCAACGCATCCGCCACTGCACTGCCTTTGCCGGGTGCACGATGAATATTGAACGTATAGTCCCCCAGGAACTCCATTCATCTACGCTGCCTCAAGTTCAGATCCTACTGATCCAACAGGTATTTCGGGCTCTTATGGTCGGTATGAATATCGACCTTAACGTCGTACGAGTAGTGCCTCCACAGCTTAAGCGCAAATATCACGGCCGCCAACTCCAAGTCGCGGACCGGATAATTCCTTTCATGCACTTTTAGCTGACGCGATCCATAAGCTATCACGCTCCCAAGCTGCACCAGCACGCAGCCCAAACCACTACCCGAGGCGTCACAATAAACCTCGAAGCCCTCGGTCCCACTCGGCGAACTAAGCACTGGCGCCGTGGTCAACCGACTCTTCAGCTCTTCAAAAGCTTGCGCACACTCATGCGCCCACACAAAACTCTGATCTTTCCTTATCAAAGTCATGAGAGGTAGCGCTATCCACGAGAAGTTCTCCACGAAGTGCCTGTAAAAGCCGGCAAGCCCCAGCAAACTTCGGACTTCCGCTACCGAAGACAACACAGGCCACTCTCGTATTGCAAAAATCTACGCCGGATCCACCGCAACTCCTTCCCCACTGACTATGTGACCAAGGAACGCCACTGAAGATAACCAAAACTCGTCTTTGGAGAACTTTGCGTATAGCTCGTTCCTCCTTAGCGTCTCCAAAACCAAACGCAGATGCTTGAAGCGATCTTCTTTGCACTGCGAGCACACCAATAGGTCGTCAATAAAGACGATCACAACATGGTCTAAGTACTCCCTGAACGTTCTGTTCATCAGATCCATAAACACCGATGGCGCATGAGTCAGCTCGAACGGCATGACCATAAACACGAAATGCCCATACCTTGCGTTGAACGCTGTCTTTGGGATATCGCTTTCCCTGATTCTCAGCTGATAGTAACCAGACTTAAGATCCAACTTTAAGTACACCGATGACCCACCCAACTGATCAAACAGATCGCCAATTCTTGGGATCAGGTACTTGCTCTCTTTTATCAACTTGTTCAGTTCTCCATAAACGATTCAGAGCCGCAAACTCCCGTCCTTCTTCTACACGAAAAGGACCGGTGTGCTCCAAGACGACAAACTTGGACACACATGACCTTGCTCCAGAAACTCTTCCAGTTGAACTTTCAATTCTGCCAACTCATTAGGCGTTAACCGATATGGAGAGCGTGACCCAGGTTTGGCACCTAGCGCCAGCTCACTCGAAATCGATCGCTCGCTACGGAGGGACTCCAGGGAGCCCAACAGAGAAACACATCAGGATATTTGGATACACACAAGATACTACCCAATGTAGGCTTAGGCTTCAAAGCCTCCCATGGTGGCAGTAACAACGCTTGCACGTCGAATCCCTGACCCCTAAACTGTAATCTTGCTACACAGAAACTCTCTTCGCACGCATTAAACATCCATTACGCCACAACGCATCCAATTTATCCTTGGCCATCGAAGAAGGTTCTTCCATGCACGATATAAATCCTTTGGACAAAAGGAGCGTGAAGCTTCCGTATCGAACAATGCTCTCACCGGATTGCCAAAAACAAAATCCAAACAAAGCCTTAGAACCTCCAGTCCTAAGTTAACACGCAAAAGGTAACAGGTATAAGAAGCTAAATTGCTATCAATTAAACCATACCTGTCTTCCCGACGATCGGCCACATGGCCTCCTGCTGGCCAAGGATGTCCATTCCCAGTTGGGCCGGAGTAAACAGCGGTGCGGTAGACGCCACCGCCTTTCCCTTCTCCTCAGATATTGACCCCAACTTCTTTTTGAACATTGGGCGTCCACTCCAACAATCCTGGGCATAGTGCCCCGCCTTCCCACAGACAAAGCATGCATCCGGGGTTTGGACTATAGTCACTCCGGATATTCTAGAGGAAGGGACTAGACTCGACCTCCTAGCCTTCTTGTACCACCTACGGTATCCAGATTTTGAGGCTGTCAACTTGACCACCGAATCCTTTGCTATAACATCTTTGACTGCTCCTGCCAAAACTTTCCTTGTCTTCTGAGCATTCTCCTAACACTCTCTGGCGAGGTGCCCTTTCTTGCCACAAGAATAACATTTGAGGGTAGTTTGGGTATTAGATGACCCAGCCTCTTTCCTCGCCGTCTTTCGATAGGCAGTCCTTATAGAATCTATAGGGTTTGGTACCCTATACACTGGCACTTGGTGAGTTTTCCCCAACTCCACTTCCAAAGCTCTTGCTGATTCCACCAAAGCTCGGAATCCCAACAACTTTGGTCCTAGCAGTAGGATACGCAACTCGCTGCGCAGACCGTTATAAAATCTATCAACTCTAGATTGCTCGCTTTCCCATTCAAAGCCTGGGTAATGCCTTAACAAAAGGAACGTCTGCAAGTATTCGTCAACTGAATGCGCTCCCTGCGCCACAGTCATGCTCAACTGCTGCTCTAAATGACCCCCAAATGCCCTTTGGTCCAACATACCGCTCGATGTTGGGGCCATCTTAGGGACAAATGGTTGCACATTACTCCCATGATGTGCGTTGGTCACAGCGAACACCGCTTCAACCACCCTTCTTATGGTTTCCAAAGACGTAGGGGTCTCCGGCACGTCGCTGGGTGCAGTACTTTTCTCAGAAAGTGTGCATTCAGACTACCACGCGCCACTCTCGGACACCTACAATCGTACAGAACACCAATAAGGGACCGAACAAAATTGCAAAAAGCAATTATAGGAACACTCAGGTTCCCCAAACATGTGTATTTTCATTCCTAAGTGGACATTCATGGGTTCTTTTCATGTTATAACGATGACGCACATACATGTGCTCACCACCCCTTAAAGTGAATTCGTCCACGAATTCATTTAAGCGTGACTGAAACCAGTAGTCTGATACCAATTTGTAACACCCCTATCCGTCACATAGTATATAACAGTAGGTCTGGTCGGGGCCCGACGCTATATACTACGGACAGACCGGTTGGTTACGTATTGAAACCATTCAACCAATCACAACGTCCTACACAACACCTAGCAGAAGCAATTATTAAGTTGCACAATTAAGAACCCTGCTAGCATGAATGTCCACTAAAACAAACACAAAGGAATGTTTAATACATGAATAACGGCCTTATAGCCTTACAAGAGTTTGCTTAATAAAAATGTCTTCCATACCACGACACGCAGGCCGGTCACACATGAGTACAAAAAGGAAAACACTCAACATTTGGCCTTCGAGGGCCGGCACAGCAACTTGGGCTTTAGCCCGCTAATTACCTCTCGGCTCCGCAGCACCTGCAAGCAACAATCCACCGCACGGTGGTAAACAAAAGCAACGGTCAGCTATGCTGACCAAATTATAACGATTTCGCCCCCAAACCGAGGCGGCAAAGCTTCTTCCCTGCACTTGTTAGCAAAACAAGCAACACAGCAAAATAAGCATCACATCATAGGTGCACGCTCACACGGCCGTACACCCTGTGCTCTCAGGGCACTTACTCGGCAGGCCAGTCCGAACCCCGTCCGGTCCTTGACTCCGCCACCACCCCCAGGATGGCAACCTCGTGAGCATTTAGTCCTTTCAGCCGTAGCCTAGACTCGATCTCCAAACCTCGGTAAGTCCCACGTAAAACTTTAGGTCGCTTTAACCGAGCAGGTGGAGCGGGTAGGGGTCCACCAGTCCGTTGCTCACCCCGCCGTTGCCATTTGGCCTTTGACGCGGACTAAGCTTCCCCAATCCCAAATACCGTTCAAACATGGTACATAGCCCTGCTATGAACCCGGTTGGCTCCCAGGCCACCGATATGACAGAACTGCGTTTCCGTCCAAATTTCCGGGTGCACCTCGGGGTTCATCCCAAAGGATCCCTGATGCATTCAAACATGGTACATAGCCCCGCTATGTTCCCGGCTGGCTCCCAGGCCACCAACATGGCAGAACCTCGCTTCCGCCCAAGATTTCCGGGTGCACCTCGGGGTTAATCCCCAAGATTCCCTGATGCATTCTACCGCATAGCAACCCGAAAACAATCAAAAATGCTCGGAGTCTTCTCCGGCTAAAAATGCACATCAAATCATCACCGATCCGAAAAACACGTCCGGGTAGGCTTCACATAGCATGCCTATGTCCGTACTACGATTCTGGACTCTAACAAGGGGGACATCACATATCTACCCCAAGGAATACCACGATCTCGCCGCACACTCGTGGGAGATGGGTTTTCCTATGCAAAGGAAGAAGAGCTTCACATGCTCAAGAAGAGAATCGTTACCCTTTCGCTTTTCCTCGACGCCACGACGATCTAGTCGGATGGAAAGCAACGTATTTGCCTCGCCTTCGCGGATCCAGACTCGGATCGTGATTTGGAGCTCCGAAACTCCGCCGGTGACCGGATCTTGTTCTTCCTCCTACTTGCTCTCCCTTCTCTCTAGGATTTAGAGAGAGATGAACCCAAAGAAATGATAGGGTTTGTAACCCTATTCTCGGATATAACATCCCAGCAATAGCCCTGAGCCATCAGATCCCAAACCAAGGAAACGAATGGCCACGATTCAGCCCAATAATACAAAATCTGGGCCGAACACGGGTTGCAACACGGCCGTGTGTGTTGGGTATTGTATCCACAATGTACCTGATTTGAAGAAGCCCCTGTACAAGCTAAGGTAAATAGACAATGCATTTGATGAAATATTTCTAGTTGTGCTTGCAGTTATTCCATGCTAGGTACACACCAATGTCAGGGTGCAGTGGGTCAATATACACGGGTCTGTGCAACGTAATCCCTCGTTGAGCAGATCAGTGTGTTGGCCTACGTGTACTCTCTCTATTGGGGTGTACTTAATTTCAAGTACAGGGCTATGATAAAGCTAGAGCAGACATGGAGCTAGGATGGGCCAAAGACCATCTCACGGGCTGAAAGACGAGAATCGTCTAAGTGTAAATCGTCGAGAATCACTAAGTGATTCTCACCAATTCGTCGAGAATCACTAGTGATTCTCGACGAGTCGTCGAGAATCACTAGTTGATTCTTGCCGGGTTGGGCCGGCTGTCTCGTCGCAGTCAGAAAAATCATCTAAGGCAGAATTGTCGAGAATCACCAAGTGATTCTCGCCGATTCGTCGAGAATGACTTTGCATTCTCGACGAGTCGGCGAGAATCCAAGGTGATTCCCACCGATTCGCCCCGGCCTCTATAACCTGTGCAGCCAGAATTCTCTTAGTAGAATTCGGCGAGAATCGTAAGTGATTCTCGCCGATTCGTCGAGAATCACCCACGATTCTCGCCGAATTTGACTTGGGTATTTTTCCGACTCTGTCTGGACCGGTCCACGTTATCAGCAGGATTTTGAACCGGACTTTGGTCTTACTGCTGGTGGGGCCCACAACGGTTATCTCTTGACCTATTGTATAAATACTCTGGTATTTGTGTACAGTAGGATACACAGACGATATATGAAAAAGAGCGGCCGACTAACCCTAATCTCGCGAACTTGCTCCGCCTCCGTCGGCGCAGCCGATCACCGAAGTCGATCTCGATCTCCTCCAGATCCTCGGTGATAGAAGCCAAGTCCTGCACAGCGTCTCACGTGTCTATCCAGAGATCTTTTGTCTCTTGATTTGAGATAGGGAAATCTTTCCCCGTCCGAATCGATCGAGACGATCGATCCTCGTGTGACCGTTGGTAGACCTTGCCGACTTCGCTAAGAAGATTGGATCTCCAGTGCTTTGCTGCTATTTTCAGTTGCCGCCGCCAACACCGAGAGCCTCGCCGCCGCTCATCGCCGCCGCCGGTCTCGGGGAGATTCTCTCCAAGTGAGGTCTAGGGTTGTGGACTCTTCGTTGACTTCAAGAACACATCGTCGAACGAAGAGGGACACCTTAATCTCCATATGTTATTTGTATTTCTTACAAGCTATTTTCAATTCTTTGTAAAGGACCGATTGGTCTCTAGTTGTAGGGTTGGGTGCAACCCGTGTTGTGGGAGTGTTGACTCCTACGTGTGGAAGGGTTCCTTCCGTTAGTGCAAGGATTGGATTTCAATCCTTTTGGTGAAGTGACCGAGTCGTCCCTGGTTGGGAGATAGGTCGAAGGGGGAAAGTGGACGTACCCAAATCGGGGAACTACTATAAATTGCTTGTGTACTTTTTGTGCTATGTTGTTTTGTTTTCTTGTGCAGGTAAAACCTTAATTCCGCAAATACGCTGCAAAGACACCTATCCCCCCCCCATAGGTGTAAGTAGTTGACACTAGGTGGACTTTCAAGTGGTATCAGAGGGAGGTTACTCATCAAAAAGGTTCACACCTTGAGTAAAATCCTGCCACCAGTGTCAAGAAGAAGAGCGATATCTTCCATGGACGGACTCAAGCACTCCGGCAAAATCCCAGTATGCACCAGACTGAACTTTCCTATCTGGAAGGAAAGAATCAGATTCTACATGGAAGCAGTCGACCCCCGGCTCTTCATGATAGTGGAGGAGGAACCTTACATTCCAGCCAAGGACTCCACCATTGATCCAACCAGGAAAGTGCCCAAGAAACTTTCGGAAATGGACAAAGACGAAATGGTGCTGTTCGGACTCGACAAGAAAGCTCAGAACATCCTGGTAAGCGCAGTTGACGACTCTATGATGCAGAACTTCAGCAACTGCAGGACAGCCAGGGATCTCTGGAGCTGTCTGATCGTCCTAATGGAGGGCACAGATGAAGTGAGGGACGATCGGAGATCCCTCCTCAATCAGAAATATGAGGCCTTCAGGCAAGGGCCAAAGGAGGAGATCGGAGTCACCTTCGAAAACTTCCTCAAGATCGTCAATGCACTCAAAGGATATGGAAGAGTGTTTACTGACGGTGAACTCAATGATAAGTTCCTTAGGTCCCTCACTAAGGAATGGGACACAAAGATCTGCGCCATCCGCGAGTTTGGCAGACTTGCGGAAACTGATCCACAGATTCTGTTCGGGAAGCTCATGTCCTATGAGCTTCAGTTGAACACAAGGAAGGCTGAAGAGGAAGCAGAGAAAGCCGCGGCCAAGGAAAAGACGGTGGTACTGAAAGCCATTCAATCCAGAAAGGGCAAGGGTGTCGCTTCTTCCCGTGCGTGGAAGAGGGATGAGGAGGAAGACTCTGAGCCAAGCTCCTCCGGCTCAGAGTTATCTGAGGAAGATTTATCCCTTATCACACGGGAATTCAAGAAGTTCCTCAAGCTGAGGAATCAGAGAAAGAGAAACGGCTCCTCCTCAAGGGATCAGAAGAAGAACTATTCCTCTGACAGGTATGTTTCCAAACCGAACAAACACCGCTCTTCTGACATTATATGCTTTGGTTGCAACAAGCCAGGACACGTCGTGGCCGACTGCCATCAAGGCAAGAGGGAAAAGGGAAAGGGAGAGGAGCACAGGTCCTCAAAAGACAAGAGGAAGGAGAGGAGTTACATCGCAAAGAAGCCAAAGACGCTGAGTGAATCTGACACGTCAGACACCAGCGATGATGAGGAAGCCTACTTTGGGCTAATGGGTCGCTCTGACTCAGAAGGAGAATGCCCCCATTTACTGGGAAGGTAAAAGCTCACACCCCTCTCTCCGACTCTGACTCTGATCCTGAGTCTCAGGATGATGACCCTGAGGATAGCCCTTCTGCCCTTGAAGCTGAGCTCCTCGATAAGTATGAGCTTCTGCTCAATACATTCCTGAAATGTCGAAAGAAACTGAAGGCGGAGAAAAAGAAAGTCAAATTCCTTAAAGGTGAGAGTGTATCCCTGAGGGAAGAGATCACCAGTTTGATCTCCCTCCGACAGGAGCACTTGGACCTGACTTCAAAGCATTCAGAGTCTCTTAAGCTCCTTGATCTTAAGCAGGAGGAAGTCGACAAGTTGGAAGAACTACTTGCGGCAGAAAGGAAGATCGTCAAGAGCTTCTCTATGCCAAAAACTGTTCTTCCATTAGTTGATACCTTCTCTGCTCAAGCCAAAGGAGCTGGCCTGGGGCATGTAGGGGTATCTAGCTCCTCATCCAGTAGAAACAGGAACAGGAGGAAGAATAAGGCTGCCAAGAAAGCCTCTGCTGATGAGAAAGGAAAGGCCCCACTCAGCCCTGTTGAGTTCAGAAAGCCTAGCTTTCCCTGTAACCAACATGACTTTGAGTCAACATATGGGCATCACTTCAGGCCCTCGGTTGCAAAGCCGAAGAGCCGATATGATGGGTGGACCTTTCCCCGTAACTTCAGTAAGAGTGTCTTCAAGGCACCTTATGAGGAAATCCACTTGGGAAATTATGGTCAATTCTCTAGCGGCCATAATAGGAAGCAGACACCTAAGGCCAAGCTTGTTACACTGAAAGCCAAGAGGTGAAGAAGTCATGTGACTATGGTCATCATGTTGCCTCCACCTCTAGGTCTTCGACCCCAGCTGAACCCCACGTTTCAAGGGTAAAGCAGGCGCCCAAGAGGAAGTATAACAGGTTTGACTGCTGGTGCTGTGGCAAAATTGGTCACTTTGCCGTGGATTGTTGGTTTAATCCAAGGTATAACGAGACTCCTTATGTTAGCAATGCGAGGCCGACCACTCGTAGAGTTAACCAATCGAGGGGGAGTATGCTAACAAGGAATCTAGGACCCAAGTTCGATTGGGTTCCTAAGGCAAATTAATTCTATTTTGCAGGGATGTCCAAAGGCCAACAAAACTCCTATTTGGTATTTGGACAGTGGATGCTCCCGTCACATGACCGGGACAAGAAGCCTGCTGAGGGAGTACTCTCCAGTCGAGGATGGACCCAAAGTCATATTTGGGGGATCTGATCGGGGAGTCACCAGAGGTTACGGTACGATTTCAAACGGTATACTCTCTATCACTAATGTGCCTTATGTTGAAGGGTTAAATCATAACCTGATCAGCGTAAGCCAGCTATGTGATAAAGGGTATGACGTTAAGTTCTGCAAGGATAAATGCCTAATAATATCATGTGACTCTTCGGAGACCGTATTAACTGGCATTAGGAGCAGAAATATTTTCTGTTTAGATTTTCTTAGTTTAGATTCTTCTACCCCAATATGCCTCGTTGCTAAAGGCAGTGCATCTCTTTGTGAACAATGGCACAAGAGATTGGCACACATTAATTACAAGACAATTAATATGTTGTTTTCCAAAGACTTAGTAAGGGATGCTCCCAATATTAAGTGCATCAAAGATAGTCCATGTCCTGTATGTCAGATGGGCAAGCAGACTCGGTGATAGTTTAACTTTCAAGGCAGCCTAAACACCTAGAGGGGGGGGGGGTGAATAGGTTCTGCTTCTCTTTCTTGAACTTCTAGACAGAATTCAATTTATTAACTAATATAAGAACACAGCAATCACAGAAAACAAAACATCACAGATTGCACTATGTTTTATAGTGGTTCCCCAAGGTCTGGGTACATCCACTTTCCCCCTTCACCTATCTAGCTGTATGCTAGATTCGGCCAAACTTCCACTTATCTCAGATTAATAGATCTTACAACTCAGAACCCAACTGGTTCCTACAACTCAGGCACAACTGCCCTACCTCAGCCTTGCCCCAAGGCCTACAACTCAGAGAATATCCTTCTCCTACACTCAGGCAATCAGCCCTACCACTCAGAGTTCAACACTCCTACACTCAGCCTTTATAACATAGGCTTACAACTCAGATCTGTATAAACAGATCCTACAGAAATATAGAAAAGAATGTTTAAATTTTCTTGCCAAGTTGAGAGAGAAAAGGCAATGACAATTCTTAATCAGCTGATGCAATCAACTATTTCTTAGCCTTCTTCAAAGCTTCTTGAAAATGTACTTAGCTGAGATGATTCCAAACAGCTTCTTGAGAATCCACTGGTGGATTCCTTCTTCTTCTTCAAATTCTGACTTGATCTCTCTCTATCCAGAACTTTGAATGATTCTTCTGAATTCTGATTAGAACTCTTCTTAGATCTACCCTTAGATAGTCTTCTTAGATCTCCCGGAGAAGATCTTCTTAAGTGTCTAGCACTTTCTTGAAATGAGTAGAATGTTATCCTTCTCCACTTTCTGATCCAATGTATTTCAAAGGGTCAGTTCTATATGTTGTTCATTCTGTTCTTCTCCTTCTGAATCTGTCTATTTATAGACATTCTTCATGGTAACCGGCTGATCCGGTTTCTAACCGTTTTCTGACAAGTCTGACAACTTCAGTTAACTGGTGATAACCCACAGCTGTCAAGTCTTCAAACAAGTCATGTGCCTTAGTGTTGAAACAGTCTGTCAGAAAGTGTCGAGACCATCTGTCTATTTGTGTCGACACAATTGACTTTGGTGTCGACACTGCCTTCAGTGATGTCGACTAAATTGCCTTTGTGTCGACACATCTTCTTCTGAAAATAACTTGGTCTTTGACTCTGCAGTGTGTCGACACAAGTCCTGTGTGTCGACACAGTTGTTGTAGAATCATAACTTTAGTAAGTGTTGACTCAGCCTTCAGGTGTCGACACATTCATTTTTTTTAGCTTTGCTACAATGTGTCGACTTACTCACTATGTGTCGACACATTCTGCTGGTGACGACAAACTTGTGGTCGACTATTTTCTTCTGTGTCGACATATTCAGATGATGTCGACAAACTTGAGATCGACTATACTCTTCAGTGTCGACGCATTCTCCCAATGTTGAGGTCGATGTTTTTCTTCTGTGTCGACACAATTTCCCAGTGTTGTGTCGACTTACTTCTTCTGTGTCGACACTTTTTCCCAGTGTTGTTGTAGACTATGTTATGTGTCGACACTTTTTCCCAGAGTAGTGTCGACTTACACCTTCTGTGTCGACACACTTTCCCAGTGTTGTGTCGACAACTTTCTTCTATGTGACGACACATGTTCCTTTGTGTCGACACTTGGACTTAGAATTTTTTCTGTAAACTTTAACATTTCTTTACCTGCACATGTCAACTCAAAACAACATCAAATACAACATGATGTATATCATTGAGCTAGGTTGGGCTTCTTCAAATCAGGTACACATTTTCCAATGTACCCAACAATCTCCCCCTATTTGGAGAAGTCATAACCCTTATAGCCAATGATATACATCATTTATAAATAGTATAAAATGATGATATATGACAATACACATGGATACTTAATTATAAACAAAATAATAAGAACATCATGGATAAAACAATCTATCACAGATTTAACAGTATTTTGTTTATTACTGGGTAATGTTTGATTACATGGTTTTTCTTTGACTGATCACATTACATCATTACAAAACATTATGTAAGAACTAAAACATTATCAGGATTGATCAGGCTCTCTAATAACAATCCCTTGGCCAGATTTAATTTTAGCTGTCACAGGAGCTTCTGATTCTTCAGCCATCTTTTTTCCTTTAAGATCAGCTTTCTTCTTAGCTTCTTCCTTGAGCCTTTGCCTTTCAAAATAGTGAAAAGGCTTTGGGAAGTATTTGCTTGGCTCCATAGCATCAGGTGGAAGTCTTCCCAGCTTAGCTTTCCTTCTGAATTGTACAATGGCTTCTTGTCTTGCCTCATACTTCTGCCATTCCTGCTCATTGTACCACTTGCCCCTTTCATGAACTTGATCTTTGACAGCTTTCCATGCAGTGAGTATTATATTTCTGGAAGTAGGACTCCACTGCTCAAAATCTGGCTTCAGCTCAGCCTGCTCTCTAAATCTTTTCTTTGACAGTAGAGCATCTTGCTGTTCTTGCAAATTTACCTCAGGCTTATCAACCTTTCCAAAGATAACATTTACAACCTCCTTTGAAGGACTATACATATATTGCACTTGCTGATCCAATATATCAAAATCTGGAGGGGGGTATATGACTTGGGCAACCTCAGGTTGGTCACCTTCAAGTAGTCCTGTTTGTAGACCTGACTCAGCCACCATGTTATCATCACACAATGGTGGATATCCCAATGTGGCTCTTATACTATTGGTCACCCATTTGGCATGCTCAGAGCCTGCATGAATTAGCATCCTCTCCCCCTTTATGGCTTCTCTTGATACATGATCTCTAAGATCTTCTTTCTGAAATCGAATTTGGCCATCCAAATAATTCACTCCCTCCTTGAAAAATGGTCTTAACTTTTGAAGCTTTTCAGATATTTCCTGTTGAGAGGTTGTGATGGCAGTCTTAACAGATGCAATAGCAGCCTGAAAATTCTTATCAAATTCTTCCATTTCTTTGGCTCTATTTGCAGGCATCCCTGGAACAATCTTCTTCACCTCTTGAATGATCTCATTATGAGATTCAGTTAAATTGTCATTCATTCTTATTTGATTTTCCAGAACATAACCTTGCTTCAAAGCAATATCATCCACCTTTGTAGAGATAGCCTGCTGTTGTTTAGCCAGATAAACTACAGCATTGCCACCCTTGTGGAAGCAATCTGTCATTTCAGTTTTATTCAAGTTGACTTGAAATTGGATAGATTTGATATCTTGGGCTAAGTCAAACTGCAGAGTTTTGTTGCTTTCATCAACATATTTCTCAATGGCCACCCTGTGGTCATCCAATTTCACCTGTAAATCCACCAAGAACTTGTTATAATCAACTCCAGGAGGTGGTGGTGGAGGTGTTGTCTGTAAAGCCTGCTTATAAGTCTTGCTTCTTCTTTTAAATACAACCAGTTTTCTTTTCTTAGCCAACCTGGCTTCTTCAGTTTCAGATTCAGAAGTACTCTCAATGTGAACTCTATCTGCTTCAGTGCCATGTTGCTCAGTTTCAACATGTACTGGCTCCCCCTCAATTCTTTGCTCCTCCTCTACTTCTTGTACTTTTTCAATCTCTTGAACTTTCTCCACTCCTTGTTCTAGCTCTATGTCAAGAGGCTGCTCAACATCTTGGTCCTCTTCTATTCTATCAGTAGCTATGTCATCATTAGGAAATAACTCATCCAGAGTGTATTCTTTTTGAACTGGAGCACCTGAAGATAAGTCATTAGGTGCATCCTTGTGCACATTCTCAGGCAGCTGCATATCTGGAGTAGGAGAAGACACATGCTCCCCCTGAACCTGTGCAGAGAAAAAAAAACTTTTAGAAAGTCTTTTATAGTAAAATACATTTGCTCCCCCTACACCTGTACCACTTGTACCTGAGCAGGGGTAGATACATTTTGAGCAGGAGATTGAACTGGCTCCCCCTGCATCTGTGCAGATGTATCTACTTGATGAACTATAGTGGAGGCAGGTTGTTCTTCACTCTGTATCCTAAGTGGGTCCTCTTGTTGTTGCTCAGTCTCGTGAGCTGGAGAAGGGGATTTCACAGGGGTGTCTGGCCTGCTCTCTTCAGGCACATCCTTAGACAGCACCCTTTCCCACCTGGAGAATAGTCTCATGTCCATCCTTCTCATATGATTGATTTTAGATCCTGGCAGTTGCTGCATCACTTCAGGAATTGCTCCATTGAGATATAGACTTATGATCCTAGCCATGTTAGGCTTCTTGATCCCTTCTTTAATCTTGTCAAATAGGATTACTGACCAATCAGTAGGAATTGTAAAGGCAATCCTGGTCATAAGGTTGAACATATAGGCAGAAATCCTATCATGTCCACCTGTCTTGCAGAGAATTACTTTCCCAACTATTTCAGACAAGAACTTTCCTTGCTGATTCATACCCTTCCTATTGAATGCAGCTCCAATCTTCATGTTTGAATCCAAACCACACCATTGAAGGGCTTCCCTTGTCTTAGAACTAGGAACCTCTTCTTCATTTTCAACTACTTGTAATTGCAAAAACTTTCTCAAACCTCTTTGGGTAATCTTAATCTTAGTCCCGTGAACAATGGACTTGATCTTGAGTTCAGTAGAATGGACTGATGCTGAGATAAAGAACTCGTGCACCTCCTTCTTCCAGATCTTGGATGGTTCTGAGACAAGAAATTCTAACCCTGAGTCGGAGAGGAGGGTTATAACCCCTTGAACATCGGGCTGCGCATCTGCAAACGCCTGGCGCACCAACTCATACCCTTCATTAACATTGTCTTCAATCCTTGGCGCCATCGAGTCGTCGAGAAGGCTTGAGAGAGGAGAGAAAGAAAGATTGTCGACACAGGGTTTGAGTCTCGAAAACCTTGAAAGCGTGTCGACAATAAGAGCTTTTGACCTATTTATAGCTTCTGTTGAAAGAAGTTCAAAAGGCGCCAAAAACAGTCTAAATGTGTCGACACAGACGGAATGTGTCGACACAAGCTTCTATTAACTCGACATTTCTTCAGCCTACTATGTGTCGACACCAATTTGTGGTTATGTCGACATCTTGGATACATAGTAGAAAGACAGAAATTCTGTGTCGACACTAAGGACAAGTGTCGACACATATTTTGTAAGTGTCGACACCATAATTCTGGTTGAGTCGACATTACATTTCTGGTTAAGTCGACAATAAAACTCTTAAGTGTCGACACATATTCTCTGTGTCGACACAATATTTCTGACTTGTCGACATAATTTCTCTGAGTCGACACATTATTACTGAATGTGTCGACACATTCTTACTTAGCCAATTTCTGTAACTTCAATGTGTCCTTTTTAACACTTGATTATTGTTGTTACTACTTTTACTTACTTATAAACCATTTCAATAGCATTGTTAATGATTTTGTTTAATACATTAATCAATGGTTAACATACCTAATTCAATTTTGAATTTATTGAATTTGGTTTCATCTAAAGGCTTAGTAAATACATCTGCTATTTGATAATCTGTTTTTACAAATTCCAATGAGATGTCACCTTTTTCTACATGTTCTCTAAGAAAATGATATTTGATTTCTATATGCTTAGTTCTACTATGAGAAACTGGATTATTAGCAATAGAAATAGCACTCTTAGAATCACATAAAAGGGGTGTTCTACTTACCTGAATACCATAATCTTTAAGCTGATGCTGCATCCATAATAGCTGTGCACAGCAGCTTCCTGCAGCAATATACTCTGACTCAGCTGTGGAAATTGCCACACTAGTCTGTTTTTTACTACTCCAAGATATTAGTCTTCCTCCCAGGAATTGACAAGTACCTGTAGTACTCTTTCTATCCTCTCTACATCCTGCAAAATCTGCATCTGAATAGCCTGTTAGTTGAAAATCTCTATTCCTAGGGTACCAAAGACCTAGAGTAGGAGTGCCCTTTAGATATCTCAGAATCCTTTTTACTGCAGTATAATGAGATTCTTTAGGGCAGGCTTGGTACCTAGCACAGACACATGTTGCATACATAATGTCAGGTCTACTAGCAGTGAGATATAGTAGTGACCCAACTATTCCTCTATACAATGATTCATCAACAGGTTTACCTGCCTCATCTTTGCATATTGGCATACTTGTGCCCATAGGAGTTCTCATGGAGGAGGATGACTCCATACCATATTTTTTAATTAATTCCTTGGTGAACTTAGACTGGGATATGGACAATCCATCATCAGTCTGTCTTACTTGGAGTCCCAAGAAGAACTTAAGTTCTCCCATACTGCTCATCTCAAACTTCCCTTGCATAAGTTTGGCAAACTTTTTACAAAGGTTGTTTTCAGTAGATCCAAAGATTATGTCATCAACATAGATCTGGACTAAGATGATCTTTCCTTTGGATTCCCTAAGGAATAGAGTTTTGTCTATCTTTCCTCTTGAGAATTTATTCTCAATGAGGAAGGTAGACAGGGTTTCATACCAAGCCCTTGGAGCTTGTTTTAACCCATACAAAGCTTTCCTAAGCTTATACACAGAATCAGGTTTAAGAGGATCTACAAAACCTGATGGCTGCTCTACATATACTTCTTCTTTAAGATCACCATTCAGAAATGCTGACTTTACATCCATCTGGTATACTTTGAAGTCTTGGTAGGCTGCATAGGCAAGGAACATTCTGATTGCCTCCAGCCTTGCTACTGGAGCAAAGGTTTGATCAAAGTCAATCCCTTCTTCCTGCCTGTATCCTTTTGCAACCAATCTTGCTTTATTCTTTATTATTATTCCACTTTCATCTAGCTTGTTCCTATAGATCCACTTAGTCCCAATTATGTTGTGGCCTCTTGGTTTAGGAACAAGCTCCCAGACCTTGCACCTTCTGAACTGATTCAGCTCCTCTTGCATAGCATCAATCCAGTGCTGGTCTTGGATAGCTTCTTCAAACTTCTTAGGTTCCATTTGAGACAAGAAACTAGAATGCAAAACTGTGCTTTGATTTCTGCTTCTAGTTTGCACTCCTTGTCTTGGATCACCAATTATCTGATCAGTAGGATGATCTCTTAGATATCTTATAGCTGGAGGTAGATTCCCTTCAGGTTGAGCATCTCCAGCTTCTTCATTCTGCTGTTCCTCTTGGTTTTCATCAGCTTCCATTATCTCTTGTACTCCCCCTGGACAGCAGCCTTCATTTTCCAATGCTCCCTCTTCCTTTGAAGCTTCAGCAATGGAGAGCTTGTCCATCTTCTTGCTTATACCTGTTGAGTCATTTGATCTACAAGACAATTCACAATTGATTAATCTTGTTTCATCAAATACAATATGCACAGATTCTTCAACAACTTGAGTAGTTAAGTTGAAGACTCTATAGGCCTTACTATTTGTGCTGTACCCAACAAATATCCCATCCTGGGATTTGGCAGCAAACTTAGTCAAATAAGACTTACCATTGTTAAGTATATAGCACTTGCAGCCAAAGATCCTAAAATAGGATAGATTTGGTTTTCTGCCTTTCACAATCTCATAGGGAGTCTTCCTGTGGCTTTTGGTGATAGAAGCCCTATTGATGACATGACAAGCAGTGTTAACTGCCTCAGCCCAAAAATATTCTGGGAGAGAGGTGTCACTCAATAGAGTTCTACCAGCTTCAATTAATGATCTATTCTTTCTTTCAGCAATTCCATTTTGCTGAGGTGTTCTAGGTGAGGAGAACTCTTGGAAAATCCCAAAGTCTATACACAAGTTTGTCATGCTTTCAGATTGAAACTCAGTACCATGGTCACTTCTGATTTTGACCACTGTACTGTTCAGTTCATTCTGAATTTGCTTTACAAACTTAAATAATACACTTGGGGTTTCAGATTTTTGTCTCAGAAAGAACACCCATGTAAATCTAGAATAGTCATCTACAACCACTAGTGTGTAGACCTTCCTACCTAGACTGTGAACTGGCATAGGACCAAAAAGATCCATATGCAAGAGGTATAAGCACCTCACAGAATCCTTGTTTTCAAGGCTTTGAAATGAGGTTTTTGTCTGCTTGCCCTTTTGACAAGCTGAGCATACCCCTTCCTTTATACACTTAACTTGAGGCCCATTCCTCACTAGTTCTTTACTAAAGAGTTGGCCAATTGTCTTGTAGTTTAGATGAGCCAATCTCTTGTGCCACTTAACACAATGAGAAGCATTGTCATCAGCTACAAGACAAATGGGGGATGCCTTATTCTCACATTCAAAATTAAGGCAATACACATTTCTCTTCCTATACCCAGTCAATATGATCTCTTGATCACTTGACCTTTTGATATGACATCCATCCTTACCAAATGAAATGTCATATTCTAGATCACTCAGCTGGCTTATGCTTATTAGATTATGTTTCAAACCTTTTACATAGGCCACTTGGGTGATAGTAATTAGGTTTGAAGAGATGTTACCAAATCCTTTGATGACTCCTTTTTCAGATCCACCAAAGATCACTTTATGTCCATCTTTGACAGATGAATACTCCTTCAGCAGCCCCTTTGTTCCAGTCATGTGCCTGGAACAACCACTATCCAAGTACCATATAGGGGCATGGTAACTAGGATTCACCTGCAATACAGAATTACTTACCCTTAGAACCCAAGTAAGTCTTGGGTCCTTGGTTCAGGTTAGCCTTAATAAAGTTATCATAACCTCTTCTAACAGGTAGACTCTTATTCTTTATAACACTTGTGTTATACCAGCAGTCCAATGCAAAATGACCCCTCTTGCCACAGCACCAACATTCAAACTTATTGTATCTAGATCTAGATACATCCTTGTCAGAAGCATTTCTGTTCATTGCTGGTGCTGTTGCAACTTCTCCTACTGGTTTCTTAAAACCATAGGGCTTATGACCATAGGTAGGCCTGCTTGCCTTAACACCCTTGTTCTTCAGAACATTTGTCTTGATATGATCCTGAATGTCTTCATGATCATATATGTTAGAAGGCACTTTCTCCTTACCAAACCTTATGGGGACTGAAAGGTTTAGTGGCTGAATAGGGGCTTTGCCTTTCCTCTTGAATCTGCCAGCCCTGGAGTTACCCTTAAATCCTAATCCAGCCTTACCCTTCTGAGTGACAAATTCATCTATCAAGGGTAAGACAGATTTTGGCTTAGAGTAACTAGCCACTAAATCCCTTTCAATTCTCAGTCTGTCCTCCAGACTCTTCACTTGATCATTAGTATAATTAATTGTGCCCATCTGAATAATAGTTATATTCTTCAGCTTGGCAATTTCAGCTAACTTTTGATCAAGGACTTTTTCTAACTCAGTTGTTGCAACCCTTAGATCAGCAATTTCCTGAGCCTGTGATTTAACCAGGTTCTTGCTTTTCTTAAGGGCCTGCAACAAGTCCCCATACTTGTCTATCAATTGATAGACATCTCCTTCAGATTCAGATGCATCTTCATCACTTGATGCAGATGTAGCTGATTCTTCACTTGTACTACAAACATATGTACTGGAAGGACAGTTTACCTCATTAGGACCAGACTGATTCTGGCATAGGTCCTCTTCTGATCTAGTCATCAAACCCATGCATTGATGTTCATTGATGGAGTCTAGCAACTGCATAAACTCCTCTTCCTCAGATGCAGCATATAATCCAATATATGCTTCAGCTTCAGATCCTGATTCTGAAGTTGACTGGTCTGACAGACTTTTATCTTTCTTTGCTACAAAGGATTTCTCCTTCTTGCCTTTCTGATAAGTCTTCTTCTTTTTGAAGATTCCTTCCTTTTGTCAGGACACTCAGCCACTACATGTCCAGGCCTATTGCAACAATAGCAGACAATCTTTGAAGTAGTGGCTTTGCTGGGCTTTGACCTGCTTTTCTCTTTCCTAGATGACCTTCTTTTCTGATAATAGTCATCTACTTGCTGTGATGAGGAAGGCCTAGACTTCCATTGCTTCTTTTTCAAGAACCTTTGAAATTGCCTAGTGAATGCAGCAAAGTCTGCATCTGAATCACTGCTGACTGAACCCCTATCTGAATTTTCAAAACTACCTTCTTCAACTTCCTTAGGAGGAGATGGTGATTTCCTCCTATTCTTTCTGGTGGCTTCAGCATTAAATGCCACAGTCTTTTCTCTATGCTCTCCTCTTGAGTTTCTTTCCTCCTCCTTCCTTACCATAAGTTGCATTTCATAGGATAGCAACTTTCCAAACAGAGTTGGAGGAGATATCTCTGCCAATTTTGCCACTTCTCTTATGGCACAGATCTTTGTATCCCAATCCTTTGATAAGGATCTTAAGAATTTGTCATTCAGTTCATAGGTACTGAAGACTCTTCCATAGGAAATTAGCTCATTCACAATTCTATAGAATTTCTTATAGCACTCAGTTATGCTATCAGATTTTCCTTGTCTAAAACTTTCATACTCCTGATTTAGCATAGATTTTCTGTCCAGCCTTACTTCTTCTGATCCCTCCATGTAGACAATCAATGTGTCCCACATCTCCTTGGAGGTCTTGCAGTGAATCAGATTCTGAAATGTTGAATCATCTATGGCACTGACAATGATATTCTGTGCCCTTTTGTCCATGGTTGCCAAGATGATTTCATCCTTGGTCATTTCAGAATAAGTCTTTGGTGTTTGGATATTTGCATCAAGAACAGATATCTTCATTGGTATGAAGGGGCCTTCCTGTACTGTGATGTAAATCCTTGGGTCAGATGCTTCCATAAACAATCTGACTCTTTCTTTCCAGATCCCAAAGATTTCCTTCTTGCATATGGGTAATTTCATTGACCCTAGCTCCTTATGATTCTCTCCAGAACCCATCTTCTTGATTCTTGAATCTGCCTATCAGATCTACCTCAGACTGTTAAGTCCTTTTTGAGGAACCTCCCTCTGATACCACTTGATAGTTTAACTTTCAAGGCAGCCTAAACACCTAGAGGGGGGGGTGAATAGGTTCTGCTTCTCTTTCTTGAACTTCTAGACAGAATTCAATTTATTAACTAATATAAGAACACAGCAATCACAGAAAACAAAACATCACAGATTGCACTATGTTTTATAGTGGTTCCCCAAGGTCTGGGTACATCCACTTTCCCCCTTCACCTATCTAGCTGTATGCTAGATTCGGCCAAACTTCCACTTATCTCAGATTAATAGATCTTACAACTCAGAACCCAACTGGTTCCTACAACTCAGGCACAACTGCCCTACCTCAGCCTTGCCCCAAGGCCTACAACTCAGAGAATATCCTTCTCCTACACTCAGGCAATCAGCCCTACCACTCAGAGTTCAACACTCCTACACTCAGCCTTTATAACATAGGCTTACAACTCAGATCTGTATAAACAGATCCTACAGAAATATAGAAAAGAATGTTTAAATTTTCTTGCCAAGTTGAGAGAGAAAAGGCAATGACAATTCTTAATCAGCTGATGCAATCAACTATTTCTTAGCCTTCTTCAAAGCTTCTTGAAAATGTACTTAGCTGAGATGATTCCAAACAGCTTCTTGAGAATCCACTGGTGGATTCCTTCTTCTTCTTCAAATTCTGACTTGATCTCTCTCTATCCAGAACTTTGAATGATTCTTCTGAATTCTGATTAGAACTCTTCTTAGATCTACCCTTAGATAGTCTTCTTAGATCTCCCGGAGAAGATCTTCTTAAGTGTCTAGCACTTTCTTGAAATGAGTAGAATGTTATCCTTCTCCACTTTCTGATCCAATGTATTTCAAAGGGTCAGTTCTATATGTTGTTCATTCTGTTCTTCTCCTTCTGAATCTGTCTATTTATAGACATTCTTCATGGTAACCGGCTGATCCGGTTTCTAACCGTTTTCTGACAAGTCTGACAACTTCAGTTAACTGGTGATAACCCACAGCTGTCAAGTCTTCAAACAAGTCCTGTGCCTTAGTGTTGAAACAGTCTGTCAGAAAGTGTCGAGACCATCTGTCTATTTGTGTCGACACAATTGACTTTGGTGTCGACACTGCCTTCAGTGATGTCGACTAAATTGCCTTTGTGTCGACACATCTTCTTCTGAAAATAACTTGGTCTTTGACTCTGCAGTGTGTCGACACAAGTCCTGTGTGTCGACACAGTTGTTGTAGAATCATAACTTTAGTAAGTGTTGACTCAGCCTTCAGGTGTCGACACATTCATTTTTTTTAGCTTTGCTACAATGTGTCGACTTACTCACTATGTGTCGACACATTCTGCTGGTGACGACAAACTTGTGGTCGACTATTTTCTTCTGTGTCGACATATTCAGATGATGTCGACAAACTTGAGATCGACTATACTCTTCAGTGTCGACGCATTCTCCCAATGTTGAGGTCGATGTTTTTCTTCTGTGTCGACACAATTTCCCAGTGTTGTGTCGACTTACTTCTTCTGTGTCGACACTTTTTCCCAGTGTTGTTGTAGACTATGTTATGTGTCGACACTTTTTCCCAGAGTAGTGTCGACTTACACCTTCTGTGTCGACACACTTTCCCAGTGTTGTGTCGACAACTTTCTTCTATGTGACGACACATGTTCCTTTGTGTCGACACTTGGACTTAGAATTTTTTCTGTAAACTTTAACATTTCTTTACCTGCACATGTCAACTCAAAACAACATCAAATACAACATGATGTATATCATTGAGCTAGGTTGGGCTTCTTCAAATCAGGTACACATTTTCCAATGTACCCAACACTCGGGCTACCTTTAAGGGCATCCCAGACAAAGATTCCTCCAGATGTCTATATCTTCTGCACATGGACCTGTTTGGTCCAATGCAAGTTCATAACTTAGGAGGGAAGTCGTATACGCTAGTGATTGTAGATGATCACTCTCGGTTTAAGTGGGTGTTCTTTTTAAAATGCAAGTCTGATACGTTTGACATCTTCACCAGTTTTGTCAAGCAGATACAGAACGAACTTAACTGCTCAGTGGTCAAAATCAGAAGTGACCACGGAACAGAGTTTGAGTCTGGGGCAATGACAGAGTTCTGTGAAGAGCTTGGTATCTTTCATGAGTTCTCCTCCCCTCGCACTCCTCAACAGAATGGAGTGGCGGAGAGGAGGAATGGAACACTCATTGAAGCGTGCATGACAATGTTGAATGACGCTTCTCTCCCAGAATAATTCTGGGCCGAGGCTGTCAATACGGCCTGTCATGTACAAAACCGGGTGTTAATTAACAAGAGCCATCGTAAGACTCCTTATGAGCTACTGAAAGGCAAGAAACCAACCATGTCCTATCTGAGGATTTTTGGCTGCAAGTGTTATGTACTGAATAATGGGAAGTACCCTCGTACTAAGTTTGGTGAAAAATGCTTCGAAGGCATATTCATGGGCTATAGTAGCCACAGCCGGGCTTATAGAGTTTTCAACAAGAAAACCCTAGTGGTAGAGGAATCAATAAATGTTGTATTTGATGAAGGAAGCTTGCTTAACTGCAAGACTTCTAGTTGTCTTCCTGAAGCTGCAGGTGCCAGACTCGAAAAGCTACAACTGGATGATCCCGAGAAAGATGCAACTCCAAAATATGTCAAGGTCTCCACATCAACGCCGATTGGAGAAGTTGAAGATCAAAATGAGGCAAATCCTTTAGAAGAAGGAGATGCCCAAGAAATAGTCGAAGCTCCTGATGCAAGACTTCTAGAGCTCAGACACGTGAGGGATCATCCCAGAAATCAAATCATTGGAGATCCCCGAGACGGTGTCAGAACTCGCCGAGGTACTCTTAACGAGATCTTGCATCTTAGCTTTCTGTCGCAGGTGGAGCCAAAGAAGTTCGACGAAGCGAACAAAGACGCATCGTGGATTTTGGCCATGCAAGAGGAGCTGCATCAATTCGAAAGATGCGAAGTCTGGACGCTGGTTCCTAGACCGAAGACGCAAAATGTGATAGGCACCAAGTGGATCTTCAGAAACAAGTTGGATGAACATGGAGTCATCATCAAGAACAAAGCCAGACTGGTGGCTCAAGGATACAGACAGGAGGAGGGGATTGACTTTGACCAGACGTTTGCACCAGTTGCACGGCTCGAGGCAATCCGGCTATTCCTAGCCTATGCCTCTCACAAAGGATTCACAGTTTATCAGATGGACGTGAAATCGGCTTTCTTGAATGGAGCTTTGAAAGAGGAAGTATACGTTGCTCAACCTCCAGGTTTTGTCAATCCTACTTATCCTAATCATGTATATTTTCTTAATAAGGCACTATATGGCCTAAAATAGGCTCCTCGAGCTTGGTATGAGACATTGTCTAGTTTTCTTCTTGAGAACAAGTTCTTTAGAGAAAAAATAGATAAGACATTGTTTCTCAGGGAAGTCAAAGGCAAGATTTTGCTGGTGCAAATCTATGTTGATGACATTATATTCGGCTCAACGGACAACAATCTTTGCAAAAAGTTTTCTAAACTTATGCAAGGAAAGTTTGAAATGAGCAGTATGGGAGAGCTGAAGTATTTCTTGGGACTTCAAGTGAAACAGTCTGAGGAAGGAATCTTCATTTCTCAGACGAAGTTCACAAATGAACTCCTCAAGAAATTCGGAATGGAGATTGCAACCCCTATGAGGACTCCAATGGGATCCACCATATCTCTGGATAAGGATGAGAAAGGGAAACCTTTTGATGAAACCAAATACAGAAGTATCATTGGATCTCTGCTCTATCTTACTGCGAGTAGACCAGATATCATGTTCTCCACATGTGTTTGTGCCAGATATCAGGTGAACACTAAGGAATCTCATTATGTCGCTGCAAAGCGAATTCTCAGATACCTTAAAGGTACCCCTAATCTTGGCTTATGGTACCCGAGAAGCAATGATGTCGAGCTAATAGGGTTTTCAGATGCTGATTTTGCAGGAAGTAGGGATGATAGGAAAAGCACCTCCGGGACGTGTCAATTCCTCAGAAGAAGGCTTATTTCATGGAACAGCAAGAAGCAGAATTGTGTAGCAACCTCCATTGCAGAGTCTGAGTACATCTCGGCTGGCAGCTGTTGCGCACAACTCCTATGGATAAGAAACCAGTTAGCCAACTATGACCTCCAGTTCAAGGAAGTACCGATGTACTGCGACTCCTCCAGTGCAATTGCGATTGCCAACAATCCGGTTTCGCACAGCAGAACGAAGCATATTGAAGTGTGTTACCATTTCATTCGGGAGCACGTGGAGAACAAGGACATCTCTCTCTGCTATGTTCCCACTGACAAGCAGATTGCAGACATCTTCACAAAGCCCCTTGACGAGGCCAAGTTCAGTATATTCAAAACTGAATTGGGGATGCTAAACTACGAAGGATGAAGACTACAGGAGCTCAAGGCTCATGCGTCTAGGGGGAGCCTCTGATAAGAATTTAGTGAAAGCAAAGGTACAAGAACTGAGGGGGAGCATGGTGTCTCATGCTTCAGTCCCCGATTTGCAGAAGCCAAAAAGGGGGAGATTACCCTCTCGGCTAAGGTGGCTCCAAGTTTGCTCTCAAGAAATTTGGTAATGAATATCTCTCTCAACTCTATTTTAAGTTTATGATTTTCATTCCTATATGCTCTATTCACCTTAGCTTGTAGGGTTTAGGCTTCTTCAAATAGGGGGAGATTGTTGGGTATTGTATCCACAATGTACCTGATTTGAAGAAGCCCATGTACAAGCTAAGGTAAATAGACAATGTATTTGATGAAATATTTCTAGTTGTGCTTGCAGTTATTCCATGCTAGGTACACACCAATGTCAGGGTGCAGTGGGTCAATATACACGGGTCTGTGCAACGTAATCCCTCGTTGAGCAGATCAGTGTGTTGGCCTACGTGTACTCTCTCTATTGGGGTGTACTTAATTTCAAGTACAGGGCTATGATAAAGCTAGAGCAAACATGGAGCTAGGATGGGCCAAAGACCATCTCACGGGCTGAAAGACGAGAATCGTCTAAGTGTAAATCATCGAGAATCACTAAGTGATTCTCACCGATTCGTCGAGAATCACCAGTGATTCTCGACGAGTCGTCGAGAATCACTAGTTGATTCTTGCCGGGTTGGGTCGGCTGTCTCGTCGCAGTCAGAAAAATCATCTAAGGCAGAATCGTCGAGAATCACCAAGTGATTCTCGCCGATTCGTCGAGAATGACTTTGCATTCTCGACGAGTCGGCGAGAATCCAAGGTGATTCCCACCGATTCGCCCCGGCCTCTATAACCTGTGCAGCCAGAATTCTCTAAGTAGAATTCGGCGAGAATTGTAAGTGATTCTCGCCGATTCGTCGAGAATCACCCACGATTCTCGCCGAATTTGACTTGGGTATTTTTCCGACTCTGTCTAGACCGGTCCACGTTATCAGCAGGATTTTGAACCAGACTTTGGTCTTACTGCTGGTGGGGCCCATAACTGTTATCTCTTGACCTATTGTATAAATACTCTGGTATTTGTGTACAGTAGGATACACAGACGATATACGAAAAAGAGCGGCCGACTAACCCTAATCTCGTGAACTTGCTCCGCCTCCGTCGCCGCAGCCGATCACCGAAGTCGATCTCGATCTCCTCCAGATCCTCGGTGATAGAAGCCAAGTCCTGCACAGCGTCTCACGTGTCTATCCAGAGATCTTTTGTCTCTTGATTTGAGATAGGGAAATCTTTCCCCGTCCGAATCGATCGAGACGATCGATCCTCGTGTGACCGTTGGTAGACCTTGCCGACTTCGCTAAGAAGATTGGATCTCCAGTGCTTTGCTGCTATTTTCAATTGCCGCCGCCAACACCGAGAGCCTCGCCGCCGCTCGTCGCCGCCGCCGGTCTCGGGGAGATTCTCCAAGTGAGGTCTAGGGTTGTGGACTCTTCGTTGACTTCAAGAACACGCCGTCGAACGAAGAGGGACACCTTAATCTCCATACGTTGTTTGTATTTCTTATAAGCTATTTTCAATTCTTTGTAAAGGACCGATTGGTCTCTAGTTGTAGGGTTGGGTGCAACCCGTGTTGTGGGAGTGTTGACTCCTACGTGTGGAAGGGTTCCTTATGTTAGTGCAAAGATTGGATTTCAATCCTTTTGGTGAAGTGACCGAGTCGTCCCTGGTTGGGAGATAGGTCGAAGGGGGAAGTGGACGTACCCAAATCGCGGAACCACTATAAATTGCTTGTGTACTTTTTGTGCTGTGTTGTTTTGTTTTCTTGTGCAGGTAAAACCTTAATTCCGCAAATACGCTGCAAAGACACCTATCCCCCCCATAGGTGTAAGTAGTTGACACTAGGTGGACTTTCAGTGTGCCTGGCCGTGTCACCCACTCGCCGTCTCGACCGACTCGAAAAACAGCACACGGCATTCGACACGGCCTCCGACACGCCCGTGTCACATGTGACACGCCCGTGTCGAGACCCGTGTCACCCCCCCCCCCCCCCCCCCCGTGTGCAATCGGCCAGCTTTCTCAACCCGAGAAGGACACGGCCTGCGACACGGAACCCGACACGCCCGTGTCTCATGTGACACGCCCGTGTCTGGGCCCATGTCATGGCCCGTGTGCATGACTCAGAAAATTGCCCAAAGTGACACGCCCGTGTCCTAGTCCGTGTGCCTCAACTCGATGATCTCCGATCATCAAAACGTCGACCACATGACCCGAGGCCGAACACGCCCGTGACACGCCCGTGTCACGCCCGTGTCACGCCCGTGACACGACCCGTGACACCTGCTCCAAGTCCCAGACTTGGCTTAAAAAGTCGCCCGTCCCTCTTTTGAGTTTCGGGGTGTTACATGTAGAAAGTGTCAGGAGTTTGCTCCCTTGCAGCTCCTCCCAGCACAGAGGCTGCGAACGATCACCTCTCCATAGCCCTTCGCCATATGGGGACTGGACCTAGTGGGGCCGTTCCCTCAATCTAGCGGTCAGAGGAAGTTCCTACTGGTCATGGTGGATTACTTTTTGAAATGGTTGGTGGTGAAGGCTTTGGCGAAGGTGACGTCGCAAGTAGTCAAGAACTTTGTATGGGGAGAGATTATTTGCCGGCACGGGCTTCCTTTGGCCATAGTCACCGACAATGGGCCACAATTCGCCAGCAGGGAGTTTGTGGACTTTTGTGTGCAGCTTGGCATAGACCTTCGGTTTGCCTCGGTTCATCACCCTCGAAGCAACGGATAGGTGGAAGCAGCAAATAAGATTATTGTGAATCTCTTAAAAAAGAAAGTGGAGAACTTGAGGGGGAGCTGGGTGAAACAACTCCCCTCCATCCTGTGGGCTCTGCGAACTACTCCGAATACAGCCACTAGAGAAACACCTTTCAAGCTCTCCCATGGCTCGGAGGCCATCATACCTGTAGAGTTCGAGGTCGAATCTCCCAGGGTAACGACAGCAAAGGAGGGAGATGAAAGGTGGCAGGTTGACAACGGAGAGGAGCAGAGGCTTTCACTCGACCTCGTGGAGGAGCTCCGGGAGCTAGCATCAATCCGACAGGAGGAGGTCAAGCGCCGGATGTCCAGGTACTTTGATAAGCACATCCGGGTCAAGCAATTTCAAAAGGGGGACTTGGTCCTCAAGAAGGTGGATGCTGCGGGTAAGGGGGCCTCGGTAGGAAAGCTCAACCCCAATTGGGAGGGTCCCTTCATTGTCAAAGAAGCTTTGAAGTCAGGAGGGTATCACCTCCAGGATGTGGATGGGGTACCCCTGGATCGCGCCCGCAACGGTGACGATCTGAAGCGTTTCTATCCATAATGATGATTTTCCTTTGAATATGCTTGAATATAACTTTAATGATCTTACTTTTTGAATATGTCGCGATTTCCTAGCACAATGCGCCTCAGGGCGTCCTTCTTGAAAGACAGCGGTAAGAGGAGAGAGGAGAGGAGACCCCGAGCAGACCCGCTGACCAGGCTCTCATCAAGCTGGCAGGGTTGTAGGCTCACTCGGTGGTTGAAGGAGAAAGAGGAGAGGATACCCCAAGCAGACCCGCTGACCAGGCTCTCATCAAGCTGGCAGGGCTGTAGGCTCACTCGGTGGTTGGAAGAAAGAGGAGAGGAGATCCCGAGCAGACCCGCTGACCAGGCTCTCATCAAGCTGGCAGGGATGTAGGCTCACTCGGTGATTGGAAGAAAGAGGAGAGGAGACCCCGAGCAGACCCACTGACCAGGCTCTCATCAAGCTGGCAGGGCTGTAGGCTCACTCGGTGGTTGGAGGAGAAAGAGGAGAGGAGACCCCGAGCAGACCCGCTGACCAGGCTCTCATCAAGCTGGCAGGGCTGTAGGCTCAGTCGGTGGTTGGAGGAGAAAGAGGAGAGGAGACCCCGAGCAGACCCGCTGACCAGGCTCTCATCAAGCTGGCAGGGCCGTAGGCTCACTCGGTGGTTGGAGGAGAAAGAGGAGAGGAGACCCCGAGCAGACCCGCTAACCAGGCTCTCATCAAGCTGGCAGGGCTGTAGGCTCACTCAGTGGTTAGAGAAAGAGGAGAAGAGACCCCGAGCAGACCCGCTGACCAGGCTCTCATCAAGCTGGCAGGGCTGTAGGCTCACTCGGTGGTTGGAGGAGAGAGGAGAGGAGACCCCGAGCAGACCCGCTGACCAGGCTCTCATCAAGCTGGCAGGGCTGTAGGCTCACTCGGTGGTTAGAGGAGAAAGAGGAGAGGAGACCCCGAGCAGACCCGCTGACCAGGCTCTCATCAAGCTGGCAGGGCTGTAGGCTCACTTGGCAGTTGGAAACAATGACAAAAGGTGGATCAAGCCCATTCTGTGGAGTGGTTACCTCCTCCCTCACCCCCGCTTACCTTCTGACTCTACCGGGCTACAGTTTTTTTGCAAGCAAGGACTTGTTTCCATTGCCGTACTGAATAGGGGAATAGAAGCTGCAGTTGGAGAGCTTAAAGGCCTTACGACTGTAACCGGAGGCAGGTAACTGAAGTCCTGACACAGAGTCTGATTAATCAGGGAAACACAAGGGGGGGAATACTTCGAGGGGATTTCCTACAAAGAAAAAGAAGAGGGGGGGAGAATAAGTGACCCCCCAGGTCCACTCGTGCTGAGAGGAGCCGGCAGGCTGCGTGAGAGGAAGGAGAGGGTGTCCCCACGCTCGCGAGAGTGGCAGAGACTCGCCAGCTCGCCCCCTGGGGCCAGGTCCACTGGTAACAGTCGGCGAGGGGAAAGACAACCCCCTCTCGTCGCCGAGGATCCGGCGGTCTGCCGCTTGCTTCCCTTTTTCCAGCGCTTGAATGATGCGCGCGTGCTTCCGCAGCATCTCGGCCACCTTACACTTCATCTCTATAGGGTCCGTGGGGTCGCCCAGGTAGTTCTCGATCTCATCTATAGGAGGAGGAGGCGAGGGGGCCAGATGCCTGGAGTAATCGTCGACCGGTGAGTCGGCAGCCAGTGAGTCGTCGACAGGGGTTCCACTCGCACCTAGGGAGGAGCCAAAGAGATAAAGCGGCGGGAGAAAGCAGGCGGCAAGAAGAAAAGAGTAGGAGTCAGGAGTAGAGCCTCTTACCTAAGCGGCGGGTGGAGCTCGATGTGGTAGAAGGATCATCCCTCCTCGTCACAGGGGTGGAGGGGGGAGTGGAATCTTGAGGCGAGAGAGGCCGGGAAGGAAGATCCGAAATATTGATACGAATGGTCTCAGGATGATGAGGAGGCGCCGAAATTTTCTTGGAAAAGGTAGCAAGTAAAAAGTGGGTGGTGCAAAGAGATCATAGCAGGCCCGAAAGACTCACCTCTTTTCCTTTGAGATTAGCTGGAGTGGGAGGTACATATCCCTTCGGAAAGGAACGCGAAGGTTCTCCTGCCGAGAGGGGAGGTTCCGGAACCTTAGCCCTTTTTGAGAGCGAGGTGGACGGCGGTAGCAAAGGGGAATCACGTGCGGGGATTTTATTCAGACCCGCCGTCGTCGCCTTGTTCCGTTGGCGCACGGCCGCGATGCGATCCCGGAAACTTTGACTGAGAGACATAGAAGCGGATGCGGGAAGAGGATGGCCCCTTGCAGGGAGGCGATTTCCATATTTATAGACTAGGCAAGGGGCCCACCCGAAGATTCCCCCCAATAAAATTCGTCGTATTACCACGAGCGTCGGTTGAACTATCTTTCTGAGCTTGTAAACAACCTCGAAAAGAGCGGGGATTGTGTACAACCTCGGACTTGCAGGCAAACGAGAGGGCCCAAGCGAGAGGGCCCAGGCAACGAAAGCCGAGCGAGAGGGCTCAGGCGAGGGGTACTAGGAAAGAGGCGACAGGCGAGGGCACCAGGCGAAAGGCGCCAGGAGACAAGATAAGGAGTGAGATTCATTGCATCGAGCAAGACGGCCTAAGTGGAGCATGGCTTTCGATGGGTGAATGCCGAGACGGGAGGCTTTTTCGGCGAATGGCCAGCTCCCCGCGCGAGAAGGCTCCAGGAGAGGAGCTCTCGCCCGGGGTCGCCCTCTCGCCATGCGAGAGGACCTCATGCGAGAGGACCTTATGGAGGAGCACTCGCCAAGTGCCACTTTGGTTCAGGGCCGATTCAGGTAGGGTCGGGCCTACTTTTTGGGCCCCATTGAGGTTCTACCCTTTTTACCCAGGGTGGTCTGCATTTAGCCTTTGCGAACAGCGGAGTTTGACTGTTGGCAGACCTAGCCAGGGATATTCTGGTAATTTCAGGGCGGTGTAAATTGGTTATTTGCAGTCCCAGTTCGGAGGCCTATAAATAGACCGGTAAGGTGCCTTAGAAGAGCAAGCTTTCTTGACTCATTCCATTTCTTCTAAGACACCTAGCTCAGCATTGGCTAGGGAGGGGAAGAGCTTTAGTCTCTTCCGGGTACGAGGTGGGACCTCCTCACTGGGTCCTCCGGTCTAGTTCTTCGCCTCGAGTGTAATCCTAAGGGAGTAAGCGCGAGTTACCTCAGTAGTTCCGAGCTTTAGAGGAATCGACCTTGTTGATTCCAACAACACAACTCTTCTGCAGCGTAATCCAACGTAGAACCTCTGCAATTTTTTCAATTCCGACGGTCAAATGGGATGTATTTTCTCACCTAATGCGCAGACGATTGTTTTTTTTCCATATGCTACAAAATAAAAATTAAATAAAAATAACTTCCGTCCATGTGAAATAACTTGTTCAATTGTTGGCGGGCCCTCCATAATGACCACTGACCATAAGTCCCTTCCCGAGAGAATTTGATTGGTCGACCTACTCCAAAGATGTGTGAACTGCACAGTTGTACTGCCAGCTGAGAAATGGTGGTGATTCAAAGAAACCTTAGGCTTTTAGTAGTGATTCTGCAAGAAGTTGCCGGACCGTCAGAGACATGTCGCAAGGAGTATACAAAGATCCAGGTTCACACAACTCTTCTGCAGCGTACTCGAACGTAGCAGCTCTGCAATTTTTTCAATTGTGACGGTCAAATGGGATGTATTTTCTCGCCTAATGCGCATACCTTGCTCTCTTTCGGTCGTCTTCTCGGTGCATGCCAAAAAATTTTGTGAGATTCACAGAATGCTGACTGTAGGCTTTGAAGGAGCAGACAATTGTTTTTTTTCCATATACTACAAAATAAAAATTAATTAAAAATAACTTCCGCCCATGTGAAATAGTTCAATTGTTGGCGGGCCCTCCATAATGACCACTGACCATAACTCCATTCAATGGGAGGGACGGTCATTATTGTTTTTTAAATTAAGAAAATAATAAAATTTTGGTCGTGAAATTATTTTTTCATCAATTGTTTTCAGGTGGTCAAAGTAACTAAGGTTTAGACTCCGTTTGGAAGGACTTATTTTCACCGGTCAAGCGATTACGACCGCATGAAATTGACCTTAATTATGGGCCGATTCATGTGATCGTAATCGCTTGACCGATGAAAATAAGTCCTCCCAAACGGATCTTTAGTTTAGCATGGTGGTGGCGGCCATGATTGAATGCGATGATCTTGAACCATTATTCGTGAACACCCGACCTTATCTAAAAAATTCATGTGATTTATGCTCAAAAATAATTTATTTTCTTGATAATAGTCATAACTTCATCAGAGTAAATAAGTTGCGTCAAAGGAAGTCTTATTTGCTCCAGTCAATTTGGCTAAAAACATCACTCATATAATGTATGTTTGACAAGACAAATGTTTTGACCGCTATCAAGAAAATAGATTAGTTTTGAGCATAAAATACATGAATTTTTTCGGTAAGATTGGGTATTAATAAACGATGATTCATGACTACCACATTCTCGATCGCCAACACCACGCCAAAACGAAGCCTAAATCGGTAGTTTCTTATAATATTTTGATATTCACACAATTTTTCATTGTTTTTTTTACATTTTTTATTATTAATTATAGTATTTTTTCTATTGCTTGGTTGAAATTTAAACCAATATTTAGGAGTGTTGCGGACTAATTCGATGCCCTGGTCGAATCGGATTTACTTAGACCGTCTTAGCTTACGGAGCAGTCGAGCGCGCGCACAGTCAATGAAAATAAGAGGTTGACACAAGACGTGATGACGTGGAAAAACCCCTCAACCGAGTAAAAAATCACGTGGCCGGATCTATGCCGGTCAAAATCCACTAGCTGCTGGCGGTTACAATGTGCAGAGAGAATCGGGGGCGACAAGTCGCTCCCCGTTATAACTTGGGAGGTGAGAGAGAGACTTCTGCTCCTAATGGGCGACAGGCCGCACCACGGGAGCGACTTGGACACTGGAATCCGAGGAGCGGTTCTGGTGCTTGGAAGTTTGGAGCGTGGCTTTGACGCTTGTTCGCTTGCAGTGATCGTCTTCCTCCTTCTTTCGTTCGTTCCGGGACTTTGGCGTTTTCCTACTAGTGGCCCGCTGGTGGCTCGAGGCGGCTGGAGGGTGACCCGAGGGAGGAGTCCGACAGAGTTATTCCATGAGGAAGAAGATGACCGGGAGCCAAAAAGTGAATTATGAGGAGGCCCTATGCCTCCTTTTATAGCCTCTTAGAGAGGATAATGACGGGCCCCACCACTAACTTAGACTCCATTTGGTTCGGTGGTGGCGGGTGGATCTGGCGGGTGGAAACAGAGTGTTCGAACCGGAGGGGGGAGGTGGCTGCTCCAAACAGAGTTTTTGGGGGCGTTTCTCAAGGCGGACCGGTGGAAATGGAGCAAACGCCACCGGAGGTTCATTTGTATACCCTCCTTCCGGCAGCGTTTGCCCAAAACGAAGCAGTGAAACGCCCAAACAAATAGAGCCTTAGTGGGTGGTTACCCACCAGATCGGATAGCGAGGAGAACCCACCACGATCGGACGGCGGGCAAGCCGTCGACGGTGGTGGGGCGAGCGGGCGGCGACGGCCGCCGGCCGGTGGCCAGGAGGATGTTAGGCCAGCGGTTGGGCTCGCGGCTTGGCCGACCGCGCCCTGGTCGGTCGGCGGCCTATCCGGCGGCTGCGGCCTGGCAGGCCGCGGCGGCCTGGCCTGGGCCGCGACGGCCTGGCCTGGCCCGCGGCGGCTGCCTGGCCGGCGGCGGCCTGGCCTGGCCGGCGGCGGCCTTATCGGCAGGCCGTGATGGCTTGGCCAGCGACGGCCTGGCTAGTCATGGCGGCCGGGGCTGCTGGGGCGACCGGGGCGGCCTGGCCCGCGGCCGTTGCCGGGCTGGCCGCGATGATCTGGCTAGCCGCGGCGTCCTGGCCGGCGGCCAATCCGGCGGCGGCGGCGGATTGGCCGGCAGCCAATCCGGTGGCGGCGACGGTTTCCCCCTAAGGGGGGCGGTTTTTTGGTGGAGAGAGAGGGAGTGAGCCCACTCCCCATGTTTTCCTCATCATGGGGAGTTCATGGGGGTGGAGGTTTGTTGGAACCCTAGGTTTTGATTTGAGTTCAGTCCTCTCTTTCTGTCTCTTGACCCAAGATTTATCTATGGTCAAAGGTCAGTTGATAGGTTAGATTCTCTAGTTGTGTAGAATTGCTTTTCTAGATGAATATTTGGTTAAGTAGTTTTTCGTTCGACTATAGTCGAACATCGCTCGACTATCATCTATCGGCTGATCGACGATCGTCTATCAGTTGGTCGACGTTCTGTCCGCTTTGATAGGTTGACTATCTGTTGATAGGTCGACTATCTGTTTGCTTTGGTAGTTTGACTATCTGTCCTGATAGTTCAACTATCGGATAGCTCAACTATCTGTTGATAGGTCGACTATCTGTCCGCTTTGATAGGTCGACTATCTGTTGATAGGTCGACTATCTGTTTTTTTGTGATAGGTCGACTATCTGTTTGATAGGTCGACTATCTGTTTTGTTTGGTAGTTCGACTATCTGTCCGGATATATCGACTATCTGATAGCTCGACTATCTGTTCTGATAGGTCGACTATCTGCTGAGGTAGTTCGACTATCTTCTTTGATAGTTCGACTATCTGGATCGTTCGACTATCTGTCCGATAGGTCGACGATCTCCGTGCGCCGGTCGACGATCTCCGATGGTCGTTCGACGTTTTGCTGTATGTTTTAAAATAGTTTTGTCGTCTTCTATGATGTGACTAATTTCATACTTATTTTGGCATATTTTATAAAAGATTATCTGAATAAATTGTGATATTATTTCCATGCAATATCAGTTCAATTCTTTATGCATGAGCTAATCTTTTTATGACAAAGTTGTTTGTCTTATAGCTGAGATATGTTTTCTGCTTTATCTGCCAGGCTGTCCTTTATAGCCGTTAGACTCAAAAGTCTCTCTTGGCTGTAAAGAGTCTCTTCTGATATGACTTTCTCTAGTTGTATTTCATCAGAATTATTTGCAGCTTCTTAGAAAGCTTTATCCTGTTATAGGATATCTGCCTGCAGTATTTTGTTTTGCTTTATGCTTTTTGCAGCCCAGCTTGCAGAGTTCAGTAGAAGACAAGATTCAAACTCAAGTAAGAGTCGTTGCTGCTGCTGCTATATAAAGACTTCTTTGAATAAAGAAATCAACTAGTTCTCACACATTGAAAAGCTAACTGCAGCATTCAAACCAAAAGCTTACAGTTTTCAAACTGCTCTCAGCTCATTCACATCTAACTGAGAAGAAGCTTTAGTTCTTCACTCTTCTTCAACCTGAGTTCTCCTGCTTACAGGAAGATCTTCACTCAGAGCCTTTTGAAGAAGAAGAAGAAGAAGATAGCTGCCTGAAGAAGAAAATCTTATTTCATATTATTTTATCTTCTTGTAGCTTTCTCCTTCAGTATTTTCTGAAGTGTTTCTGCACTGAAGCAAGACTTCACCTGGACGTTCTTTTAGCCAGGGGGAGCCTTGATTCTTTTAGAGTATTCTAGCTCAGTGCAAGTTATTGTGCTTCTCTAATCTATTGTAAAATAGAGAAGACACCTTAATCTCCTTTCCCCTTCCTGTAAAGGGTTATTACTCCCTTAAAAAGTATCCCTTGGTGGCAGGGCACCTGATCAAAAACCTGTGTTTGTTTTTAGACACCTGATCAAAAGTCTAAAGGGTCTCTTGATCTACCTGAAGCAGATCTTGTTGGTGGCAGGGCACCTGATCAAAAACCTGAGTGGATTCCTACCTTGTTGGTAGAAGAGTGGACGTACCCAAGTTGTTTGGGGAACCACTATAAATTCCTTGTGTCGTCTGGATTGCTTTATTTAATTACTTGCATTGTGGCTGTGATTAGATCTTAACTAGGTTTGCTAGTTGCTGTTTAGGTTTCCAAGCCTTAACTGTAATTACAGTTGGCTGCCTTGTTGTGCACAACACTTGTGTTAGGCTTTAAGGTTTAATCTCAAATATCTATAACCTTCATTCCGCATTTAACTCCAAGGGAGTTAAGTAGAAAGTCAACTTTGCTAGTGTAATTTTTGATTACTCTATTCACCCCCCCTCTAGAGTAGTATCTATCCCTACTCTTTCAATTGGTATCAGAGGGAGGTTGACTGACTGAATAGGCTAACACCTAAGTCACAAGATCCTGATAGATACCAAAGTTTATAGATATTCACTTTCACTATCATGGCCCAGTCCAAGGATTATTCTAGCACCAGACCTCCAGCATGCAACTTGGCTAAGTTTGGCATCTGGAAGGCAAGGATTAAACTATATATGAACTCTATTGATGAAAGTATTTTTGCTTCTATTTTGACAGGTCCACCAAGAGCACCTGCTGCAGCTACTGCCTCATCATCATCTGATATGAGTGCAGTGCCTCCTCCAAACTACAATGATGAATACAAAAAGGCAAAGATAGCAGACGCTAAGGCAATGAACATTCTGGCTCAGACAATGTCTGATGAAGTATTCCAGAAGGTTGCTGACTGCTCCTCAGCAAAAGCAATGTGGGATACACTGAACCAGATTGTAGCTGGTTCAGCTGATGAAAGGAAGGACAGGAGGTCCAACCTTATCTCACAGTATGAGAATTTCAAAAAAACTGATGCTGAATAAGTTGAAGGAATGTACACAAGGCTCAGCTCAATCATCAATGAGCTAAGGACCCTTGACAAGGATATTTCACTGACAGAGGTCAATGATAAGATTCTTATGTGCTTCCCTAGCACATGGGATCTGAGGATCTGGCCTATCAAGGAGGACAGAAGCACAAATGAAATCTCAACAGAAGCCCTTCTCGGCAAGCTCAAGTCTTTTGAGCAAGTGCTAAAGTCCAGGGAAGCTGAAGTTGAAGCAAAGACCCCAACTCCTACAAGAAAAGACCAAACCCTTGCTCTTAAAGCTGCTGAAGCTTCTGAAGGAAGCCAGTCCAATGAGGAACTGATGACATTATTTGCCAAAAGGTTTCTCAAGATGGGAAGGAAGGAATTCAGAAAGAAATCTTCAAAGTATGAAGACAAACCAAGGTATGATCGTACCCCTTCTAAAGAAATAATCTATTATGGTTGCAGGAAGCCTGGACATATTCTTCCAGATTGTCTAGAAGAAAAGAACAAAGATAAAAGAAAAGACAAGGATCAGCACAGGAAGCATTCCAAGCCATCCTCCTACAAGAACAAAAAGAAGGAGAGAGGCTTTGTTGCTGAAACCTGGAGTGACTCTGATGAGGAATCTTCCTCCTCAAGCTCCAGTGAGGATGAGGAAGAAAAGAAGGCAAAGGAAGTTTTCCTAATGGCAATTGATGCCTGCAGCAATCACTCAGCTGCAGAGAATTTAGATTCTGATGAAGAAATGCCAACTGAAGATGAGGTATTGTCTTCTTATGACTTTACTTCTGCTGAATTTAAATCTGAGTTTAAATCTTTATGTTTAGATTTAATTAGTTCTGAAAAAGAAAAAAAAAGAGCTTAAAATTAAACTAGCTGAATCTGAAATGATTGCTAATGAAAACATTAGGTTAACGGCAGAACTCACTAATGCTAGTGAAGAAATCAAATTCCTTAAGAATGAATTAGCTAAGTTCAAAAGGTTAGAAGAGTCTCTGAATGGTAGAAGCCTTAAGTTGCTTGAAATAACCAGCATGTCTAACACTAGGTCAGACAATAACAAATTAGGCTTAGGAGCATCTTCTAGTGAGCCCCCAATCATTCTTAAAAACCAACTTTCAACTCCAGTGAATTTTATTTCATCTAGTGGAATAGAAAACACTGAGCAAGTCAATCAAGTAAATAGAGCTTTAAATAAAGCTAAAAGAGAGAAAAGAAAACAGAAATTTAAGGAATTACAAAGGGCGTCGAACGCTGCTCGACGATCGCAGGCCCAATGGTCGAACGAAGATCGACGATCTGGGTACCAATCGTCGAACGTCGATCGACGCTTTCAACAAGAATTTCAAAATTCCAATCAGAACTTTAGAAACCCGAATATGAATAGAAACCCTAGGTTTATTGACCCATCATCTGCATGGAGAATCCCACCTAGAAGATCTTACCCATTAGGTTATCACCCTCAGCCTGCTTATTCATTTATTTCCAGTTTTTCTTATGTGAAAAACAAGGGACCCAAGGTTACCTGGGTCCACAATGTTTAAATTGATTTATTTGCAGGTGAAGACCTATCCTATCACTCAAAATAAGTGGTATTTGGATAGTGGTTGCTCCAAGCACATGACAGGAAATAAAGAACATCTGTCATGGTTCAAGACAAAGCTTGGCCCAAAGGTAATCTTTGGAGATTCAAGCTGTGGTCAAACTGAAGGCTATGGCAGGATGACAATTGGAGCTATTACATTCAAGAGAGTTGCTTATGTGACTGGACTGAAGCATAATCTAATTTCAGTAAGTCAGTTATGTGATGCTGGATATCAGGTATCATTCTCTAACTCTCTTTGTAATATTACTTTAAATAAAAATATTGTATTAGTAGGCATTAGACAAGGTAATATTTATTTAGTAGATTTTAATTCAACTCACTCTGAAATCTGCTTGTTTAATGAAGTAATAAATAACAATATTTTATGGCATAAAAGGCTTAGCCATGTTAATCTCAAGAATATATCTAGGTTATCTAAACACAACCTTGTTAGAGGTTTACCTTCTTGCCCCTACAAGAAGGAGAGCCTATGCAAGGCTTGTCAACTAGGCAAGCAAACCAAGAACTCATTTAAATCAGTAAATAAAAGTGATTCTCCTAGAATCCTGTATTTATTACATTTGGACCTATTTGGCCTAATAAATGTACAGAGTCTAGGAGTGAAGTATTACACCCTAGTCATTGTAGATGACTTCTCTAGGTTCACTTGGGTGTTCTTCTTGAGAACTAAGGCTGATAACTTCAAAGCCCTTACAGACTTTCTATTATGTGTGCAGATTGAGTGCTCTACTCATGTGGCCTTGATCAGAAGTGATCATGGTACTGAGTTTGACTCTCTTCTCATACAAGAATTCTGTGAGAGAGAAGGTATCAAACATAGCTTCTCAGCTCCTAGAACTCTCCAACAAAATGGGGTAGTTGAAAGGAAGAACAGAACACTAATTGAAGCTGCTAGCACATTGTTGGCAGATGCTAATATGCCTCTTTCCTATTGGGCAGAAGCTGTTAGTACAGCCAACTATGTCCTGAATAGAAGTCTGATACACAAGCTTAAGTGTAAAACTCCTTATGAGTTACTTAAAGGAAAGAAACCTAAAATAAATTATTTTAGAGTGTTTGGCTGTGTTGTTTATATTCATAATAACAATAAAGAATATCTTAGAAAGTTTGAAGCAAAGGCTTCAATGAGAATTTTTCTTGGATATTCCCAAGTAAGCAAAGCTTATAGGGTATTTAATAAATTATCTTCTAAAATTGAAGAGTCTGTTCATGTGTCCTTTGATGAATCCCAAATGTTTTACAAGGAGAAGGAAACTTCCCCTTCCTCAAGTTCATTACAGGTACAAGAATCTTCCAAAGATGTCACTCAAGAAATCCTTCATCTTTCAACTCTTCATATCACTGAATCAGACAGTGATGAAGACATTACAGAAATTGTTGATGTACCACCAATAGTAGATCAAATTCCTCCTGAGGAATTAATCCCAACTATTGCTGAAGATCACATCCCACCTGCTGATGTTGTCACACTTAGAGATCACCCCACATCTCAAGTGATAGGAGACATATCAGCTGGTGTTCAAACAAGACATCAGTTAAGACAGGATGTGATGCATGCTTGTTTCCTTTCACAGATTGAGCCCCTCACCATTAAAGATGCTGAGCTAGATCCCCACTAGATCATTACTATGCAAGAGGAACTCAATCAGTTTGAAAGATGTAAAGTATGGACTTTGGTTCCAAGACCTAAAGGCCAACTGATCATAGACACCAAGTGGGTGTATAGAAACAAGTTGGATGCAAACGGAATCATTGTAAGGAATAAAGCTAGGCTTGTAGCTCAGGGCTACATACAGGAGGAAGGTATAAATTATGACCAAACCTTTGCTCATGTTGCAAGGCTAGAGGCAATAAGGATCTTCTTAGCCGATGCAGCCTACATGAAGTTTAAGGTTTTTCAGATGGATGTCAAAAGTGCCTTTCTTAATGGTGAGCTAAAGGAAGAGGTTTTTGTTGAACAGCCACCCGGTTTTGTTTCTTCAACTCAGCCCTCACATGTATTCAAGTTGCAGAAAGCTCTTTATGGACTAAAACAAGCACCAAGAGCCTGGTATGAGACTCTAGCTAGTTTCCTGTTAGAGCACAACTTTGTTAGGGGAGTAGTTGATAGAACCCTCTTCGTCAAGCACCACAAGGACACAATCCTGTTAGTTCAAGTGTATGTGGATGACATTATATTTGGCTCCACTGATCCCAAACTTTGCAAAAGGTTTTCTGACCTAATGCATTCTAAGTTTGAGATGAGTAGTATGGGTGAGCTGTCTTACTTTCTTGGTCTCCAAGTAAAGCAAGATGCTGATGGCATCTTCATCTCCCAATCTAAATATGCCAAGGAATTGGTAAAGAAGTTTGGGATGGCAGATGCTTCAGCAATGCATACACCTATGGCTACTAATGTAGTTATTGATTCTGATGATCAGGGAAAGCCTGTTGATCAAAAGAATTATAGGGCCATTGTTGGTTCCCTATTGTATTTAACTGCAAGTAGGCCAGACATAATGTTTGCTACATGCCTTTGTGCTAGATTCCAGGTCAACCCCAAGGAATCTCATCTGATTCTTCTTAAGAGAATCTTGAGATACCTGAAGGGATGTCCAAATCTAGGACTTTGGTACCCAGCTGAGTCCGAATTTGAATTAATTGGATATTCTGATTCTGACTATGCTGGTTGTCGAGTTGATAGGAAAAGTACCTCAGGAACTTGCCAGTTCTTGGGAGAGAGATTGGTCTCTTGGTTCTGTAAGAAGTAGGCCTTTGTCTCAACATCAACTGCAGAAGCTGAATATATAGCTGCTGCTAGTTATTGTTCACAGATCCCGTGGATACAAAACCAACTTTTGGATTATGGGTACTCACACAAGAACACTAAAATCATGTGTGATAGTACAAGTGCTATCTCCATTGCACAAAATCCAGTACACCACTCTAGAACGAAGCACATTGAGATTAGACACCATTTCCTAAGAGATTGTATGGAAAAGAACAAGATCAGCCTTGAGTTCATATCCACAGACCTTTAGAGAGGTGATATATTCACCAAGCCCTTAGATGAACAGAAGCATCTGTTCTTCTTAGTTCAACTAGGCATGATTAATGGAAGAGACTAAGTGTGACGTCTGCCTTGTTGAAACTTGTTCGAAGATAGTCGAACGACGTTCGACGATAGTCGATCGAATCAAGTCTATCGTCGACCTATGGTTGAAGATAGCTTATCTGCTTGAAGATCGTCGACCGGCGTTCGAAGATAGTCGAACAGGTCGAGCCTATCGTCGATCTATGGTTGACGACAGCTTGTTGTTTGTGAAGACAGAAATAGTCGAACGATTGATCGACTACTCTGCTTCAGGACCGATCATCGAACGATCGTTCGACCATTGTCTCCAGTATCTTTTAAATAGATCGACGATCGCTGTTTTAATATAAAGCCGATGGTCGACCTAGGTTAAGAGATAGTTGCTTTTATCGTCGACGGAGAGCATCTTTTTGCATTCCGTCTTCCCGCTTGCTCTTTGTCTTGCGCTCCGTCCTCGCCGTCTTTCTCTCGTCTTCTCCAGCTTTTTCGATGGCGATTTCTCCAGCGCTTCTTGCAGTAGTGAAGTTTGATGCCGGTTTCAGCGTAGATTTCGACGCCTTCAGCTGCTGCAAACCAGGAATAGTGAAAATCCTAAATCTGTGCAAAGATCAAGGATTAGAGAAACTCATGTATTACAGAATAAAGTTAAACACTCAAGAGATCAAAGAGTGGGCCTTCACTTCATCTTCAACTGATGACTCGATGACTGGAACAATTAGCAGAGAAGAGGTAATATTGACTCGCGCTATTCTGACTGAAATTTTTGGTTTGATTAATGGTGAAGAAGAGTATGAGCAAGATACTCCTGAGTTCGGAAGGATGTTAACAGAGCTGGGACATGCCGAAGGCATTCCCTCTAAGCTGCTCAAAGTGAATTTCCCATTTAAGATTAAGTTTCTTGCAGAAATAGTTGGAAAATTGCTACTGGGAAAGCACTCCGCCCACGATAATATTACAAGGCAACAATTTGCACTAATGTGTGCAATTGTAAATAAGAAGCAGATAAATTGGGCAGGCGTTCTATTTGATTTGATAAGGAAAAAGAATGGCAAGAAAGAAGTTACCCTAGGAAGGGTAGTTGGAATTTTTCTGAAGGAGAAATTCCCCCATCTGCTAGTGTCAGCCGCCACCTCCATCAACGCCAGCAAGAAGATGGATCCTTCGTTGTTTGCAAAGTGGAAAAGGACCTTCCTGAAGCCCGCTCCTGCAGGGGTTGCTCCAGTTACTTCTGAGAGCACCAGGACTGTCTCAGTCACTCCCCCCTTCTAGCAGCTGGCTCAGCAAATCCATCTCTTCCATCTTCTTCATCTGCTATGCCGTCTACTTCAGTTGAAGTTCCTTCAACTTCAATTGAAGTACGACATTCTGCTTCTCCTCCTGCATCTCCTCTCCCGACTCATCTTGCTGGCATTTCTCATCCCAGTTTCGATTTGTTGGTGTCTGAAATTTCTACTCCAGTTCACTCTCCAATTCCCTCTACTAATCACATTGATCACCCTGCATCCACTCATACATCTCCAGTTCATTCTCCAGCTCATCTTGCATATACCATCCCTACTGATCTTCCATCTTCTGAAATTCCATCATCATCATCATCTTTTGAAATTACTCCTGCATTTATTTCCAACATTGTGGAGTTAATTACCCCCTCAATCAAAATTATGATTGACGAGGCGATTGCTCCCCTTGCTTCCTCTATCTCCTCTCTGACTGCTGCTATTCTGAAACTCTCAAACTCTGCTGAGCCCTCTTCTTCTAGGGGCCTGGTTTCAGTATCTACTGAAATCAGGCAGGGGGAGATGCTTGATGAAGATGTCTCTGAGCAGCCCTTGGCCTCCCTTCCAGCAGTTCATCTTGCAGTAGTAGAGAAAGCCATAGAAGATTCAGCTCCTCCTTCATTATCTGAAAAAGAGATTTCTGATGCTCTGCTGAAATCTGAATTCATTGTTAAAGCTTGTTTAAAAGAAAGTTCTACTCCCTTGGTTGTCCTGTACCTAGAAGGAATCATCACCTCCTTTCTAGATGAATTGTGGGAGTTAGGACATGCTGTGGTCGATTCTGAAGGTATTCCCTTTACTTACTTTTTAGACTTGATAACTGATATGATAGTTTGGGAATATCTGGAAGGCATGATTAGATATCATTTATAATAATTTTATTAATAATACTACAGATAAATTGGAAGAAATTCTAGATGTTCAAGAGCATGTTATCCAACCTGATCCAGAAGTTCAACCAGAACCAGAGGCTCAAATTTCTGAAGTTGCTCAGCCAGAAGTACAAGCAGAACTGGTCACTATGACAGTTTCTGAGATTCAAGAATCAGCTGCAGATGCCCAGATTGAAAAATCTACTGTATGGGATGATTCCCCGGGCTTGGACTTAGATGCTCTCCTGGCACAGGATGCCATGGAAGAAGAACTAGAGAAAGATGCTTTAAAGGAAAAGGAAAGAGCTTTGAAAGATGCAATTGACCCTTATGATATGCCCATCTCCTCTAATTCTGAAGATGAAATCGATTCTGATGAGTCTGCTGAATCTAAAAGAAAAAGAATTGCTAAAAAGAAAAGAAAAACTGTTGCTCCTCCACCTGCTAATCCAGATAATGATACACCGTATTATATACTGAAAGGAATTGATCCAAAGTCAAAAGACTTCCAGTATTGGATGTTATTCTCTAAGAACCAGCAAAAGCAAAGGAAAAAGTCAAAAAGGTATGACTCTCCTGTCCCTAGATGGAATCCTAGAGGTCCTCCTCCTCCACCTCCCGGTGCAGGAGCCTCAGGAAATTTATCTTCTAAACCTGCTGCTCAGTCCGAAAGATCAAATCCATCTCAATCTGCTCAAAGGAGAAGTTCACAAGGATTCCAAGGCAAGAGTCAAACTGGTCATCAAAGACCTGGTGCTGTTAAGGAACAGGTAAAGGAGGTAGTATATCAAAGACCAACATTTTCTCCTCCTCAGTCCAAAGAACTTAAAAGCTCTATCTCTCCTAAGCCAGATTTCTCTGAGAAGGATGTTTCAAAAGGTAAGCAAATTATTTTATCTGAAAATTCTAGCAAGATAGTTGCTAAGTCTGCTCCCCTTTCTTATTTAGTTATTCAGGATAAGGAACCAGTTGATACTTCCTCTGAGATTGTTTATGAAAGCCTAGAGCTTGATCCTAACTTTAGGATGGCTCGTTTTCTTGAACTGGTTGGAGCAGCGCAAATTAAGAAAGCAAAAGCAGAAGGAAAGGACACTGCAGGATTGACCACAATGTCTAAATTCAAAAAGAAGGAGCTCGACAAGTTCCAGGTTAGACTTGAGATATTTGATCCTTCAAAGTATATGGAAAAGCATCCTGAGGCAGTGGTCCCAAGAACAACAGAATTGAAAATTATTGGAGAACAAGACCTAAAGTTATCAAGAAAAGAAGCTCTAGATCCCACAAGAAAGATTACTTTTGTTTCTAACTCTTCTGATCCTAAGCCTGACTCTGAAGCTCCTTAATTTTTCATTGATTGACAATTAATTTCTTATCTGATTAATTGATGATATCTGCTTAGTTGTTTCTCTTTATGCATTTTATTTTACTTTCTGAAATTAGTTTTGTATGTTTTAATTGTTGAGAGACTTAACTCAAATAGGGGGAGATTGTTGGAACCCTAGGTTTTGATTTGAGTTCAGTCCTCTCTTTCTGTCTCTTGACCCAAGATTTATCTATGGTCAAAGGTTAGTTGATAGGTTAGATTCTCTAGTTGTGTAGAATTGCTTTTCCAGATGAATATTTGGTTAAGTAATTTTTCGTTCGACTATAGTCGAACGTCGCTCGACTATCGTCTATCGGCTGATCGACGATTGTCTATCAGTTGGTCGATGTTCTGTCCGCTTTGATAGGTTGACTATCTGTTGATAGGTCGACTATCTGTTTGCTTTGGTAGTTCGACTATCTGTCCTGATAGTTCAACTATCTGATAGCTCAACTATCTGTTGATAGGTCGACTATCTGTCCGCTTTGATAGGTCGACTATCTGTTGATAGGTCGACTATCTGTTTTTCTGTGATAGGTCGACTATTTGTTTGATGGGTCGACTATCTGTTTTGTTTGGTAGTTCGACTATTTGTCCGGATAGATCGACTATCTGATAGCTCGACTATCTGTTCTGATAGGTCGACTATCTACTGAGGTAGTTCGACTATCTTCTTTGATAGTTCGACTATCTGGATCGTTCGACTATCTGTCCGATAGGTCGACGATCTCCGTGCGCCGGTCGACGATCTCTGAGGGTCGTTCGACGTTTTGCTGTATGTTTTAAAATAGTTTTGTCGTCTTCTATGATGTGACTAATTTCGTACTTATTTTGGCATATTTTATAAAAGATTATCTGAATAAATTGTGATATTATTTCCATGCAATATCAGTTCAATTCTTTATGCATGAGCTAATCTTTTTCTGACAAAGTTGTTTGTCTTGTAGCTGAGATATATTTTCTGCTTTATCTGCCAGGCTGTCCTTTATAGCCGTTAGACTCAAAAGTCTCTCTTGGCTGTAAAGAGTCTCTTCTGATGTGACTTTCTCTAGTTGTATTTCATCAGAATTATTTGCAGCTTCTTAGAAAGCTTTATCCTGTTATAGGATATCTGCCTGCAGTATTTTGTTTTGCTTTATGCTTTTTGCAGCCCAGCTTGCAGAGTTCAGTAGAAGATAAGATTCAAACTCAAGTAAGAGCCGTTGCTGCTGCTGCTATATAAAGACTTCTTTGAAGAAAGAAATCAACTAGTTCTCACACATTGAAAAGCTAACTGCAGCATTCAAACCAAAAGCTTACAGTTTTCAAACTGCTCTCAGCTCATTCACATCTAACTGAGAAGCTTTAGTTCTTCACTCTTCTTCAACCTGAGTTCTCCTGCTTACAGGAAGATCTTCACTCAGAGCCTTTTGAAGAAGAAGAAGAAGAAGATAGCTGCCTGAAGAAGAAAATCTTATTTCATATTATTTTATCTTTTTGTAGCTTTCTCCTTCAGTATTTTCTGAAGTGTTTCTGCACTGAAGCAAGACTTCACCTGGACGTTCTTTTAGCCAGGGGGAGCCTTGATTCTTTTAGAGCCTTCTATCTCAGTGCAAGTTATTGTGCTTCTCTAATCTATTGTAAAATAGAGAAGACACCTTAATCTCCTTTCCCCCTCCTGTAAAGGGTTATTACTCCCTTCAAAAGTATCCCTTGGTGGCAGGGCACCTGATCAAAAACCTGTGTTGGTTTTTAGACACCTGATCAAAAGTCTAAAGGGTCTCTTGATTTACCTGAAGCAGATCTTGTTGGTGGCAGGGCACCTGATCAAAAACCTGAGTGGATTCCTACCTTATTGGTAGAAGAGTGGACGTACCCAAGTTGTTTGGGGAACCACTATAAATTCATTGTGTCGTCTGGATTGCTTTGTTTAATTACTTGCATTGTGGCTGTTATTAGATCTTAACTAGGTTTGCTAGTTGTTGTTTAGGTTTCCAAGCCTTAACTGTAATTACAGTTGGCTGCCTTGTTGTGCACAACACTTGTGTTAGGCTTTAAGGTTTAATCTCAAATATCTATAACCTTCATTCCGCATTTAACTCCAATGGAGTTGAGTAGAAAGTCAACTTTGCTAGTGCAATTTTTGATTACTCTATTCACCCCCCCTCTAGAGTAGTATCTATCCCTTCTCCTTCAATTGTTGCGGCTGCGGTCCGGAATCGCCCCCGCGCTGCGGTGCTATGCGGTAGTGGCTTAACTGGCTGCCCCGTGGATCCGCCCGAGGACCTTTGATATAAAGATTAGTGGCGCCGTCCTCCATCAGTCCGGGCTTTTGGTGCGAGTGGTTGCGCTAAGTCCTCTCAAGTGGTATCAGAGGGAGGTTGCGGGTTCGAAACCCCGGGGTCGTTTCCGGGGGGGGGGGATTGTTGGGGCTGCGGTCCGGAATCGCCCCCGCGCTGCTGTGCTATGCGGTAATGGCTTAACTGGCTGCCCCGTGGATCCGCCCGAGGACCTTTGATATAAAGATTAATGGCGCCGTCCTCCATCAGTCCGGGCTTTTGGTGCGAGTTGTTGCGCTAAGTCCTCTCAAGGTTGACTTGGTCAACCCCATGATCCCCTTTTTGAGAGGAAATCATGGGGGAATCCCTCTTATAAATAATGGTGTGAAATTATAGAGATTTTATTTATAATAACTAATTTTTTTTAAAAAATTAATTTATGAAGAACATTTTTTTTAATAATCTTTTTTGTAATAGTAATTTGTGGTTCTAAAAAAATGCTAAGAATAAAGAAATAACCAAAAATATGGTCTTAAACTCTTAATAGCAATCGCTTTAACCAATTAATAAAATATAAATAGCCTGCGCCATTCAATTGTTGGCGGGCCCTCCATCACGAGAACAACGACCATTTCCCAAAGGCCGTAAGTCCATTCAATGGAAGGTACGGTTTGTTATTGTTTTTTTACTTAAAGAAAATAATAAAAATTTGGCCGTAAAATTATTTTTTCATCAATTGTTTTCACGTGGTCAAAAAAACTATAATTATGATCAAGAACCGTCGTTCATGAAAAAAGTGCATTCATTTTATGTTCAAAACTAATTTATTTTATTGATATTGGCAGTGGCGAATGCAGATTTATTTTTGCAATGTGAGTGGTCTTAAAAATTAAAAAAAATTAATTAATTAAAAATATGAAAAAAACTGCATTAATATAACAAAAGTTATATATTGATAGAAAGAAATAAATAATCTTGTTTGCAACCACTTTCATGTTTTTAAAGAACACAATCAAAATTGAAATGACCACCTGATCATCCATATGCACAGAGGACCAGCTCGCCAAAAGCTTAAATGATTTTCTTCAACTTCAAACACAACCAAAGGCGAATCCAGGTGGGGGCAAGGGGGGGCCCCGGCCCCCCCTTGAATTTTGAAATTAATGTATTATGTTTATAAATTATATAATATAATATAATCTAAATAATAAAACCCTATCGTATCTCCCTCCCGATCAGATTAGAGCAGCCCGACAGCCGACTGTCTTCTCACAATCTCGCCCTTGTCTCTCTCTCTCTCTCTCTCTCTCTCTCTCTCTCTCTCTCTCGATCTCGACCACCAGCAGGCAGCAGCCCGATGACCGACTCCCGATTCCCAACGGCCGACTCCCACCGACCACCGTTCATCGGCTTTCTGCAATCGACCCACCTCGACCGGTCAACCCCCTGTCGTTGTCCCGACGGCCGACTCCCGAGTCCCGCCCAGTACCACCAGCAGGCAGCAGCCCGACCTCCAGTTGGCCATTTGGCCCCGACAGCCCTCCGCAGCTCCGCTTGAAGATCCAAAGAAAAAGAAGGGTGTGCCCTGGCCGTGTGCGCTCTCTGCCTCTCTAGTCTCTCCCTCCGGCTCCGACGACGTCAACATCGGGTTGGGCAACGAATTCCTTTACCTACTTTTGTGTGATTTTCTTCTATATGTAATAGCTTGGTGGAGAGATTTAGTTGTGGCTTTGGAAATGTTTGGGTGAATCAACTCGCATTTCGTTCGGACCGTGTGGGTCCTTTTCCCTTGAGCGGACATTGACCTATAGTCCTTATTCAATCTCTAGAGGCTTAACGAACCTTTATTTTATTTGTTTTTTATGAACTACCGGGTCGATTGTGTCCGTCCCCGGCATGATACTTGCATTAGAAGCCTGAGCGCATTTCCGGGTTAGGCATGCTGTGTGAAGCTTATTCGTGTCATTGACACGGATCGGTGATGTTGTTTGCATTTAGATTATTACTCGCAAGTGTTATGACGGTCACAGTGCCGTTATAATGCCAAAATTTTGTATTATTTAGTGGTCGAATATTAGGTTTTCAAGGGTGCTAATACACTTTAATTTTAGGTATCATTAAGAAGATAAAAACTATTAGCTCATTTTTCAATAGAAAGTTATCAACTGAAGGCGTGACATCTACATCAACAGAACCAATTATTGTGGATACGTTCTCAAATTTGACGGTTAATACACCTCTCATATTTGAGCGTGATCCTGAATTACGTTCTCAAATTTGGGAATATCCAGTAAATGAATAAGATGAAAAGCGTCGATCATATCTCAAAGCCGGGCCTTATCAGCACAAACTTCAAGAGTATCCTTGTTCTGATGAACTTAAGTATTCTTGGTTTGAAAAGTTTGCATGGTTAGAGTATTCACCTACAAAAGATGCTGCATATTATTTACCGTGTTATATTTTCAATAAATCAAGTATTGCTCGCTTTGGATCAAACTCATTCAAGCTAATTCGGCTAATTTTGACACTTCCGGTCTCAACAACGACTACAGGACGGTCATTTTCTGTTATGAAGCTTATTAAAACAAGACTGCGCAACAAAATGAAGGATGAATTTCTAGCAAATTGTATAACTCTCTACATAGAACGAGAAATAGCAGAAAAGATCGAGAAAGATGTGATCATTGATGAATTCTATGAGTTGAAAAAACGTCGTGCACAACTAAAATAAGGTAACATTCATATTGTAATTTTTCTTTTATTGTTAATGTTAAAATTTCAAATTAGAAATTTTTTGTTTATTATATTTTGATTCATAATTTTTTTGGGCTCCCCCTTACTTCAAATCCTGAATCTGTCCTGAACACAACTAATATTTTGTAAGGTGTTCTAAGTTTTAAATTATTTGTATTAAGAGTCATTTAGGCTCCGTTTGGGAGGACTTATTTTCACCGGTCAAGCGGTTACGACCGCATGAACCGGACCTTGATCTTAATTAAGGTCCGGTTCATGCTGTCGTACCCGCTTGACCAGTGAAAATAAGTCCTCCCAAACGAAGCCTTAGGCTCCGTTTGGCGGAACTTACTTTCACCGGTCAAGCGGTCACGACCGCATGAACCAGACCTAAATTAAGACCCGGTTCATGCGGTCGTGACCGCTTGACTGATGAAAATAAATCCTCCCAAACGGAGCCTTAGTGTGAATATATTTTGCAAACCCATCAAATTTCCATTCCACTCATAACCCATCAAATTTCCTTTCCACTCATAACCCATCAAATTTCTATTCCACTCATTCATGTCATGCAGGAGTTAGAGCATATCAATATGAACTGTATAAAACTACATTTGATAATTCATTTATTTTGATGTCATAATCTTTAAGGGTCCGTTCGTTTGCATGGAATTGAAATTCGATATTCGAATTGAATATTACTGAATATTATAAAATTAAATATTGGTGACTAATTCCAATTCCAGCGTTCGCCTAATAAAGAATATTGTGGAATATTGTGTAATTGATATATTTTTTTGTTTGTTTGTTAAATAAAATTAAATATAAGAATTGAAAAATATTACGAAAAAACTAATATTAACTAATGTGTGTTATGGTCGCGATTTTTTTACACAAGAGTGATTTTTTCGTCCGGACATGATTTTTTCGCCCGGGCGAGATATTTTTTGCCCGACCGTGATTATTTCTCACGAGCGCGATTTTTTCACGTGACTGCGATTTTTTCGATCGGTTCCATTCGTTCGCCCGGGTGAAAAAATCACGCCCGGGCAAAAAATCGCGCCCGGGCGAAAAAATCGCGCCCGGGAGAAAAAATCGCGCCCGTGCGAAAAAAATCGTGCTCGGGTGGAAAAAAACGTGTCTGGGCGAAAGAAACGTGGTGGTGAAAAAATTCGCGGTCCGGCGAAGAAATCGCAATCAGAAAAAAAAATTGTGCACAGGAGAAAAAATCGCGCCTGGGCGAAAAATCGCGGCAGAGTGAGAAAAATCGCGGCAAGGTGAAAAAATTATGCTCGGGCGAAATAATTCTCGCCAGGGCGATAAAATCTCGCCCGCCCGAAAAAAATGCGGTCAAGCGAAAAATTCGAGGCAGGGTGAAAAAATCGCGCCCGTGCGAAAAAAACGCACTCGAGCGAAAAAATCACGCCCAGGCGAAAAAACACAATCGGCGAAAAAATCAAGTTTGTGCGAAAAATAGCGCTCGAGCGAAAAAAATACGGTCGGGTAAAAATTTGAGGGAAGATGAAAAATTCGCGTTCGTGCGAAAAAATCGCGCCCATGCGAAAAAATCGCAACCGGGCAAAAAAAGCGCAATCAGGCAAAAAATTCGCGCCCGAGTGAAAAAATTGCGCCCGGGCGAAAAAATCGTGCCCGAGCAAAAAAACGCGCGCAAATGCGAAATACGTCGCCCCGACGAAAAATGCGCGACTCGACAAATAATTCGCGCTCAGGAGAAAAATGTGCGATAAAGCGAAAAATTGCATCCGAATGAAAAAATCACGCCCGGGAAAAAAACCACGCCCGGGTGAAAAAAATCGTGCCCGAGCGAAAAATCGCGCCCGGGCGAAAAAATTGCGCTCGGGCGAAAAAGCCGCGCCCGGGCAAAAAATCCGCGCCCGGGCGAAAAAATCGCGCCCGGGCGAAAAAATCCGCCCGGGTGAAAAAACACGCGCTAGGGAGAAATACGTCGTCCTGACGAAAAATGTGCCTCAATGAAAAAACGCGCTCATGAGCGAAAAACGCGCGCTCGTGCTACAACACACATTCTCGGTCGAAAATCGCACGCTTAGCTTAAAAATATGTCTCGACCGGAATTGTCCAATTCTTATATAGATTGTAAAGAATTGTCTTTAGTTCAAAATGAATTCCACGGAATTCATTAAAATTAAAATTCCAACGTCAAGCGTGCTAACAAACGACGGAATTGGAATTAAATCTTCAATTCCAATTTCAATTCCGTGCAAACGAATGGATCCTAAGAGAAATACATTTCAAGCACACCCAAAAAATCGTTTTTGCATCATACTAAATTGAATCGTCTTAGTCCGGGAGCAATCGAACGTGCAAACAGTCACAAAAAAGAGAAGCTGACATGACAATTTTGTTAACGTGGAAAACCCTTCAATTAAGTGAAAAATCATGTGCCCGGATCTGTGTCGGCCAAACCTCTACTATTTGCTGGTTGTTGTGCAGGATTTTTTGAAGAACTCGAGTGTGACAGGTCGTCTCTCGTTACAATTGTTTAGATAAAGAGAAGTGTACTGAGCTCGGAGGGTAACAGGTCACTTCTCACAGAGCTAATGTTTTTCCTACTACAATAGGGAACTTCAAAATCTTGATGCTTTAGAGTCTTTGACTGTTGCTTGGAGACAAGAGTAGATTATTGCACTAATTCTGATGTCTTGGGCTTGGAAGCTCGGAGGAGAGGCACGCTCGGGGTGCCTTATCCTCAACGGTTAGTCACATATTATTCTTAGAAGAGTCTGGAGTGGTTGACTTGTTGTCGACTGGTAAGGTTGTTGCTGAGTTGAGGACGTTAGGAATACTAAGCGTTCTACACGTATGACTGTAGTTGAGCGGTCATTGGCGGGCTTTGAAGTTGGTCTAGTCAACTGCTAGCGGTGCGGGGCACATAAACATTAGGAGCTCTAGTGGGCTTTGTCTGCTGACACTGAGGAGGTCTGCAGTTTGATCGTTCGCCACATAGATAGTTGATGACAGAAGGCAATTATTGACCCTATTGTGATCTTTGAAGTGCTTGATGTATCTTGCTAGTAGCTTCGGTGGTCCGGACGGGATTCGTCGGACTAGACAGTCTTCGACTGACTAGACGGGGTGCTAATAGGAGCGGTCTGGAGAATGGAGCGCATGATGGCACAATTAGAATGACGAGCGCACTGAGGGATTCACACAAGGAGGAATATGCACACGATGGAACGTACACACAAAGTGACATGCCCAAAGGGGGAGCACACACAAGAAGGAACATACACACGGAGGGACGTGTGCAAGGGGAACGTGCACACATAGAGGCGTATGCATGTTGGAGGAGAGATGCATGCAATGGGGAATTCACGCAACAAGGAACGGGTGCACGAAGGGACATGCAAACATTAAAGGAAAGATACACACAAGGAGGAGCGCACTAGGGGGAACATATGCATGGAAGGTCATGTGCACGTTAGAGGGGAGACACATACAAGGATGGGCATGCGCATTGAGGAACTAGCACACGAAGGGACATGTGCACGTTGGTGGAGAGACGCGTGCAAGGGGAAGCACGCGTAGGGAGGAATTCATGCAAGGAGGAACATGCGCACGAAGGGACATACACATGTTGGAGGATAGATGCACGCAAGGGGGAGCGTGAGCCAGGAGGAACACGTGCATGGAGGCACAGACGTACGAAGGGACGTGCACATGTTGAAGGGGACTCATACGCTAGGGGGAGCGTACCTCATGAGGAATGCACACATAGAGGGACGTATGTGTTGGATTGGGTGGCCAACCATAGAGGGGGGATGAATAAGGTTTTCAGATTAATTTAAAATTAACATGAGTTTTACCAAGGAAACTTGGTTTTGGATGCTACCGTGGGGCACTAGCTTGCTAGTGCATGGTGGTAGGTAACATAAGTCTTTTTCTTTATAGAACTTCGCCTTGGAGAGGCTCGCACAACCTTTAGGGATCTACCAGCATATAACCACGAGATTAGAAGGTGAATAACAAAACAATATTTTTATTCAAGGATAATTAAATTGGTTTACAATCAAGACCGACTAGATCTCTATAACGCCAGAAATCGGAGGCAATGAAATACAAAGTTCTCTTTTTGTTTTTTTATACAGACCCTATTCCCGGATCAGTTGGCTCTCTCCCTTCCCCCCCCTCACGGAAAGGTCTTCGAGCCGTCTCTTAACCTTCCTTCCAAAAGTGTCTTAGAGCCCCCACTAGATTCCCCGATCAAGACATCCCTCACTGAGATGATTTCTCTCTAAACCCTTATCGAATTCTGACGACCCTCCAGTCGATTTTCCTCAAACTAGATCCCCGGATTTCGACGACCCTCATAATGACGATTTATCACGAAACCCTTCTCAAATTTCAACGACTCTCTGGTCAATTTCCCTCACACACAAACAACTATACAATAAAGGGAATAAAGAGTAAAAAACAGAGTTAAGAGATTGTTTCTCCCACAAACGTAGAACTCCTCCGAGGAAAAGTGCGTGATTGGTGCTTTTGAATATCTTTCTTGTTGCAGTCGATCCGCCGCGAATGGTCGTTGAAGATTCTGTTCGCCGGAGTTCTTCGATCACGAGCAGAAGGAGGAAACAATGCCTTTTCTTCAACGAAGATGAGAGTTCGTCTTTATTCAGATGGCGGTCGAACCATAGAATGAAATATTCTCCTTGGTTGTATTCCAGGAAAAGAAATGTGTGATTTTATACATCTAGGAAAATTAAGCTACCCCTGGAGGTAGAGCTAGCGCCCAGCGGTAGGTCGATGTGTATGGAGGTGACATCTATCCAGCAGATTTGGAAAAATATTCAAATAAATATTTGTCTTTTTGTGCTACCGCGGCTCGGTACAGAGCTATCGTCAGGCGGTAGCCCGATGACCTAAGCTCGTCAAGACAGCTAATGCCACGCAGTAGGTAACCGAGAGCTCCTGCAGAATTAAATCCAAAGCAAGAGCGGGAGGTAGCACTAGCGCTCGACGATAGGTACTAGAACTTGATGTTTTCGTTCTTTTATACCTGTAAACCTGCACACTATACCCAACACATACGATCAAATAAAACACGGGATTTGATATTGATAAACTAAAGATATGCGAACCATAGGCTTCAACAAACTCACTTTTCGATAATATCAAATTCCGTTCAAGAGATATAACACAATAATAATATGGTATAATGTAATCCAATCAGTAAGAGTGAAATATAGCAGGTAGAAATAATCAATACAAGAATAATCAATATGTCTCCCCCTACATATGTTCTCCCCCTATGTGTGTGCTCCCCCACACGTCATCTTCCCCTCATGACACTCAGCATTCAACTAGCATAAGATACACTCAACTAGCCTAGGATATACTCACAAACTCTTGATTGCCTAGGATATACTCATGAACACTGGATACTCACCCTTTTTGATATTATTGAAAGGGCCGGGGATTAACAAACTTGTCTCGTGAATACTCAACTCTCCCTCTATGTTCATGAGACACTAAAGAGATAAGAAAACGAGCGCACATGCATAAAAACCCATAAGCAGTAGGGGAAAATTTTTGGAGCGGAATACCATGAATGTTGACCTAGCCAACACAAGAAAATATATTGTGATGAGCTTTTCAGAGTAAAAGAAATTTGGACAACACAAGTGAAACTAAATACACATGATTTAGAGTATATTGCTAGGAGATTTATAGAGTTAATACAGTATAACGTTGTAAGTGTCAGAAATAGAAATCGTGTACTAGTACATTTGTGCTATAGACATATAATGTAGTGTAAGCCCAATTCTTATGCATGGAAATGTTAGATAGAATAATGACATGTGTGCGTGTAACATCAAAAGAAGAAACATCAAGTAGAGATAATCTTTAGTACACATTTTATCTCAGTAATTCAGTATGCTAGCACAAGAGAAATAAAGTGAAAAATCATGTCACATTACTATCTACTTTATATCAAGATTCGAACAAAGGAGCACTACCTCAAATTATAGTCATTGCACAAGATCGAGATGATTCTTTTGATCAAGGTGCTCATCCTCATAATGCTCATAAAGACTTATCAGGAGGAGTGAGTAGTGCTTGAGGGGTATCCTTGACACATGAATTTGTTGGAACACCCTATTACTAATTTGGGTAAGGATCACTATGTTTTTCTTAGGAAACCAGGTTGACCTAGATGTATAGTTGAAAAGGTCAACATTAGAATGTGTCTAGGGCTTAGAACTTAGGTTTGAAGCTGCCCCTAGGACCATTCCAAGATTTCAGAAATAGAGCCAAGTCCAAGACTTTTTTCGTCGAGCTCAGTTCGACGAAACATCGAGCTCCGTTCGACGCTCTCTGAGCTCAACTAAGTTAAGTCGTTGAGCTCAGTTCGACGATCTTCGAGCTCAGATCGACGATCTGCCTTCAGTCAGTTTTCTTAGTCGTCGAACTCAATTCGACGATCTTCTAGCTCAGGTCGACGATCCTTCTTCACTTATTCTCCAGGTCGCTGAGCTCAGTTCGACGATCTTCGAGCTCAGTTCGACGTTTTCTGGCTGATGATCATTTCCAATCTCTGAGCTTAGTTCGACGATCTTCTAGCTCAGATCGACGTTTTTCTTGAGAGATCGACGATTTTAAGGATTCAAATTCAGTCAGACTTTGGAATGTGTTTCAAATTATCTCAGCATTTATGTCAAGAGATCTGCCAGCCGTTTTCATTTATTCTAGAGCAAGTTTCAAGGAATTATTCAGAGAATGTTTTACTGGACTTTCCTTTAGAAGACAAAATCTTTTATGGAAGGCATTTAATGTCTGGTTAACGACTATCTTGGACATAGAATCTCCAGAGAATTAAAAAAATCTTCTACTCTTCTTTTCTCAAGTATCAAGACACACAGATACACAGATTGATACAGATAAGAAAGAAAAAGAAGAAGTGATTCACAGGATTCTCTGATCAACACAAGAAAACTCAAGTGATCAATCCTGGAGAATTAGCTGAATAATTTTGTGTACTCAAAAAGTGATCACAGCTTCATCCCAGGACTCCAGACAACTCATTTTTCAGCCTCTGCTGAAACTATCTATGCTGGAGATCTGAAGCTTCTGAAGACCTATCACCCTAAAGCAAAGCTTCCACTCCTGATCTAGTCATCTTCTCAGGGGAGCTTTGACAACACAAATCCACTTGTGCTTCTCTCTTTGATTGAGACAGAGAAGACACTTCACTCTCCCTTTTTCTTTTCCTTTCCTCTGTAAAAGGGTTTTCAAAACTCCCTTCAAAAGCTTTGATTCTGGTTCTGAGAACCTTGTCAAAACTCAGTGGTGGCAAGACACCTGATCAAAAAATCTATTTTGGTTTTTGAGCACCTTATCAAAAGCTCATTGGTGCCAGGACACCTGATCAACCCTTCCTGCAGTGGATTCCTACCAAGGGTGGTAGAAGAGTGGATGTACCCAGGTTTTTGGGGAACCACTATAGCTCCTTGTGTTTTCTGGTTTGCTTGTGTGTTTTCTTTGCTGTGTGTTGTGCTCTTCTTTTTACTGTCCTTTTAATTCTATAGCAAGGCACCTTACACCTATACATAAATTAAATCTTAAAAACTTTGCTAAGTTTAAAATTGTGAATTTACTTTAAATAAACTCTATTCACCCCCCTCTAGAGTTGAGATAGATCTTGCTCTCACTTTTAGAATTGATAGTATATAATTTACCTAATTTTTTTCATTCATTTTTTTCACTATCAATTTTGTATCATTTTTGAGTTCAAGGGCCTCGAATTAATCGAAATCTACCCACATAGATAGATACACTTTAACTTATATACAAACAACATTTTCAATAGAATATTATCGCAAAGTTCTAACTTTATATAAAAATAGGAACATCGTGACATTGATTGTTCAAGTTATTTCTAGCATGTTAGACACAATATCACGAGTTATAACATGTAAGCATGAATTTTTACACGAGTGCATTTTCTAGAGATGTGTGAACAATATAATGTCAACGCTACCTAAATCCTCACACATACTTAGAGGCATATCAACATACACTATCCTGTCCAGTCGCACTCAGTAGCTAAGCATCTATAGATTAGACACATCATGACATAATCAGACAATGTTAACACAGATTAACGCTCTTAAATCGTTATGCTCTAGGTTCTAGTCATGCGTGCCCTAAGAATGAACGATCCAAATTATTTTGATTTTGGGATTTTATAATTTTTTTTTGTTTTAATAAAAACATTAAACAAATCAAACAAACCAAACAAAAAAGACAAACATGCTTTTGGAGTTTTGTGATTTTTCAAAATTTTTTTGATTTTTGTATGCATAAAAATAAGGCACACTAGACAAACGAAAATACACAAGAAAACAAAACACAAGCAAAGAACAAGCCAACATAGGATAACACGATAGATTATTATTCATGATTTTAACGAACATGAGAAGTGAAATAATGTTCATGCTATATATATGAGAATCATGAGCATGCTCAAGACAAAAACTACCCAAGCAATATGTTGACACCCTAGCCCCGTACAAAGTGACAGATGAGCATGAGGAGCTGCACAAATGTCATAGGGTGGGGTGTCAATCTTATATGCATATAGAAGAACCCGCTCAACCTAAACTCAACTCTTTCTCCCCAGTGTCTAACATAGACCTACTAGAACCCTCCCCAGTTAAGGACAAGACGTAGTTTACAGGTTAGTGACTCTAATGCACACACACCTATGCCCCTACTATTGTGAGACACATCATAGTCAACCTTGAGTTATTGTTCGCATCAAATAAGAAGTGGAGGTTACCAACAATGAGAGTAGATAATCAGAACGAAATCGTGCTACCTACCGCCACAGCGATAGAGTTAGTGCGACGCAGTTGCTTGATTTATTAGATCCGGCCCTAGGACAAACCCCTCATATTTCTTTTTTCCATTCTCACTCTCCCAAGCTCAGATCTTGCCGCGCAACCCCGGATCCAGGTAAATGTCACTCATTTTCTCCCTATTTCAATTTATTCTGAGATTAGAGTTTAGTTCATGGAGATTTTGTCTTTTTGGGCATGATCCATGGAGGTTCCAAAATGTTTTGGGTTTAATTTGAGGATTTTCTTCTGAATCGAGTTAGACTTCATGGATCTGAGTTATATGTGCATAGATCTCCTTCCTCTCTAGGTTTTATTCAAAAAATTTGTTAAAATGGGATTTTGGGGAGATTCGATGGAGGGGGATGATATACAGTCCATTAGGCTATCACACAGCGGTTGTAGATTACCGCGCGAAGGTACCCCCCCCCCCCAAAAAAAATTTCAAATTTTTTTCCAAAAAGTTCTTTGTATTTTCAGGCAATGGCTTCATCCAGCTCCCAGGCACCCCAAAGAAGCTTCACCAAGCGATCCAGAACACCTGCATCGACATACGCTGTGGTGGGTGAGGTCACTGTGAGTGTGGTGATGGTTGTTGACATCGATGAGCGATACACTCACATTAACAACTATTTGGACCATGCGAGAGTACTTTCTGTGATTTTAACAGGTGACCCATTTTCCTTGGTACTCGTTCGTGAGTTCTACAATAACCTCCGTGATTCAGTTCTCACACAGCTTGATGGAGGGGTGTTATCATATCATGCATAGGTACCCAAATTATGACTATACTACATGAGGATTTGGAGAGGAAGTATGTCTGGTTCTTGGGCGGGGAATGACTTGATATTATCGAGTCCTTCAAATCTACTAGGGACTGGAGAGAAATTAATGAAGTTCTCTTTGGTGTATAAGGCTATTGAGACCTCATCACATCAGTGGATACCCTCGTTCCAAACGCCCACATAATTTAGGATGTTCTGCGACACTCTCTCATGTTCAAGTTTCGGGATACAAAGAAGATAACATCATAGCTCTCTATGGTTCTCTTAGTGGGTAAGCCATTTAGCATATATCACTTACTTCTATCGATGATGCATTATACGCTTTGGCTGAAATATCCCGAGCGTCAGTGACTGAACACCCTGTCATTGGACGGAGTGATTCAGAGTATCTTGATGGGGAAATATTTGGTCATTGATTGGTCTCAGAACCCTATGGATAACTGCCCTCAGATCTATAAAGTAGTGGAAATTCTGACTTCATCAAGAGCATACCCCATGCATCACATCCTCCTCTATGTTATGGAGGATCCCTTCGGGAGTCCAGTTGGGACATCTACGGGATGGCGGAGGAGCAAGGATGGGAGATAAGGAAGACTGCCATGGAGGTGAAAGGGGTGAAGAAGATACTAAAGAAGATGATGAGTAAGCTTAATATCACTCCGACTTCTTTAGAAGAGTAACATCTCTGATTTGTCGTTCAGTGCTTTAGAGCTTAACGGCAGTATCCCATTTATTATTATTATTATTATTCATGTTGTACTAAGACAGGTTGACCAATATTCTATCTGTGGTGAACTCTCGCCGGTAGTGATATTACTGGTGATATCTATCATGCTTTTATTTTGCCATTTTTGATTAGTTTCGTAACACTACCCTACTCAGCATGATTTTTAACGTTCTTATGATTTTTGGTGGTTAAATATTCATATCATCCTAGCTCAAATACATAAATAAAAATAATAACAAAAAGAAACAAACAAGGAACACACAACTAACATAATAAGCATATCGTGAAGTAAGGTATAGTGTAGTTCGTTTTGAACTTACTTCACACAATTTATGGACGTTAATGGATAGAAGATTTAGGTATCTAAGTGAGACCATGTGAGGCGATTCTCTTGGGTGCCCAAACACTGCATGTTAGCTTATGGGGAGGTAATGATGAATGTGTCCTTTTAAGTAGAATATGTGCATCATTTTTAACGATGAGCCTCCATTCATACTTTTGTTTAATGTTATTTATATATTGCAAATTTCCATCAAGATTTTTACGAGTCTTTATGTGATGATCTTCAATTGAATAATATTGCATGAAGATTTATATATATCCAAATTGTTCTCCAAGTAAAATTATGCCGCTTAACATAAGAACTCTTAGTGTAGTGTTCTTCAAAGGAAATTTACGTTCATTTGATTCTAAATTGGGAGTGATTTGAGTTTGCAAATGAAGATGATTTTTATATTTTGGAATTTCATTTACATGCTCATGACGGTTTCTACTCCCGTTGATTGACTTAGTTATTATATGACAATTCAATTCAACATGCTTTTAGGTTTATGCTTGAAACTTTGGAGTTGTGTTTTTTGTGAGTTTTTAAATCATAATTTCCTTGAGCATGTTGATTTTTATAATTAATTCTCTATTTTTAATTTTGAGATTATGTCTGAGCCTTATTGTATGTGACTGTGCTATTTTTAAGCGTGGAGACTACAGATTCAATATGAGCTTCATACTTACTCCTGAATTCATCAAAAGTCTCATTCATCTCCTTAATTTCAATTTTATTGTCATTGCATCTAGCACAATCCCTTTTAAAAGATGAGTTTTCGAGACATAATTTCTCATTTTGTTCTTTTGCAAACATAAGCTCTTTTTAAAAAATCTTATATTTTTCTTTTAATTCATTACAATCTATACAAGGTGGAGAAAGGTTATATAAAGAGCCTGTGGGAGAACTATGCACAACAATGGCAGATTCTTCATTGGCCTTTGCTTTAAAAGGTAATTTCTAAACGTAATTTTGAATTAATATTTTTCAATTTCTTTATTCTACGTTTAGCCACATCTAGCACATGCAATGTAGAAATAGAATTACATACAAGAAAGGAATTTGATTTTCTTACATTGCTTTTGGATGAGGCAGAATTTTGGTGCAGAGTTTTATTGACTTCTTCATGAGATTTCCCATCCATAGACATATCTTCATTTTCCCTCCTACATGATGTGTTTGACATATCGTCCTCCAAGAGCAAGTCTTCATTTGGTTCTTCACTTGGATCCATAAGAAATTGCTCTGATTCATTGTCTGCAGAAGGAGAACTATAAGTAAACTCAAGCAATTTCCTTATATCATAAGTAGTAGGAAGCATATAGATTAGTTTGAATTTTTTTTGACTAAGCCCGCAAAACAGACTGTTCATAGCTTTGGCATTTAAATGATATTTGTGCGTACTTAAATTATTTGGGGGTTTGACACAAGTCATGTTCCAAACCTTTATATATAATAATATAAGAAATTTTCTCATTAGTATTCTCCACACGTTATAGTTCACATCTGTAAACAGAGGTGGTACTAATGAATTTTCTATGTACAAATTTCCATCCTTACTTGTCGATTCGCGATCAGGGTTGGCCATTATTCCCGGTGGTGAAACTATTTTTGGAATAATCTTCTTCTAATACAACTTGTTGGATCAGATGGACAACCTTAGAGGGGGGGGGGGTGAATAAGATTTTCAGATTAATTTTAAATTAAAATGAGTTTTACCAAGGAAACTTGGTTCTGGAAGCTACCGCGGGGCGCTAGCTTGCTAGCGCGTGACGGTAGGTCATAGAAGTCGTTTTCTTTGTAGAACTTTGCCTTAGAGAGGCTCGCACAACCTTCAGGGATCTACCAGCATACAAATATGAGATTACAAGGTGAATAACAGAACAATAATTTTATTCAAGGATAATGAAAGTGGTTTATTATCAATAATGACTAGATCTCTATGATGTTGGAGATCGAAGGCGATGAAATACAAAGTTCTCGCTTTTGTTTCTATACCGAACCTATACCCAGACCGGTTGGCTGTCTTCCTTTCCCCCGGAAAGGCCTTCGAGCTTGATCTTCACCTTCCTTTCGGAAGTGTCTTAGAGCCCCCACTAGATCCCTCGATCTAGACATCCCTCACCGAGACGATTTCTCACAAAACCCTTCTCGGATTCCGACGACCCCTAGTTTATTTTTCTCACACTGGATCCCCCGATCTAGACGTCCCTCACTAGGTCGATTTCTCATGAAACCCTTCCCAGATTTCGATGACCCTCTGGTCGATTTCCCTCACACACAAACAACTAGATAATAATGAGAATATAGAGTAAAAAATAAAGAGTTAAGAGATTGTTTCTCCATCTAACGTAGAACTCCTCTGAGGAACAGTGCACATTCAGTGCTCTTGAATATCTTTCTTGTTGTAGTCGATCCGTCACGAATGGTAATTGGAGATTTCATTCACCGGAGTTCTTCGATCACGAGCGGGAGGAGGAAATAATGCCTTTTCTTCAATGGAGATGAGAGTTCGTCCTTATTCAAATGGAGGCCAAACCCTAGAATGAAATATTCTCCTTATTTATGTCTCCAGGAAAAGAAACATGTGCTTTTATTCATCTTGGAAAATTAAGCTACTGTCAGCGATAGAGCTAGTGTCTGACGGTAGGTCGATCCACGTGGAGGTAACAGCTGTCTAGTAGATTTGGTAAAATATCTGAATAAAATATTTTTTTCGCCTTTTTGTGCTACCGCGGTGTGGTACGAAGCTATCGCCAGGCAGTAGCCCGATGACACGATGCTCGTCAAGACAACGAGTGCTCGGAGGTATTGCTAGTGCTGCACGGTAGGTCACCAAGAGCTCCTGCAGAAATAAATCCAAAGCTAGCGCGGGCGGTAGCGCTAGCGCTCGACGATAAGTGCGAGAACTTGGTTTTCTCGTTCTTTTGTACCTGTAAACCTGCACACTATACCCAACACACATGCAATCAAATACTGTTGGTGTTGCCATGATGATATAGAATTGGTCAAACATGTAGTTTCACTGCCAACGCAATATGATCCTATAGGGTCGCACATAATAACATTTGGAGAAGTTGGAGGAATGGATTTTGTTTGTCTTACTTATATGTTATGAGTGAAGGACCAAGCACTTGATGGTATTGAGTGTGCTGAGACTACACAGCCAAGACTTCGGGTGTGTTGAGACCACACATCCAAGGCGTTGAGTGTGTTGAGACCACACAACCAATACGTTGAGTGTGTTGAGACCACACAACCAAGGTGTTGAGTGTGTTGAGACCACACATTCAAGGCGTTGAGAGTGTTGAGATCACACAGTCAAGGCATAGAGTGTGTTGAGACCACACAGCCAAGGAATTTAGTGTGTTGAGACCACACATCCAAGGCATTTAGTTTGTTGAGACCACACAGCCATGGCGTTGAGTGTGTTGAGACCACACAACCAAGGCGTTGAGTGTGTTGAGACCATACAGCCAAGGCGTTGAGTGCATTGAGACCACATAGCCAAGGCATTGAGTGCGTTGAGACATATCGACGATTTGTCGAGTCAAGTGTTGATTCGTCGAGTAAATTCCTTGTGTTACGGGTCTGCCGATAGCGACTATTTTTTGTTGTTTATTCCTTTGGGTATAAATAGAAGACGACTTAGGGTTTTACTATACTACATTGTGTTAATACTGAGAGGAAAAGACCGATGGAAAATGTTTCTGAAAGTCCCGATCCCTTCGCTATCACTCAGCCCGTTTCCGGTGTCTGTCGCCGCCGCCTCTTCTATAGCAGACCTAGCAGTCTGTGAAGATGCAAAGTGATTTCTATTCTCCTTCCCGGATTTCGTTTGACATAGTGCTGGCGTTCTCCAGTTCGTGTGGATCACTGTAGAACTGCAGATTTGTTTTTGCGTGGATTTACTCACTGGCTGGAGACCTATCTTTTGGAGCATCTTGGTTGAGTGCCAACTCAATCCCGCAAAAGTATACTTTTATGAAGTTGTTGTTCTGCTTCTTGATCAATGATTTTCGTAAGGTCCATTTCTCTTTGGTTTTTCTTGAGTTATTCTGCTATGCACATGTGATGTGCATCCCACTAAGAAACCCAACAAATATAATACGGGATATGATATTGTCAAAATAAAGAGATGTGAACCATAGGCTCTAATAGTGCACACATTGGAGGAGAGAGAAAATCCACAGAGGATTTTCTAGGCCGAGAAGAGTGTAAAAATGAAGGAAAATTGGGGTCTATTTATAGATTCCAAGAGGGACGACCTGAAAATTTCCCCTTATAACTACCAGACGGACGAATAGAAATGTCTTAAACGGGGCACATAGATCGCCAAATTTATGGAAATGACAAGACTACCCCCAAAAAAATTTAACTCCCAATATAAAAATAACCTCCCCTCCCACGAGGGGAGGGGCAGCATGACAAAGCCGAAGGCCGGGCGAGGCCACTGACGGGGAAAAGCGGCCAGACAGTACCCCAATATGGGTGGCAAGGAGACCGCCCTGATTTGGTAGCCATAAAGATGCCAGATTTGGGCGGCCTAGCCTCCAGGGAGGGTGCCAGAATGGGGGTGGGCAACCAAGGGGCCGCCTGCCCTAACTGGCAGAAAGGACGCCCAAAAAGGACTGCTAAAAGGCTACTCAATCTATGCGGCCTTTACCCCAGATGGGGCACCAACAAATGCGTAGGCAGCCATGCTGCCGCCTTCCCTAAAAGAAAAAGATGCTGCCCAGGCTGGGTGGCCAGAGGGCCGCCTGACGTGGGCGGCCTTTCCCCCGCTATAGGGTGCCAGGAAGGGGGTGGACAACCATTTTACTGCCCACCCTAGGCTGGAAAGATATTGCCCCGGTTAGGCAGCCAGAGGGCCTCCCGAACTGGGCGACCTTATCCCCGCTGTAGGGTGTCGAGAAAGGGGGTGCGCGGAGGCGGCGATGATTGCGGTTGGCGCGTCGGTTACACCTCGAGTGGTTATATTGTTAGTGGGGGATCTTTAGATAACTGCACCCCATGCATACAGTGTGGCTAGCACTTCTAGGGGCATCCATCATTTTCCCTCCAAGTCCCCGCAGTCTAGAGCCAAAGCGAATGGAGGGTAGGACTTCTACTCAAAAGCTAAGCTATGCAAATGGCGTTTACGATGTTGTTTGCATGACAAAATGCACAGGAGGCGCAAAGAAGTGAAACAAGAGGCACATTACACGCTAGCAGTGGTGTGCATAATCAGTGCAGTGCAGTGAAGTGCACTAGGCGTAATGTGCTCGGGAGTATGACACACAGTTGTGGAATATGTGCAATGTTTGCATTTTAGGCTTTGGAAAGACTTTGGCGATTCTTTTTCCTTCCAAGTAATGAGTCATCGCTTGCTGGGGAGGTTGATACAATGACGCCCTTCGCCAAATTATAGAATAGGTTGGGATGGTATGAGATACTTATATGGCTAGAGACGATGATCCATATGGTGGTGCAGACGCATTGTTGCGGCATAGTCGACTTTAATATCATTTCAAACTAGCTAGTTCTATTAGTGCGATTGACAAGAGGGTTTTCTACATCTGGTTGGATGATGGAAGGATTATAAGCATAGTCTAGAGATTGTTCTTATAGTAGATGGTGACCAGCTTCACGAGACCATCTAGTCTACTCAACTCTTTGGGGATTGGAGCGGGGGACACCGCCATTGGTGTAGATGTTGTAAAATTTCATCCTTCATTGCTCCTTTGTACATTCGCATCATGTAGTGGCTTTGTACCATAATTGAGGTGCCTTGGTCACTCTGTATGTATTGCTTGATTGTGTGTTAACTGCTTCCATTTTGTGCATTTTCTTGTGATGATGATCGAGCATCTGTGGTGTTTGAACCGTCGCCTTGCATATGCAAAACTACTCTACTTCTTTGACACTGATGAGGAAGAGAAGGCTCCTCAATTTGTTATATCTGGTACTGTCTTGTATACTTGTTTCCCTAGAGATTGGCTTATTCTCGTATTACATACTGGTTTGCGAGCTTTTGTCTCCCTTTGTAGTTTGTTAGTAGGTTTATGTTTTTTCTTGTAATGCTTATTGTCCTGCCTTTTGTGGTCATCTCTGACACATTCCTTCTGAGTTTAAGGTCTGGGCTTGGCCCCTTTTAGTATTGTGACTTGCTTCCAAAGCTAATGACAAACCCTTTTAGTCGGGTAGTGAGAGGTCAACCTTTTCGAGTCTCGGGATGTTGTTAAAGATTGTGGTGATGGGCATTGTTGGGAATATGCCCTCAATATTCCTAGATTTGAAGAAGTTCATCACACAATTATAAGTGCATCCTGTATTTGATGTCTATCTATTTACATGTTTGTAGGTGAAAGTATCTACTGTCTACCTAAATCACCTAGAGGGGGTGAATATGTGATGTCAGTATTTTTTGCGGAATAAAAATACTTTAAAAATTGAGAGCACACAGAACACAGAGATTTATAGTGGTTTCCCGAGTTGGGTACGTCCACTGTACCACCTCGCCTATCTACCATAAAAGGCTAGATTCAGCTACTTCACCTTTCTCAGATTTCAACAAATCTTACACCTCAGAGTCGCAACTCCTACAACTCGGAGATGACGCTCCTACCACTCAGAGAACAATCTCTCCTACAACTCGATCCACAAATGGATCTAAACTCGATCCACAAACGAATTCACAACTCGGAGATAAAATCTCCTATAAATGTAAAAGAGTATTACACAAAAGTATTACAAATAATCTTAACAAGATCTAAAGTCTTCTATCCGTCATTCTTCGATTAGGTTGAACTTGAATAACTTGGAGAACATGGAGAATTAGAAATCTCGAAGACTTTGAATCTCGAATCTTGAATCGACTAGATCTAGGAGAATAAAAACCTTCAAAAAGCACAGATCCAGTAGAATAGGTCAAAGACGAACGAATCATGCAGCAGTGTGCGTCAGCCAATCGAAATTTGCGAACTGTACGGGAGCTGACGGGAAATGTTCGCACGGGATCTTTCTTGGAATATTTTGAGCATGATTAGGGTTGATAAAAAATCCACCCTAAGTATTTATAGAGATCCTCAATTGAAACAACTATAAAATAACTTCAAAAATAAGACCTCTGAAATCACTATGCATGACCGTCGTCCAACCCGAGCCGAGATTTGAAAAATAGACGAAAAAATAACCCAGGTCATTTTCTTCGAGTATCATCGAGTATAGCTGAGTATACTCGCCAAACTTGTAACGCCCCGAAACTCAAAAGAGGGACGGGTGACGTTTTAAGCCAAGTTTGGGTTTTGGAGCAGGTGACACGGGCGTGTCACGGGCGTGACACGAGCGTGCCATGGGCGTGTTCGGCCACGGGTCATGTGGTCGACGTTTTGACGATCGGTGATCGTCGAGTTGAGGCACACGGCTTGGGACACGGGCGTGTCCCAGGGCATGTCACGCTAGGGAGTTTTTTGAGTCATGTACACGGGCCATGACACGGGCACAGACACGGGCGTGTCACATGTGACACGGGCGTATCGGGTGCCGTGTCGAAGGCCGTGTCCTTCTCGGGAAAAGAGTGTTGGTCGTTGCACACGGGGCATGACAAGGGTCATGACACGGGCGTGTCGCATGCGACACGGGCGTGTCGGAGGCCGTGTGCTGGTTATCGCGTCGGTCGAGACGACGAATGGGTGACACGACCATGCACACGGCCGTGTTGCAACCCGTGTTCGGCCCAGATTTTGTAATTTTAGGCCGAATCGTGGCCGTTCGTTTCCTTGGCTTTGGATCCGACGGCTGAGGGTTAGTGCTGGCAGTTTAAACCCGAAGTTAGGGTTTGAAATCCCTCATTTCATCCAAGTGCTTCTCTTTCTAAAGTGTAGAGAGAGGGGAGAGCAAGGTGGAGGAGGAGACCAAGATCCGGCCACTAGTGGAGCGTCGGAGCTCAGAATCACGATCCGAGTCCAGATCCGAGAAGGCGACGCCGTTGCGGTGCTTTCCAACCGCATAGATTTTTCATGGCACCGCGGAAGAACGCAAGGGTAACGATTCTCATCCTAGGGCATGTGAAGCCCTCTTTTCCTTTGCATAGGAATCCCTCTCTCGCGAGTGAGAGAAGAGTTGGAGCGTTCCTTGGGGTAGATATGTAAAGTCCCCCTTGTATAGAGTCCGTATGCGGAAACGGGCATAGGCATTGTGTGTGAAGCCTATCCAGACAAGTTGATCCGGATCGGTGATGTTGCATTGCATATGAACCGGGGAAGACTCCGGATGTTTGGGCGTTTTTCGGGTTTTCTACGTGGTAGATTGCAGCAGGGAGCCTTGGAGATTAACTCTAAGGTGCACCCGGAAAACTAGGCAAAAGAGGGTTTTGCCAACACGATGGACGGGGAGCCAACGTGAACATAACCGGGTTATGTGATTGTTGTGGCGGAAACGGGACTCGGTGAGTCTTGACCTGCGCATATGGATTAAATTGTCGTTGCGGAATGAGCACAGGTCAGGCGGAACCGTACCCAATCTATGTCGTTCGGTGGGACCGTTGGCATGGATGAGAGTCTTTGGCGGTCTATGGTTTAAATTGTCGTGACCAAGGCCAGGAAGAAAAAATGCTCATATGATTGACCGTCCAAGGGGCAGTGGTGGAACGGGAACGTCTATAGCTTGAATTGACGTGACGTTGGCCGGTTCGCCGTGAATGTGCCCTGTGTGCACGAGGTGTGTGGCCGTGCGAGCCTACGCCTGTGATGAAGTGTGTTTACACTATTATGATGCTATACTAATAAAGTGCAGGGAAAGAGCATCGCCGCCCCGATTTTGGGGGCGGGATCGTTATAATTTGGTCAGCATTGCTGGCCGTTATTCTGTTTACCACCGGGTGGTGGATTGTGTCTTATAGGTGCTGCGGAGCCGAGCGGGAAATAGCCGGCTAAAGCCCATGTTTTAGTGCTGGCCCTCGAAGGCCTAACCTTTTTATGTTTTTCGTTTATCTCATGTATGGCCGGCCTGCGAGCCGAAGTATGAAAGTCACTCTTGTTTAAGGAAACTATTGTAAGGCCATAAGGCCAGTACTTTTGTATTAATCATTCCTATTTTCTTTGAGTAGTGGACATTCGTGCTTGGCAGGGTTCTTATTTTGTGCAACTTAATAAATTGCTTCCGCTAGAATGACTCTGTGTAGGACATTTGTGATTGGTTATATGGTTTCAACGCGTAACCAATCGGTCTGTCCGTAGTATATGGCGTCGGGCCCCGGCCGGACCTACTGCTATATGCTATGTGACAGATAGGGGTGTTACAAATTGATATCAGACTACTGGTTTCGGTCAAACTTAAATGAATTCGTGGGCGAATTCACTTTAAGGGGTGGTGAGCACATGTGTGTGCGTCATCGTTATAACATGAAAAGAACCCATGAATGTCCACTTAGGAATGAAAATACACGTATTTGAGGAACCTGCGTGTTCCTATAATTACTGTTTGTAATATTGTTTGGTCGCTTATCGGTGTTTTGCATGTTTATAGGTGACCAGAAGTGGTGCTGGACCGTCGGAACGGTCAGGTTCCGAGGCAAGCAGCGCACCAAGTGATGCGCCTGCAACACCTCCGTCTGCCGAGACCATTAGATTGGTGGCAGAAGCCGTCTTTGCTATGATCAACGCGCAACCTGCAAGGCAGGTGCAGCAGCCTGCTCCTGCGGTGGAGCAAGTGCCGCTCCAAGCGGCGGAGCCTAAAAGGGTTGAACAGGTGGCGGTGGAGCTGGAGTTGCCTCGGAGAGCAACTGAGAGACAGCTTAAGCATGTGATGGGCTTCCATCCACCGGTGTTCTTAGGAACGGGAACCCCGACCCAGGCCGAAGATTGGCTCTCAAGAGTCACTAGGGTGATGACAACAACAAAAACGGAAGAGTGGCAGAAGACTACGATAGCAACATTCCTATTGGACGGAGATGCGAGATTATGGTGAGAAGGCCTAGAGCTACACCAGTTGAGGGGAAGGCTGTTGGCTGAAGTACCTATGGAGGAGTTTTTGAGATTGTTCATGGCTCGATACCTCCCCTCAGCGCAGAGGATCGCATTGGAGAACGAGTTCCAAAAGTTGGTGCAAGGAGACAACACTGTAGACGAGTACCTCCACGAGTTTACTCGATTGGGGAGATATGCTAGTGCTACCTTTGTCGACGAGGAGCGAAAGACTAACCGCTTCTTTGAAGGGTTAAGAGATGAGCTGAGGTTGCCACTATCGGGGCCCATGGCGCAGGGTTTCATGACCCTGGTCACCTCGGCCCGGTCCTTGGAGAAGGACATGAGAAATGTGCAAGCTAAGAAGGAATCTGGTGGGAAGAAATCGGAGTTCAAGGCGCCGACTACGTCGAAGTCGGGCTACCGCAGATTCTACAAGAAGGCTAGGACGTCAGGTCCAGCTTCCTCTGCAGGTGCCTCGGGGGCAACTACCAATCGAACCCCGGGCGCTTGTTTCATGTGTGGAAAGACGGGGCACTTTGCCTGCGATTGCTGGAGCGGACGCCCAAAGTTCGAGAGAAAACAAGGAGCTACCTACGAAGAGAAGGGCAAGGCGGTGGAGTCAACTGCGTCCCATTATGCTCCGACTCAACCTAGAGTGTACAACTTGGGCCAGCAAGAGGCCATTAAACAAGCTGACGTGGTGACAGGTACGAGTTAATTTATAGCAAGTTAACTTTAAATACTGTTCTCTATTGCTTGTTAGCCTAATATGGTTTGTATAGGCTTTGTTTTGATTAGCGATAGTCCGGTACGGTCACTGTTCGATACGGGAGCTTCACACTCCTTGTCCGAAAATTTTATATCGCGCATCGGAGTCCCTTCTTCGATGGCGAAGGACAAGTTGGATGTGCTGTTACCGAATGGGTGCTCGATGCGTGCGGACAGAGTGTGCGCCGTAAAGGTTCACATAGGGAGCCAAGAGTTCGACTTGCTAGCGTCATTGCTGCCGCTAGTAGAGTTCGACGTTATCTTTGGGATGGATTAGCTTTCGGAGCAGAAGGCTTGGATTGATTGCAATAGTAAGGAGGTCAAGCTGGGTGTTGGACAGGAGACAACATTCATGGGACTGAAGGGGTCGAGCAGGACGCTGATGTCTGCTCTTCAGGTGGTAAAGGAAGTTCGTGCTGGCGCAGAGCTGTTCTTCGCAATAGTGGGGGTTGTAGAGCCAAAGTCCGTATTGGATAGTATCCACGTGGTTCGTGAATACACCGATGTGTTCCCGGATAGTCTTCCCGGAGCCCCACCGCAGCGAGAGATTGATTTCACTATCGAGCTTGTGCCAGGTGCCAAACCTGTGTCATGTGCTCCTTATAGGCTGGCGCCGAAGGAAATGGCAGAGTTGAAAGTTCAACTAGAGGAGCTAATGGAGCAAGGTTATGTGCGTCCAAGCTCGTCGCCTTGGAGCGCACCGGTCCTCTTCGTTAAGAAGAAGGACGGGAGTATGCGGCTGTGTATCGACTACATAGAGTTGAACAAGCTTACGGAGAAGAACAAGTACCCGATCCCGAGGATTGATGATCTCTTCGATCAGTTAGTCGGATCGTCGGTATATTCTAAGTTGGACTTGAAGTCCGGGTACTATCAGTTGAGGATCAGGGAGTGTGATATCCCGAAGACGGCATTCAGCACAAGGTATGGGCATTTCGAGTTCACCGTCATGCCGTTTAGACTGACGAATGCGCCATCAGTGTTTATGGACTTGATGAACAGGACGTTCTGAGATTTCCTAGACCGCTTTGTGATCGTCTTTATTGATGATATATTGGTGTACTCGCAGTGCGAAGAAGATCACTTCAAGCACTTGCATCTAGTGTTGGAGACTCTGAGAAGGAATGAACTGTATGCGAAATTCTCCAAGTGCGAGTTCTGGCAACCCTCAGTAGCATTCCTTGGTCACATTGTCAGTGGGGAAGGTATAGCGGTGGATCTGACGAAGATAGTTGCGATACGGGAGTTGCCTGCGTTGTCTTCTATCGCAGAAGTCCGTAGTTTTCTCGGGCTTGCTGGATATTACAGGCGCTTTGTAGAGAACTTCTTGCGGATAGCGCTACCTCTCACGAAGTTGACAAGGAAAGATCAGAGATTCTTGTGGACGCAGGAATGTGTGCAAGCTTTTGAGGAGCTGAAGAGACGGTTGACCACGACGCCGGTGCTTAATTCACCGAGTAGGACTGAGGGCTTCGAGGTTTATAGTGACGCCTCTGGTAGTGGTTTGGGCTGCGTGCTGTTGCAGCATAGGAGCGTGATAGCTTATGGATTGCGTCAGCTAAGAGTGTATGAAAGGAACTATCCGGTCCATGACTTGGAGTTGGCGGCTGTGATATTTGCACTTAAGCTGTGGAGGCACTACCTATACGGCGTAAGGGTCGATATTTACACCGATCACAAGAGCCTGAAGTACCTGTTGGATCAGAAGGATCTTAACATGAGGCAGAGGAGGTGGATGGAGTTCCTGGGGTACTACACCTTCAAGATTCATTATGTACCCGGGAAGGGCAATGCGGTTGCTGATGCGTTGAGTCGCAGGGCTCCCGCCCAAGCCAACTGGTTGTCGGTTCATGATGAAAGGCTAGTACGGGAGTTGGAGGCATTGGAGATCTGTTGCGTGGACAAGCAGTCAAGCGCCAAGGCTTTGTTGAACTGGACGGAGGTTCAGTATGACCTGGCTGACCGTGTTCGGCAGGCATTGGAGTTAGATGACTCCATGAAGGAGCTTATAGAGGCAGCGTTGGATGGGTCAAATTCCCAATTTTCTGTTGTGGATGGGTTGCTAAGGAAGGATCATCAGTTGTGCGTCCTAAGCGGGGGTAACCTACGGGCGGAGTTGATGTACGAGGCTCATCATACCAAGTACTCAATCCACCCAGGGAGCACAAAGATGTACTGTGACCTCAAGAAGCTGTTTTGGTGGCCGTGGCTCAAGAAAGACGTAACATTGTTTGTGGCTAAGTGCCAAACGTGCGCCTTAGTGAAGGCAGAGTGCCAAAAGACGGGAGGATTCTTGAAGTCCTTGCCTATACAGGAGTGGAAGTTTGACGACATATCGATGGACTTTGTGAATGGTTTGCCAAGGTCGCAGAAGGGGAACGACGCCATCTGGGTGATCGTAGACCGGTTAACTAAAATGTCGCACTTTATTCCGCATAGGAAGGATGACTCAGTGGAGAAGTTGGTGAAGCTATATGTGTGGACAATATAGTTAGACTGCACGGTGTGCCCCGTAGCATTGTGAGTGATCGCGATGGGCGTTTCACGTCCAATGATTAGAGGTTGGTACAACAAATGCTGGGGACCAAGTTGAAGTTCAGCACAGCCTTCCATCCGCAGACGGATGGACAGACCGAGAGAGTCAATAAAACGATGGAGGACATGCTACGCATGTGTGTTCTAGACTTCAGGAAGCATTGGGAGGACCACCTGTATTTGGTGGAGTTCGCGTACAACAACAGCTACCAGGCGAGTATCCAAATGGCGCCCTTTGAGGCCCTGTTTGGTAGAAAGTTTCGCACGCCGTTATCGTGGTTGGAAACGGGTGAGGCAAGGTTGTACAAGAAGAAGGAGGTGGAGAGTGCTACCTCGTTGGTGCGGATCATTCAGGAGCGCTTGTTGATCGCTCAGGACAGGCAGACGAAGTATTATAATGCCAAGCATCGGAACGTGGAGTTCGCGGTAGGCGATTGGGTATACTTGAAAGTGAAGCCGTTCAAGGGTGTTTCACGGGTGAGACGCTTGAAGAAGCTGAGCCCAAGATACCTTGGACCCTTTGAGGTTCTGGAGCGGGTCGGTGAAGTGGCTTACCGTTTGAGGCTATCGGAGGAGTTAAGTGGACTACACGATGTGTTCCATATTTCTGTGTTGTGGAAGGCGGTAAAGGAGCCTTCGCTAGTGATCACAGTTGATCAAGTGCCGGTGGATGAAGGGTTGACGACAAGGGTCAAGCCCGTTCGTATCGAAGACTTCGAGGTGAAGAGACTCCGTAACAAGGAGATCCGTATGGTTAAGGTCTGGTGGGATAATTGCGGTCGGGAGGAGCTCTCTTGGGAACGGGAGCAAACTATGCTGGAGGAGTACCCGGAGTTATTCCGCTCAGGTACTGTTAAAAGCTTGGGAACGGGAGCTCTCAGATATGTTGTTTTCTACTCTGTTGTTCGCACCAACCAAGCAGTCTAAGTCCAAGAAGTTACAAGTTTCAATATTTTAAAATTTATAAATTATAAATACGGTGTAGTGCGGTTTGCATGTTTTTTATAAACTGAAAACTGCATCAATAAACCCACAGTTTCAGACCTCTAAAACCGAACCGCACCACACCCGATCAGTGTGGTTTGGAATGGGGTATAGTGCGGTGCGGTTTTGCGGTTTGGTGCAGTTTTCAGTTTTTATGCACAAGCCTACTTACAATTGTTTCTCTTTACAAGAGTAGTTTCCAACATCGGCTCGCAGGATGGCCACACAATGAAAACACTAAAAGTTCTTCACTTGGCCTTCGAGGGCCGACAGAGCATCAAAGTGCTGCAACCCGCTATTTACCGCCCAGATCTCCTACACCTGCACAGGGACATTCCACCATAAAGGTGGCAAACAAGGCAATGGTTAGCTTTAGCTGACCAATTAATAACGACCCTACCCCATACCCGGGGCAGCGGTATTCCTTCCCTACATGCATTGCAACCATACAGAGATATATAACAAGAAGGTACAACTTAAGAACCATTCAATATATAACAAATGACTGCATCAACTACCAAGCGTTATGTGCATTCAGGGAACATTCTCGATGTACTGGAAACACCAGCCCCACCACTGTCTAAATGTCCGAGAGTGACGACGAACTATGAGCATTTCCTATCTAGCATATAGCCAAGACTCTCCTCCCTCGTGCCAACAGTCTATAACACCATGACTTAGGGAGGGTACAGTTCAGCCTTTTCCCGTTGCTCAAATCATCGTGCCATAGCCGAAAGCCGAGCTTCCATGGCGAAATGGACAGATTCAGGTCACGTCACCTTTCCCGAGGAGTTAAACAAAATCACATTACATTTAAATAGATGACTCTCACGACAATCAGAGCTGGACACCCAGGCTACAACTCACATACTAGCCACATGGTCTCCGAGAGACAGTCTTGGTAATCAAAATGTTATCTGGGAGTTATTGCCATTGATAGCCACTATCGCTTGGCGTTAATAACAGAACTTCTCTTTCTGTACCCATACTCAACCACAATTGGAACATCTGTCTAGAAAAACCTGCAGCAACCTGTAGTGCTAGAAAAACTGGACTTTCACAAAATATAGCTCATAAAGAGTTATCGCCAGTGATACTCACTGTTGCCCTGCGATATCCAACAATTCACACAACCGTAGTATTTTTTGGGTATTTTCCTAGAGAGTGGCTCCAGTACTACATGCTACTCCAATTCATAGGCACAACCCTTTAGAATCCATAAACTATCCATTTATAATAGGAGTCTTCTCCGACAAGCAAAATAAAACATCACCAATCCAGACCAACCTGTCCAGATGGGCTTTACATATCATGCCTATTCTGTACTGCGATTCTAGAATTTTATATGCAAAACTACCCGGGGATATCACATATCAACCCATCGGAATTCCCTCGTTCTTCCACCTTTTGGTGGGGGATTCCATGTCTATGCAAAAAAGAGGACTTCACTTGTCCAAGAAGAAAGATCGTTACCCTCGTAGTTTGTTTCAGAGCCATGGACAGGTCTTCTATCCAAAAGGAAAGGAGCGCCTCACTTTCCTCTTTATGGATATTGCCTCGGCTCTTGATTCCAACCACATAATCTCCTTCTCCAAGCTTGCAAAGCTCAGCCTTCAGCCCTTAGCTATTTCTTTCAAGCTTTTGATGAAAGGGAGGAGAGAGAGTGAGAGAAGAGAAAATGACTTCTCTTTTCTCCACTCCTCTACTTAAGTGACCTCGGGATTTATACCAGTCACACAATCCTCTCGTCAAAATAAAACAAAGGCCATAATTTCAGATGACCATTCAACTTTAATGATATCGCTGCGCAATATCGGATATCTCTTGACAATAGCAGCTGTAGCCGCTTTGACCCCAGTCAACCACCGCCCTTCGACCGCCGTCTGGTCATCTGACATGTGTTTAGCCATACGTGGCAGTATCGCCCAACGATACCCACTGTCGCCACTTCGATAACTTACTCGATGATTCATTTAAAGTGTTGAGTGCGTTGAGTACGTCGAGCATGTCGAGTGAGTCGAGTGCGTTGAGTGCGTAGAGTGGTATTGCCGCATGATACTCACTATCGCCATGCGATAGTCGACTCAACGATTCATGGAGTCTACTCAATGCTTCGGTTAAAGCGTCGAGTGCATTGAGTGCTATCGCCAACCATACTCTCTATCTCCCGGCGATAGCAACCTGTGAGTTCTATTTTACTATTTTTAGGGTGTTACACCTCCACCTCAGACACTGCAGTAGAAACTATCTCTGGGAGAGGGACAATCATGTTCTCTGTTGAATCTTGCTCAGAGACATCATTAGCATTATCAGCAGCTACCATTACTACATAAGTTTTTATCTCATAACCAGTAACATCTAAATCATCCTCAGTAGCAGCATTATCTATGTCCTCATCCATCTCATGCTTAGAAGGAGCTGGAACATCATCAGCAGCAGTAGTCTCAACCTTAGCCTCATTGGGCACTACCTCATCAGCAATAACACGGCCTATAGCAGCGACCTTAGATAGCAGATCAAATAAATCTTCAACTATCTCTGGATCATCTGGAACTGACATTGAACCTGACACTTCTGCAGCTAGGACTTCTGAAACTATCTAAATAGAAACACTCAAGGGCACTCTCTGAGTAACCACTTGTGTATCAGCTAGCTCCCCCTCAATTCCTGCACTCAGACTATTAGGAATCTCACTAGGGGGGGGGGCGGTGAAGGAATCCTATCCTCAGGAACATATTCTTCCTCCTCTATAGGCAAATCTCTAGCTACCCCTGGCCTCTGGATTCTCCTATCCCACCTCGAGAATATAAAAGAGTCGATTTTCTTTAGGTGATGGATAAGTACTCCCTTGAACATATCAAATTTTTCCCTGTTCATTTGGTTCTGATATAAGCTGAGTATCCATCCAAAATTAGGTGTGTACAGACTATCCTTGTTCTTTGCAAACAACAGTGCACCCCAATCCATTCTCTTCCTGCAGATATTAGCCACTAGGATCTTGAACATTTCAGAAGAAAGATAATCATGTGATCCTGTCTTGTATAGGAGAACTTTGTCAATGATATCTAATGGCAACTGTAACGCCACTGATTTTTCGATGTTTATTTTAAATTTCTATGGTGATGTAATTATGATGTTAGGGCATTATGTTGATGCATAGTTAACGGGTGTCGTTGTTGGAGCATGATTTTTCTCGTTGGAATCCGAGGTTTTGACTCGATAAATTTTAGTAGGTTGATGTTGGTTGTAACTTCGGCAAATTTTAACCCGAGTTTGATTTGTCGAATCTTAATTTTGACTTCGTCGTTAGTTTTGTAGCATTGATATTTAGGCTCGGTGCGAATTTCGTAGAAATCCGAGTTGATTCAAGTTTTTGGTCGTTTGGACGTTTAATAACTAATAATAATATTATATTATATATATAAATACTTATAACCGAACCCTATTCCCTATCTTCTTCCCCAAGCCATCAGACCGAGAGCGCAGAAGAAAGGAGGCCACGGGTATTACAAGGCCTTCGGTCGCCGCCTGTAGGAGTTTCGATGCTCAAAATCATCGTTGGAGGGTAGATCCGGAAAGCTCTCACCGAGATCTACACGTTTGTGGTAGGTAATTTTGTTCTCTTAGACTTTTAGTGTTAGGGTTTTTGAACTTGACTCTCGTTTGCCCCGTAAAGTTTTAGGAATCGTTGCCTAAGAGTTCTTGTGGCTGATCCTTGGAGCGGAGCACTTGTGAGGCTGGATTTCAGTAGATCTTGAGACAAGTGGTGAATTCTCTCCCTTGCTATGTTCTAGTTCATTTTACATTTCGTTCCCTCTTCCTTTCTCCTTAGAAAATAGGAGTAGTGTAGGGTTTGGATAGGTCCAGTCCGCCGAGTAGTGATGGAGATTGACTGTGCTAAATCCATCAAATATCAGTTTAAGGTCAACTTTTCCATCGAATATCTCAAATTACTGAGTCTGATTAAAAAAAATTTCGAGTAATGCCTTTGACATCGAGTGTTTAGCCTTTGTCTTCGAGTTCGTCGAGTGTTTAGCCTTTGACATCGAGTGCGTTGAGTGTTTAGCCTCTGGTGTCGAGTGCACTGAGTGTTTATCCTTTGGCGTCGAGTGTTTAGCCTTTGGCGTCGAGTGCGTAGAGTTTTTAGCCTTTAACATCGAGTCTGTCGAGTGTTTAGACTCTGACATCGAGTGTATCGAGTGTATAGCCTTTGGCGTCGAGTGTTTAGCCTCTGGCATTGAGTGCGTCGAGTGTTTATGCCTTTGGCGTTGAGTGCGTCGAGTATTTATTCCTTTAGCGTGGAGTGCATTGAGTGTAACTTCTTTGGTATCGAGTGATTTGAGTATAGCTTCTTAGGCATCGAGTGTGTTGAGTGCAGCAACCTTAGCATCAAGTGCGCTGAGTGAATCTACCTTGGCATCGAGTGAAGCAGAGAGGCATCATGTGGCTATAGTCTTAGCATCGAGTGATTTCAAGGCATCTGTCTTGGCATCGAGTGAAGCAGAGAGGCGTCGAGTGGTTATTGTCTTGGCATCGAGTGATTTCATAGCATCTATCATGGCGTCGAGTGAAGTAGAGAGGCATCGAGTGGCAGTAGTCTTGGTGTCGAGTGATTTCAGAGTTGGTGTTGATAAATTTTAATGTATCCGTCGAGCGACTTTGTGTTCGTCACCTCATATTTGTTGAGTATACCTTAATAACTTTTGGTTTTCTTCCCTTTGCATCATCATGTAAATCTGATGTTAAGCCTTGGGTTTTATCGGTGTTCTGAATGTAGGGTTGTGGCTAGGTTGGTAGTGGATAAAGGACCACCAACTTGATGTTGGTTTATGAATCATTACACTTGGTGGTTGGTGATTTTTCTTTTGGACTGCTAGGTTGTGTTGGACAATGTATCCACCACCATAGTGCCTTTTTGAGATGTTTAGACTATTGGGTTGTGTTGGACAATGTGGCCACCACCATAGTGCCTTCTTGAGATGTTTGGTCTGATGGTTCGTGTTGGACAATGTGCTATCGACTCAGTACTATTTTTGCCATGTGTTAATGATTCACGTGTTTTGAGTTGATCAGTCTCTTTTGTTTATATATATATACATATATGTTCTTATGCATACCCTTGAAGATGTTAATGAAGCATGTCTTCATATCACACTTAGTACAACTTCTCATACTTAAAATTCTGTAAATTCTTCATTTGCTTATTACTTTATGATTTATATGTTGTAGTTGGGCACCTATTTTTTCTTGGGCTGGTAACCCTTTAACTTCTCTTGTTATTTACCTTAGGTTTTTTTTCCACTTGTTCATTCTTGCTGAGGTGTTCCTTCTTTTGAATGCCTCAGGCTCGGAGCTATAACAGGTTGGGTGGCTAGAGTTGGTGGCCTCAGGTTTTCATCAATAGTAGCAGTGGTTCTTACCTCCCTTTTGTGAGGTAGTTTTGTTGTTTGTTTCTAGTTCAGACATACATGCTTTTTGGTGGGTTCGTGTCAGGATGTTTATGCCCACTGGAGATTTGGTAGAATGTTAAGTTACTTGTTAGCTTCCAAGTCACTTTCTAGATGATTTGTTGGTTTTACTTGCTCTCTGGGACAGATTTATGGTAGGATGTCATGTTAGTTATTTTATAGCTATAAAAGTATAATTATTCTTATCTCATACTCATGGCATCTTTTAAATCAAATGTCATTATATTTTAACAAGTGTAAAATCACTTTTCCTATTTATATTAAATCTAGAGGTATGCTTATCATGAGTTGCCCTTTTGGAGGTCTCTACTCATGTAGGATAATAATCGAGCTCAATAAAGTATTTTCCGCAACATATATTTATATTTTCATTCGTGGACTAGTTGATCCACTGAGCCAAGGGATACATCCGTCAAACTTAACTCAAATATGTTTTCTTGAAGATAAACTTGAGAATTTCATGATTAGTGTTAGCAGTAGGTTCTTGTCTGAGCATATGCAGTTATCCCCTTGAATTGCATGGCATCAAGACACGTGTTTTCTCTTACTCTTATATATCGTTTACATGTAGAGAAAATGCGGGTTGTGACAGTTGGGATCAGAGCTGTAGTTTTAGTGGTCTTGTTCCATTTCATACACACACCGATGTATCATCAGTACGTCTTGGACGAAGCATGAACACTGCACTCATAAGCATGATAAGAAGTATACGGGACATATTATGTAGTATGGGATGTATAATATGTCTTTGTATATGAATCCTCATAGGAAGCAATATTTGACTGTTATGTAGTATGGGATGCATAACAATCATCACATGAATGCCCATTAGATTTTACCTTTTCGTTACATGCAATATTATGTAGTATGAGATGCATAATATTTCATGTGTACGCCGCTCATAACATGCATTAAGGAATTTATTAGAATGCATAACATAGCATGCATAACATAATATGGCATTAGCACACATGATAAGCTAAGATTTACATGATGACATACATACACATATGGATTTAAACCAAAAAGAATTAAAATTCATGCATTCATAGTTTATGCACCTGCATTAAGAGGATGTCGGTATATCATCCTAAGTTAAGCATATCATCATTTATGAAATTCCCAGAGCAAGTTAGCAGCGTGATCAAGTATCTATACATGTATGGTTTTAACTAAGTTTGGCAGTTCTAGCATTAAGCTAGGTTTTGATTAGTTGTTTGTTGTGTTATTAGGATGCCGCCTAAGCATATTGCGATGAGGTCGACTCCCCAGTCTAAGGGCGAGTCATCAGGTGTGCAAAGTGAGGATGTGATTGAAGGGCTGCGATAGAGCAATGAGGCTCTGTCAAGGCAGATGGTTGAGATGCAATCACAAATTCAGGCATTGTTGACTGTCGTTTAAGGACAGCAGCCTAGAGTGCAGGACCCTACTGTGGGTCAAGCCGTTTCTGTTCCCCCTGCTCCTTTAGTACCTCCAGTTTTACTGCCACCATAGATGAATTTCATTTCACATTTTCAGTGACTAAGGACTCCTATCTATGACGGTAGAGCTGACTTCATGGATTTAGATGCCTGGATCATCGCTATAGAGGAAATGTTCTTGTTTTTAGGAATATCTGCTGACCAAAGAGTGATGGTTGCCGTATACTAGCTGAAGGGTCTTGCGAAGAGCTGGTGGTTAAGGAAAAAAGAGAACCTTACAAATGGATGTTCATGGGAATCTTTCAAGGAGTTGTTGCTGAGGAAATTTTTGTCGTCGGTCAAGCAAGACCGTTTGATGAAAAAATTTCTGCATCTGAAGCAAAGATAACTCTTAGTCAGTGAGTACGAGATAGAGTTTAGCAAGTTGAGCAGGTTTTTCCCGAATTTGGTAGTCTCTGAAGCAAGTAGAGTAAAACGCCTTCTGGGAGGTCTTAGGATTGACATCCAGATGTTAGGTATTGCGTATGGATCTGAGAATTATGCTGAGACAGTGGAAGCTTCTCTGAAAGTTGAAGCGATCGATAATGCAAAGAATTGAGGCATGCAAATGAGGAAGGATAAGAGAAAGTCTTACGATAGTAAAAGCTCTTAGGATTCTAGCCTTGCTTTAAAGAAAGGAAACAAGGAGGCGTGTAGTTTCTATGGTCGGCCAGGCCATCCATTTTAAAAGTGTTTTAAAGGGTTGAAAGTTCAGAAGCAGCAGCAGGTGCATGCAATTCAGAGCACCCCCATAGGAGATCTGGTCTGTGCTTCATGTAAGTAGAAAGAACATGATGTTGCCCGTTGTTGGAGTAAAGATAAGGTGCGCTTCTAGTGTGGATAGAAAGGGCACTTGAAGTTTAGATGCCCGCAGTCTCAGCCCCCACTTCAACCAGTTCCACTTCAAGCCTTGTCGCCGTCGCAATATTTATTCAAAGGAAAGGGCAAGTTGAATGTGATGACTTTGGTAGAAGTGCGGACGTCCACCCAAGTGATCTTAGGTTAGATTATAATCTAGTTCTCAGCTCGTAGCTTTAGTTTCAATGTTGGTTGATTAGTTACGTATGCGATTTTATAAGGAAGTTTAAGGTAAAGAATCGTTGAGCGCACATTCTTTTTGATTCCAGTGCTACCCACTCGTTCATGGCTAGGACTTTCGTGGAACATCATTGTCTAACTCTTGATCAAATTGGCAATCTGTTTCATGTTAAGTTTCCCTCTGGTGACTCGGTGGTGTCCGACCAGGGTATCCAGACTTATTTTATTCTTTTAGGTGATTTTCTCGCTTTTACCGATCTGAAGGTACTGGACCTGGAGGACTTTGATGTGATTCTGGGCTTGGGATAGTTGTCTAGATATGATGCGGTTATCCAATACAAGGTTAATCATTTAGACTTCAAGATGGACAACAACCACCCCAGGAGTGTGTATGGCCTTCCACGCTAGGATTCCTCGATTATTTCTGCGGTATGTGCTCGGAAGCTTTTAGATTTCGATTGTGGTGCTTATTTGGTTTCTATTTTGGAAGCCGTTGGTAGTTTGCTACGTGTAGAGGATGTTCTTGTGGTGCAAGAGTTTCTTGATGTCTTCCCAGATAGTCTTCCTAGCCTTCCTCCTGAGAGAGATGTGGAGTTTGTTATAGATCTGGAGCTGGGTACTCGCCCTATTGTTAAGGCACCGTACTATATGGCCCCGTGAGAGATGGAAGAGTTGCGTGCCCAGCTAGATGAGTTACTATAGTGTAGATTCATTAGGCCAAGTTCTTCGCCTTGGGGTGCTCCTGTCTTGTTTGTAAAGAAGAAGGATGGATCTATGAGGTTGTGCATTGATTATAGGGAATTGAATAAGGTAACTATCAAGAACAGGTATCCCTTGCCGTAAATAGATGATTTGTATGATCAGTTGCGTGGTAGTATGGTGTTTTCGATGATTAACCTTCGTTCAAGCTATCATCAATTGAAAATCCGTGAGATGGATGTTCCGCGGACCTCCTTTCGTTCTCGGCATAGGTATTTTGAGTTTTGGGTGATGTCCTTCGGATTGATGAATGCACCCTCTGCCTTCATGGACATGATGATCAGAGTGTTTAAGAATTTCTTGGATCAGTTTGTGGTTGTTTTTATTGATGATGTTCTGGTATATTCCCAGAGTGCTGAGGAGCATGCCCAGCACTTACGTTTTGTTATGCCTGCTTTAAGATAACATAAGTTATATTCAAAGTTGAGTAAGTGCGAGTTTTAGCTACCTCAGGCGTCCTTTTTGGGTCATATTGTGAATAAGGACAGGATTTTAGTTGACCAAGAGAAGATAACCGCTGTTATGGATAGGAAAAGACCTACCACACCTAAAGAGATAAGAAGCTTCTTGATGTTTTTAGTTTTTTACCTAAATCACCTAGAGGGGGGGGGGGGTGAATAGGTGAGGTCTGTGTCTTTTTGCGGAATAAAAATTGAACGAACAAAGCATAGAAATAAACACACAAATCACAGAGTACACCAGATCTATAGTGGTTCCCCAAACTTGGGTACGTCCACTTTCCACCTCACCGATCTAGCAACACGCTAGACTCGGCTACTTCACTATTACCTTGGATTGAAAACCAATCCTACAACTCGGAGAAATGCACCTACAACTCGATCCACAAAATGGATCTACACTCAGAATAAAAACTTCCTACAACACTCAGAGACAAAATCTTCTACAAGATAAAAAGGTTGTAAACAAAAATTATACAAACAGAATATCTCAGATCTGAATCTTCAGCCTTTCTTTTTCCTTGAACTTCGAAGCTTTCTCAGAAACTGATTAAAGAATATAAGCCAAAAATATTCTGGATCTGAAAACTTAGATCAGCACGATCAAGAGATGAATCTGTAGAAGTAAAAGTGTCTTGATCTGTTGGGTACACTGAAAAATATGTACCAGATTTGGAGAAGCCTCATCTTACTCATTGATATACATCAATTTGTATTTTATGGATGTTTGAGTTTCATTGTGTAGGTGTAAGGTTTGCAAGAAATTTCTCTAAGTACAAGTGTCAACACTTGTGAAGAATTATGTCGACACCCAAAAGTTGTGTCAACACTAGAAGTAAGGCATGTGTCGACACCCAGGCATTGTGTTGACACCTGAAGAATAAGTTGTGTCGACACCCAGTATTGTGTCGACACCTAAGGCATGAATTATGTAGACACCTAAAGCAGAAGCTATGTCAAGACCAAAAGCAGTTGTGTCGACACACAGGACTTGTGTCGACACACACACTCAATGACATCTGGACGACACTCAATGCCATCTAACAACAATAACTATATTGAGTATGAAGGCTTGTGTCGACACACAAGACTTGTGTCGACACACACTCAACGACGTCTCGACACATACTCAACGACGGCTAGTTATACACTCAATGCCATCTGTCAGCATCAGTTTTGTCGAGACCAGGAGCAGTTGTGTCGACACAAAGGACTTGTGTCGACACATAAAAACAAAAACTGTGTCGAGTAGCAGAAGAATGACTATGTCAACACATGGAGTGTTGTGTCGACATCATCAAGACTTGTGTCGACACTTAGTATATTTATGTCGACATATGTGAAGCAGTTTGCTGAGTAGTTCATGCTGAGTTATAAAGTCTTTGAGGAATCAACTGTCATGACTGGTGACTCGACAGCTATCATAACCAATAGGTCTGACACCTTTGTCAAAAGCTGTTAGACGGTTGTTACAAACCGGATCAGCCGGTAATCATGAGGAAACTCTATATAAGGGACTGATCCTTGACAACTAGAAGAAGAACTAAGTAATCAAGCAATTACGGGAAAAAGAATCTTACAACAAGAAAAGGGGAAACCCTTAAGAAGGTAGATATAGAACAGTCTGTAAGAAAGATTCAGATCTAATTCTGAATCTAAGGAAGGAGCTATCTGAAGATCAACTTCTACATCAAGTGAAGATCAACCTTATTTTGTTCTATCAATAAGATTTGAAACAACTAAGTCAGGTTGGATCTGAAGTTTCAGTTTATTCAAGAACTGATCAAGAAGCTCACACCAACATAGAGTTCTATCTGGTGAAATCTCTGTACCCATTAAATCATTCAATTTTCTTGTAGGATCTTTTGTAAGATCTGAGTTGTAAGCCTATAATTATAAAGGTTGAGGTAGGGTTGAGTGCCTGAGGTGTAGGACTTGTGAAAGTCTGAGTTGTAAGCCTAGTGATAAAGGCTGAGGTAGGATTCTTGGGAAGAATTTGAGGTAAGACTTGTATAAGTCTTAGCTGTAGGAACTAATCTTGTTCTGAGTTATAAGATCTGTGGATCTGAGTAAGTGGAAGAAAGTTGGGCTGAATCCAGTTCTTTACTAGATAGGCGAAGAGGGAAAGTGGATGAACCCATACCTTGGGGAACCATTATAAATCTGGTGTACTGTACTGTGCTGTGATTGGTGTGTTGTGATTACTGTGTTGTGATTGCTGTGCTGAGAATCGTTTTTATCTGTGCTAAGTTAGAACAAGTTAATTACTTAAAATATATTAAAGAAAATTAGAACCTATTCACTCCCCCCTCTAGGTGTATAGGCTCTTGAAATCAAGTCTTTCATGATATGTTGATCTCTACTTACTCTGAATCACAGGAATCGGAGAAGGAGCGGCAGCGAGATCGTCGATGAAGAGAGGGGAGACTTCCCAATTTCTTATTTTGCTTCTTAGGGTTAGTAGAAATTGATTAGACCTTTTATAGGACAAGCTTAACTGTCATAATCATAAATACAGTACACGTGGACCAATAATCATTGAGATTAATTTGAAATCTGGTCCCGTCAGACTTAATGAAATTTCAGAAAAAATGTCTGCATTTCTCAAGTTGTTTATAGAATACTCGAGTACTGACTTCTGATTCTCGAGAGGAAGGGTGTAAGGTTCTCGAGAACAAGACTTAGAGAAATTTCGAACAAGAATTCTAGCTTCTCGAGAAGTGACTTCTACTACTCGAGAACTAGTAAAACTTCTCGAGAACTAATATGACTTCTCGAGAACCAGACTTCTTCTCGAAACAAATTTTCTTCTTACTCGAGTACTGGTCCTCTGACTTCTCAAGACAAGGCTTGGCCTTCTCGAGTACTGTCTTCTGCTACTCGAATAAAACACTTAAAAAATTTTCTTAAATGAATTATTTAGTAAACTCGAGACATAGATAAGTAGTACTCGAGTACTCCAAGGCTTACTCGAGTAATGGACTTAGCTTTCTCGAGAACGATTTCTGTTACTCGAGAGCTTTACCTAGTATTCTCGAGAATTCATTCCAGCACTACTCGAGTACAACATATACTACTCGAGTAATGGACTTAGAAAAACTTTTGCTTCCTGAACATTATTTTTCTTCAAATGAAATCAACAACCATTCTTCCTTCCATTGCTTTAGTGCTTGAAAATAAAGTGTGTCCCAATAGAGAGGCTACACATGAGTCAACACCATGGATCACACAATGAGGGATTACATTGTATGATCCTGTGTTTGGTGACTCATTGTAGACTGATATTGGTCTACACTTGGCAATTATATCCTGCAAACACATAACTCAACAAGGACATCAAATACAACTTAATTCATCTTAGTTCAAGGGTGACTTCATACAAATCTGGATTATTGTGGATACAATACCCAACACATTTTAGGCTTGGTAGGCTATTACGGAAGGTTTGTTGAAAGATTCTCCGCGTTGTCAGCGCCTTTAACTAAGCTTACACAGAAGAACGCAACTTTTGTGTAGAGCTATAAGTGCGAAGAAGAGCTGAAAAAGGGGAATTACAAGAATTTTCAATCGATAATGTGGGTACCTTGAAGTACCGAGGCAGATATTGTATTCCCACTATTGAGGATATTCGAGCAAAGATATGTAGTGAAGCACAAGGTTCTAGTGTTGTCTACCATCCTGGTTCCACAAAGATGTATCGAGCTCTAAAATAAATTGTTTGGTGGTAGGGTATGTAGAACGATATAGCCAAGTTTGTGTCTGAGTGTTTTACTTGCAAGTGAGTTAAGGCAGATCATGTAAGGCCTGGTAGCAAGCTGACACCTTTGGATTTTCCAAGTTGGAAGTGGGAGAGTATTTTTATGGACTTTATTACTGGTTTGTCGAGATCTGCCCGAGGACATGATTCTGTGTAGGTCATAGTTGACAGATTGACGAAGTTTTCTCACTTTGTGCCGTTCAAGATTGATTACTCCATAAAAAATATAGCAGAGTTATATTTGGAAGAGGTCATTAGATTGTACAAAGTACCTGTAAGTATCGTGTCAGATCGATATTCCAGGTTTACGTCTCATTTTTGGAAAAGTTTGCAGGAAGGGTTGGGTAACGATCTCAGGTATTCTACTACTTATCATCCACAGACCAAAGAATAGACGGAGAGAGTTAATCAGATTTTGGAAGACATGATCAGATGTTACATCTTGTACCATGGAGGAGAGTGGGAAGAGCGGCTTATATTGATGGAATTTTCTTATAACAATAGTTATCAGGAGAGTTTGCCGATGGCCCCTTTGAGGCTTTGTATGGGAGGCGTTGTAGAACTCCCTTATTCTGGGCCAAAGTTGGTGAAAGATCGTTGTTGGGGCCGAAATCTTTGGAAGAGATGAATACTTCTGTGACGCATATTTGAGAAACGCTTTGTATAACCCAGGATCGTTATGAGAAGAACATTAATCGACGAAGGGCTGATCTGGAGTTCGCAGTTGGGGACATGGTTTTTCTCAAGGTATCTCTGATGTCAGGCGTTAAGAGATTTGGAAGGAACCACAAGTTGGATCCCAGATATATGGGACCTTTCCAAGTTGTTGAACGCATCGAAGTGTCATCTTATAGGCTAGATTTGCCAGCTATAGTGACCAACATATTCTTGACTCTATGCTCCAGTTGTAGCCTAATCTTTCTTATGTTGAAGTGTCGGTTCGTATCCTAGATACTCAGGATCAGGTGTTGCAAAGGAAGACAATACCCATGTTCAAGGTTCTTTAGCAAAACCAAGATGTTGAAAGCGCGACTTGGGAGTTGGAGTCAGCTATGAGAGAGGCTCATCCTTATATGTTCTCCTAGTTTCTTTTGGTAAGTTTTTTAATTCGATAACCTTTTCTTATTTTCTTTTTGTAGTAGATTCAATTTTGTATCAAGTTTTGGGAAATAACTTTCTTTTAGGGGGAGTGGTTGTAACGCCCCTAATTTTTCGATGTTTATTTTAAGTTTTTGTGCTGACATAAATATGATGTTAGGGCGTTACGTTGACGCATAGTTAACGGGTGCCGTTGTTGGAGCGTGATTTTTGCTCATCGGAATATGAGGGTTTGACTCGGTGGACTTTAGTAGGTTGTCGTTGGTTATAAATTCGGGTAATTTTAACCCAAGTTTGGTTTGTCGAATCTTAATTTTGACTTCACCGTCGGTTTTTAGCATTGATATTTAGTCTTGGTGCGAATTTCATAAAAATCTGAGTTGATTCAAATTTTTGGTTGTATGGACGTTTAATAACTAATAATAATATTATATTATATGTATAAATACTTATAACCGAACCCTATTACCTATCTTCTTCCCCAAGTCATCGAACCGAGAGCGCAGAAGAAAGGAGGCGACGTGTATCGCAAGGCCTTTGGCCGACGCCTGTAGGAGTTCCGATGCACGAAATCGTCGTTGGAGGGTAGATCCAGAAAGCTCTCACCGAGATGTACGCGTTGGTGGTAGGTAATGTTTTTCATGGACTTTTGGCGTTAGGGTTTTTTACTTTGACTCTCGTTTGCCCCGTAAAGCTTCAAGAATCATTGCCTAAGAGTTCTTACTATCGATCCTTGGAGTGGAGCACTCATGAGGCCGAATTTTAGTAGATCTCGAGGAAAGTGGTGAATTCTCTCCCTTGCTATGTTCTAGTAAGTTTGATATTTCGTTCCTTCTTCCTTTCTCCTTAGAAGATAGGAGTAGTGTAGGGTTCGGCTAAGTCAAGTCCGCCGGGTAGTGAAGGAGATTGAGTGTGCTAAATCCGTCAAATATCAGTTTAAGGTCAAAATTTCCGTCGAATATCTCAAATATTGAGTCTGATTAAAAAAATTGTCGAGTAATGCCTTTGGCGTCGAGTGTTTAGCCTTTGGCATCGAGTGCGTCGAGTGTTTAGCTTTGGAGTCTTGTGCATCGAGTGTTTAGTATCTAGCGTCGAGTGCGTCGAGTGTTTAGCCCTTTGCGTCGAGTGCGTCGAGTGTTTAGCCTATGGCGTCGAGTGTTTAGCCTTTGGCGTCGAGTGCATCGAGTGTTTAGCCTTTGGCATCGAGTGCGTCGAGTGTTTAGCCTTTGGCATGGAGTTTGTCGAGTGTTTTGCCTCTGGCGTCGAGTGCGTTGAGTGTTTAGCCTTTGGCGTCATGTGCATCGAGTGTTTATCCTCTGGAGTCGAGTGCGTTGAGTGTTTCGTCTTTGGCGTCGAGTGCGTCGAGTGTTTATGTCTTTGGCATCGAGTCCATTGAGTGTAACTTATTTGGCATCAAGTGCTTTGAGTATAGCTTCTTAAACGTCGATTGCATTGAGTGCAGCTGCCTTGGCATTAAGTGCGCTGAGTGAATCTGCCTTGGCATCGAGTGAAGCAGAGAGGAGTCGAGTGGCTGTAGTCTTGGCGTCGAGTGATTTCAGAGCATCTGTCTTGGCGTCGAGTGAAGCAAAGAGGCGTCGAGTGGCTGTAGTCTTGGCGTAGAGTGATTTCAAAGCATCTGTCTTGTCATCAAGTGAAGAAGAGAGGCGTCGAGTGGCTATAGTGTTGGCATCGAGTGATTTCAGAGTTGGTGTTGAGAAATTTTAATGTATCCGTCGAGTGAATTTGAGTTCATCACGTCATATTTGTCGAGTATACCTTAATAACTTTTGGTTTTCTTCCCTTTGCATCGTCATGGAAATCCGATGCTAAGCCTTGGGTTTTATCTGTGGTCTGAATGTAGGGTTGTGGCTAGGTTGGCAGTGGATAAAGGACCACCAACTTGATGTCGGTTTGTGAATCATTACACTTGGTGGTTGGTGATTTTTCTTTTGGACTGCTGGGTTGTGTTGGACAATTTGTCCACCACCATAGTGCCTCTTTAAGATGTTTGGACTATTGGGTTGTGTTGGACAATGTGGCCACCTGGTCACAGTGCCTTCATGAGATGTTTGGTCTGATGGTTCATGTTGGACATTGTTCCACCGACTCAGTACCGTTTTTGCCAAGTGTTAATGATTCACGTATTTTGAGCTTATCAGTCTCTTTTATTTATATATACATATATGTTCTTATGTATACCATTGCAGATGTTAATGAAACATGGCTTTATATCACACTTGGTGCAACTTCTCATACTTAAAATTCTGTAAATTCTTCATTTGCTTATTACTTTATGATTTATATGCTGCGGTTGGGTAGCTATTCTGTCTTGGGCTTGTAACCCTTTAACTTCTCTTGTTATTTACCTTTGATTTTCTTTTGCCACTTATTCATTCTTGCTGAGGCGTTCCTTCTTTTGAATGTCTCAGGCTCGGAGCTGTAGCAGGTTGGGTGGCTAGTGTTGGTGGCCTCAGGTTTTCAGCAATAGTAGCAGTGGTTCTTACCTCCCCTTCATGAGGTAGTTTTGTTATTTATTTCTAGTTCAGACATACATGCTTTTTAGTGGGTTCGTGTCAAGATGTTGATGCCCACTAGAGATTTTGTAGAATGTTAAGTTACTTGTTAGCTGCCAAGTCACTTTCTAGATGATTTGTTGGTTTTACTTGCTCTTTGGGGCGGATTTATGGTAGGATTGCATGTTAGTTATTTTCAAGATATAAAAGTATCATTATGCTTATCTCATACTCATGGCATCTTGTAAATCAAATGTCATTATATTTTAACGAATGTAAAAACTCTTTTCCTACTTATATTAAATCTAGAGATATGAATATCATGAGTTGCACTTTTGGAGGTCTCTACTCATGTAGGATATTAATCGAGCTAAATAAAGTATTTTCCGCAGCATATATTTATATTTTCATTCGTGGACTAGTTGATCCACTGAGTAGAGGGATATGACCGTCAAACTTAACTCAAATATGTTTTCTTCAAGATAAACTTTAGAATTTCATGATAAGTGTTAGGAGTATGTTCTTGCCTGAGCGTATGCAGTTATCCCCTATACGGTGTGGCATCACGACGCGTGTTTTCTCTTACTCTGATATATCATTTACATATGAAAATGCGGGTTGTGACAACAACTTTCCTTCCTCATTCATGCCTTTGCGCTTCACTGCCTTAGTACCCCTGGGTAGACCACAAAATATCATGGCTCTAGTGAAGTCCTCCTCTTCGAGGTAATCAGCCTCTTCACAAGCAGGAAGTCACAAGTACCTGTTGAGGAGAGAAGCTTTCACTTTAACCTTTGTCTATCGAACTCTGGTTTTATCAAAGTATCCTCCGTTTGGAGCTTAGCATTTTGGTAGAACTCAATAACATCTTTGTCTAGAATCTTGCATGGGTGCTCTAGTACAAAAGAAATACCAGCAGATTCCAACATAAGGATGACATTCTTGAACTCATCAAGTGTAGAGGCAAATCCTGTACGAACGAGTTCTCCACCTCCTTGCAAACCACTAGTGCTTCGAGGAGCCATGGAGAATCAGATAACAAACAGAATGAGGAAATGACTCTGGACAGGACTGTTGGACTCGAATTCAATTTCTATCACTGATGGAATCAACAAGGAAAGTGTTTTATGGATCAATACTCTAGAAGAAATCTATGGGAGAACTCTGCTGGTCTGTCGGCTATGGCTTGCATTGACCTAAACGATTAAGAACGAGAGCAGTACGATCGAAGAAGACGATGAAAAGTGTTGGAAGGGGAATCATCGGGAAGAAGACTGTTCGACTAGTCGACTGTCTGGTTTCGACAAAATGGATGTGGTTTGCCCCTAAACCCGTGTAATATATATATATAATTTAATTTTGACATGGGAAAGAAGCGTACCTGATAAGTCGTGACTCTTCAGATTAAATATAATAAAGAATTTTTTAATCTAAGTAAAATTCGGCGAAATTAACCGGACGCAGAGTCAAATTCATCGAGTTTATCCATGTATATCTGATGAATCAGCGAGTTCTGCTGACCGATTTTTGACGAATTTGCCTTGGACATTTTTTTTACTTTCTGAAGTACTTCCCGAGTGACTTCCTGTCTTCTTGGCCATCTTCACGAGTCCTTGTTCAGCATACCCAGTTTCATTTTGAAAAACGAGAACTTGGCCTCGTCTTGTGGTTTCGTGAATATATTTGCGACCAGCTTATTCGTCGGAATATAATCGAGGGCTATATCCTTGTTCTCCATATGCTCCCGGATGAAGTGATATCGTACTTCGACGTGCTTTGTCCGGCTATAGGAGACTGGATTGTTTGCGATCGCTATTGCACTGGAGGAGTCGTAATACATTGGAATCTCTTTGAACTTCAGGTTGTAATCCTCAATCTTATTCCTGATCCAAAGAAGTTGTGCACAACAACTACCCGTAGAGATATACTCTGACTCGGCAATGGAAGTTGCCACACAATTCTACTTCTTGCTGCTCCATGAGATAAGCCTTCTTCCGAGGAATTGGCACGTTCCAGAAGTGCTTTTCCTGTCATCCCTATAACCTGCAAAGTCTGCATCTGAAAAACCAATTAGCTCGACATCATTAGTTAATGGGTACCATAAACCAAGATTAGGTTTACCATTAAGGTATCTTAAAATTCACTTTACAGCGACGTAATGAGATTCCTTTGTGTTCACCTGAATCTAGCGCATATACATATTAAAAACATTATGTCGGGTCTACTGGAAGTGATGTAGAGCAAGGATCCAATTATGCTTCTAAACTTATTTTCATCAAAAGGTTTCCCTTTCTCATCCTTGTCTAGAGACATAGTTGATCCCATTGGAGTCCTCATCGAGGTTGCATTCTCCATTCCAAATTTCTTAAGTAACTCATTGGTGATCTTCGTCTGAGAGATGAACATTCCAACTTCAGATTGTTTCACCTGAAGTCCTAAAAAATACTTCAGCTCTCCCATACTTCTAATTTCAAACTTCCCTTGCATAAGTTTGGAAAACTTCTTGCAAAGGTTGTCTTCTATAGAGACAAATATATTGTCGTCGACATAGATTTGAACTAGCAAAATCTTGTCTTTTACTTCCTAATAAATTATGTCTTGTCTATCTTTCCTCTAGTGAACTTGTTCTCAAGAAGAAAGCTAGACAACGTCTCATAACAAGTGAAAGATAACTTAGGCAATTGATAATCCTCAGTCACCAATTATAAGTTAGGGTATATACCTGATTTACTATAGAGGGGGGGGGGGGTGAATAGAGTAATTAAAACTTTTTGCTATTTTTTAAATTTATCAGAGAAAATAAGTGATAATAGTAGTTATAAAGAATGAAATAGAAATAGGCTAACTACAATACCACAACACAACAAAAATAAAGAGAAAATAATCAACCAGACAACACAAGAATTTTATAATGGTTCCCCAAACTGGATACATCCACTCTTCTACCACCCTGGTAGGAATCCACTATCAGGTTTTTGATCAGGTGACTGCCACCACACGATCTATTTACAGGGAGATATCACAACCCTTTAGGCTTTTGATCAGGTGCCCAAAAACCAACAATAAACTTTTGAAGGGAGTTAATAAACCCTTTTATAGTGAGGTTGAGAGAGTTGTTTGTATCTTATCTTTTCTCTATATAACAGAGAAGACAAGTGGATTTCTGTTGTCAAGGCTCCTTTTGAAATGTTGAGATGGTTCAGAAAGCCTGGAGCCTTGCTCAAGGTGTAGGTCTTCATCCTAGTCTTGAATAGATCCAGGAACTTGCAGACTGATCAAGAGTTGTTGTCCTTGAAGATTCCTGGAGTAGAAGTTGAAGAAGACTCTTGATATATGATTGTTGTTCTTCTTCAGCTTTCAGTAAGATAAAGGTAAATTAGAATGTTTTCTTGCACAGAGAAGAAGCAGTTATTATTCTGTATGTTCTGTGTATCTTCTCTGTATTCTCATTACTGTCTTGCCTTCTGAAGAGAAAATCTCTTTTATATTCTGCTGTCAAAATTCTCCTTTGAAATTTGAATTCCAAGCATTAATTGCAGATTGATTCTGGAGAATGAAACGGATAGAATATCTTCTTTAATGAGTTTCCCCAACTGTCCCAATAAAATAAGCAAGTAATTAACTTTAATGAAATCCATAATTAATGCTGCCAAGAACGGCTATATTCTGGAGAATATAAGCATTAATTACTCCGAGAATTACTGTTAAATAATATAATAAAGTGGGGATAGAAATAAGGAAAACTTCTCAATCTGACTCGGGATAGAAATCATCGACCTCTAGGCAGATTTCATCGACTAGTGTTCCAAGTTCGTCGAGCTGAGAATTCCTGTTCGTCGACCTGAGCTCAGCGAACTACATTCTGGAAATAACTTGATAATTCTGCGCTCCAAGTTCTTCGAGCAAAGAATCTATCTTGAGGAAGAGATCGTCGACCTGAGCTCGAATATCGTCGAGCTCAACTCAGAGAAAGATTTCTGAGTTCGTTGATCTGCGATCGACAATCATCGAGCTGAGTTCGAAGAACTTCGAACTAAAAGTCTAAACTCTAAATTCTTCTAAGTCTGAGTCTACTGAAGTCCTCTGCTAGCTGGTCCAAGAAGATTGATCCTAAAGACTAGCCTAGACTCTAGGACTAACAGACGTGAACCTAGCTATATAATATGGGTCAAACACATCCTAATTAGTGAACCTAGCCCAAATCCAAACTAGGGATCCAACAATCTCCCTCTATTTTGGTGAGGTCACAGATACACAAAAAAGAAAAACAATCATAAAGCATGAAAACATATATCTGGTAGAAAAATAAACATCTAGCAGATATGTACAATAGGTGCTTCATGATTAAACACAGAATAGTTCAGAAAATAAACTAAACAAATAGTTACTTAGATTTCTTGGTCTTCTCATTGTCAGATATCTCAGATAGCTGTTTGAATATGATTTCTCTGTTGGGGTTTGCAGCTTCTTTCTTAGACATAATCATGTCAGATGCTCCAATAATATTGCATGAAGTAGCCCTTGGTACAACAGCCTCAGGATGGAGACTCATATAATCATCAACATTGAAAATTTTATTGGCTTTGTCATACCTTTGAGCTCTTCTTTTCTATATGAAGACATTGTGGAGTACTGAGATGGATCTTTTCCTTCTGATATAGCTTTATTGATCATTGAAAGTCCGACTAGCTCTTGAAATCTAGCCATCTTTGCATTTGTCTCTTGTTTTAGATCTACAAAAGGAATAGGAGGTGATTCTGGCCTTTTGGGACTGGAGTCCTTCTTTGAATCATCAAGAGATGCTGTAGAACTTTTCTTCTCCGTAGCTGAAGGTTAAGAGATCTTAGAAGATTGCTACTGATCACTGCTGCCTTGGTAACTTGGCTTGGAGTGTCTTTGATATGTCTTAGTGATTGGAGCTGATTTGTGAGTCACACTTCCAGAGGCCCCAGCTAAAGGAGGAGGAGGAGGATGGTCTTTCTTGAATTGCCTAGGAGGAGACATGTACCTTATTCTCTTTTTCCTTTATTTTTTCCCATTCTTTGACAGCCACATCCATTGTGGCATCCCTGGATAAGGTGTAATCTTTTGTAGAATATAGTAGGGAGTGTCATGAGTAGGATTGGGCTTGGGAACAGCTTTGGGAACAATTTTCCTTTTCTTAACTATCTTCTTCTTAGCCTTAGGATCTTCAAAATCTTCAGAATCATCATTATCATTATTGTCATCAAAAGAACTAGGAGGATTATCATATAAAGCATCAATCTGTTCAATCAACATAGATTGATTTTTCTTTGGAGCTACTGGCTGTACAATCTCAATCTCTGTACCAGCCAAATCAGGAGCATTCATGATGTAGGGTGCGTCCCGAGTCGGAGATCTCCACGAAACTAACACTTTCCTACACACTACACGTCGTAGATCTACCGCACCTACACAGCACCTATCGCCCACAATAGTTCTAGTCGCAAGAACGCAGCGCAAATAACAAAGGAGGAATGGTCGACTCGAAAACAACGATCGGAATTTTTAGTCAGAATATTCCCCAAGAAAACACAAAGGTTGCCACTCCTTTTAGAGAGCAAGACCAAGGCTATAGGCCAAGATCCGCTCAAGCAAATAGGATCCACCCGATCCGAAATTAAAAAGCCTAGCAACGGCGAATTCGATTAAAAACTTGCAGCGATTAAATTAACTTTGTGGAGAAAACGATTGCGAAACCACCACAACTACTTAGAGAATCACACAAGGAAGGGGAAAGAGTTTACCCAACTGGGATGAGGTTTTCACACAAGATAATGGTGGGAGAATCACTCTCTCCACGGATCCACCGGCGTCACACCGAAGGGATTGCAACCTTCTTCCCGGAGTCGCACCGAAGGAAGCCGCGCCGGAGTCGCTCCGAACGGATGGAGGGAGCAAGAGGGGCCGGCGGCTTCACACCACAAGCAAGGGGAAGAGGGGGGGGGGGGGCGGCGGCTAGGTGTAGCCTCCTCTCTTTGGCCGAAATTTACAAGGCAAAATTTAGGGTTCTTCTTTTCTAATTATCTCATAACAAAGCCTCCTTATATAGGAGTTACAAATAAGCCTTAACCATTCATGATGGAGATGTAATCTCATCCATCCGAATGGCTAAATGCACACCAACATTAAAATTGTTCAAAATTAAAAATAACAAAACATGCAATGAATATAAAATTATCACTAAACATGGGATAATTTTATATTCTAAATATGAAATAGAGTTTTCCCAAATGAAATAAATAAGGCTAATTCTTTGCAGTGGATGTAGCACGCCGCGGGCGGAAGTTATAGCGTAGCCTTCCGTTAGCATCCTCGTGCCGCCTCACGTCCTTGAGTTGTATTGTCTTATCAACCGGATCATCATCAGCATCGTCTTCAAATGGTGGAGGAGGGGCCACGCCATCAATCCTCCCCCGCTTAAATCCACGCATCTCCGTTGCGTGGTCCAAGTGATAGCGGTGAAGGAGAGCGGCATCCAAACTTTGCAGCTCCATCTCGAGTACCCAAGAGTCATCCGAAGGGGGTCGATCTTGCCAACGGATGAGAAAGCGGTGGGTGTCGCCATCAACAGTGGTAACAGGCTCAGCATCAAGTATCATCTCTGGAGTGGAAAACGCCCGTGGAAACCTGGGGAACATATTAGCAGTAGGCAGGAAAGAAGGCAACTTACCATCCGATGATATACCTGTGGGGACCGAAGGAGAGAGATCATCCATACTACCACTCCCCAACCCATGAGAATTTAGAGTGGGATAAGAAGACGATAAAGAAGTCAACTCTTGTGGTGGTGACACAAACATCGTTAAATCCGAAACGTTAAAAATGGGGGAAATACCCCAATCAGCAGGCAAGTCCAAAACGAAAGCGTTGTCACCTAACTTTTTAACAATCCGAAAAGGGCCGACGCGCTTTGGTGCTAACTTTTTAACAGTGCCAGTTGGCAAGCGTTCGGGAACCAAACGGACTAAAACTAGATCGCCAATTTTAAAGTTTGATACTCTCCTATGTAAATTAGCGTGCGCTTGATAAGAGTCATATTATGTAGTCAAAGTGGCCGGTATATGTGCATGTAAATCATGGATGTGCTGGGCGAAGGATTGTGCAAACTGACTTGCCTTGTACGTTTGGGGCAACGACACCAAGTCAAGCGGCACAGGAGCCTTATATTCGTGGACAATCTCATTCGGCGACAGACCCATAGACCTATTATTGGAATTATTGTTGGTTAATTGGGCATGGGGAAGGAGAAGATCCCAAGTGCTCTTGTGATCACTCACAAGGCATCGTAACAAATTTCCTAAGCTCCGATTAACCACTTCCGTCTGCCCATCAGTTTGGGGATGATAGGCAGAGGAAAACAATAATTTTGTTCCCATTAATATCCAAAGAGTTTTCCAAAAATAACTAGTGAATTTTACGTCCCTATCCGAGACTATGGTCTTTGGCACTCCACGGTGACTAACGACTTCTTTAAAATATAATTTAGCGACATGAGACGCATCGTTTGTCCTACTGCACGGGATGAAATAAGCCATCTTTGAAAATCTATCCACAACTACAAAAACTGAGTCGTGACGGCGTAGGGTAATGGGGAGGCCTAATACGAAATCCATGCTAACGTCTACCGAAGGCATGGAGGGAATAGGAAAGGGTGTATATAATCCTACGTTGGTTTTACTACCCTTAGACACCTGACACGTGCGACAACTACTTACTACCTGACCCACCATAACCTTAAGTTTTGGCCAATAAAATTTGTCCTCGACTAACGTAATGGTTTTATCTCTACCGAAGTGGCCACTCAACCCTCCGCTATGCAACTCCCATATGATATATAGTCGTAATGATGACCGCGGAATACATAGCTTCCCGTTCCTAAATAGGTAACTGTCCTTGATGACGTACGCAGATATCTTCGTTGGGGAGCTATCCTGGGCAGATAAATAGGCGTCCTGGAAGTCAGGACACGTGGCGTACTCATCCTTAACCCGCTCAAATCCTACAACATGTACTTCCATAGAGGTGAGTAAAATAGTAAGACGACTAAGGGCATCCGCGACTCGGTTATCAGCTCCCTTAAGGTGCTTGAGATTAAACGTGTAGCCTTGTAAGAAAGCTACCCACTTAGCGTGTCGTGGGCTGATCTTATGCTGGCCGTTGATGAAACATAAAGCCTCATGATCGGAGAGGATCACAAACTCCTTGGAGAGGAGATAGTGCCTCCAATAGTGTAGACATCGGACTACAGCATAAAATTCCCTATCGTAATTTAAATAGTTTAGCTTGGGACCGGACAACTTCTCACTAAAATAACTAACGGGATGGCCCTCCTGGCTCAAGACTCCTCCAATCCCTACCCCAGACACATCACATGTGAGCTCAAAGACTTTAGTAAAGTCAGGTAGACGTAAGACAGGTGCCTCAGTCATAAGCTCTTTTATTCGCTCAAAAGCATGGGTGGCGGACTTCGTCCACGTAAACTCTCCCTTCTTCATACAGTCTGTGATAGGCGCCATAATACTACTAAAGTATCGTATGAAACGATGATAAAACGTGGCTAACCCATGGAAGCTACGCACCTCACGTAGGGTGGTTGGCACGGGCCAGTCTTTAATGACCTGAACCTTGCCCGGGTCAACTTGAATACCCTTAAAGCCGACTATATAGCCTAAAAACTCAACCTCCGAGGCATAGAAAGTGCACTTCTTAATATTGAGAAATAAAGTCTCCTTCCGCAGGGTGGAAAGGATCACTCTCATGTGGGAAATGTGCTCGGTAGTGGAGGTGCTATAAATCAGAATATTGTCAAAGTAGACGACAACGAACTTCCCCATGAATGGCTGAAAGACATGTGTCATCATCCGGGAGGAGGTACTAGGGGCATTGGATAACCCAAAGGGCATCACAAGCCATTCGTACAGACCATCCTTTGAATTAAACGCTGTCTTCCACTCGTCTCCCTCACGTATCCTAATCTTGTGATAGCCACTCCGAAGATCTAATTTGGAGAATACGGTTGCTCCAGACAAGACATCCAACAAATCATCTAGGTGGGGAATTGGGAACCTATACTTGATGGTGATTTTGTTGATAGCCCGGCTATCAACGCACATCCTCCACGTGCCATCCTTATTGGGGGCAAGAAGGGCTGGTACCGCACATGGGCTCATACTAGTCCTAATAAAATCTTTCTCCAGTAAACCCTCTATCTGGGACTGTAACTCCAGGTGAGCTGCGGGGTGGAGTCGATAATGGGGCTGATTTGGCAAGGAAGACCCCGGGATGAGATCTATCGCATGCTGGATATTCCTAAGCGGGGGTAATGTGGGCGGCAACTCATCCGGGTACACGTCCCTGTACTCCTCCAGCAGTACCCGTAACTCACTAGGTAGCTCATCCAAAATACTAGAATCGGGCTTCGCACTTAATAGGACTAGCGCATACATAATTCCATCAAAGAACGGATCTCTCTCAAACTCTTTCCTACCAACTAGATTCAACGTTTTCCGTTAAACCGGAATAGTGGTGTCCTTAGCCAAGACTACGGGCTCCTTTGGGATGGTCGGCCTTAAAGTGATGGTTTTGCCATTGAATTTGAATTCATAAGTGTTGGCCCTACCAAAATGTGTAACATCACGGTCGTATAGCCAAGGGCGGCCTAACAATACATGACAAGCGTCCATCGGAAGGACATCACACCATACCTCATCAATATAGGATTTGAATGAGAGTGGGACCAGGCATCGCTTGGTAACGGGTACGGATATCTTGTTGATCCAAGCGACCTTATATGGAGTCGGGTGTGGTTCCATGGTCAAGGACATACGTGCATCGACATTCTCAGATATGACATTCACACAGCTATCACTATCAATAATCAGCTTGCAAAGCTTCTCGCCACTCTTAAAAATCAGAGAAAATATGCTCGTCCTCTTCCAATCATCTAATGGACGAGGAGTGGCCAAGATACAACGCATCACCATAAGGGGGTGATTGTCCTCTAAGTCACTTGGGATCCCTTCCGAGTCGCTCTCCTCATCAGCCTCATAAACGTAATCCGCAAGATCGGTCGTCGACTCTAACAAGGCTATGGCTTTAGTTTTCGTTGGGCATTCGAAGGCGTAGTGACCTTGAATGCCGCAAGAGTAACATGTGGCGTTAGTCTTGCTAACCTTTCTGATAGGAATACGTTCGCTCGCAGGGTTCTTAGTGTTCCTAGCAGTGATCACGACAGACTTTGACTCGGCGGACCAGAACTTCCCTTTGTCCTGATATGTGGAGGAAGAAGCTCTGGTAGTGGATTTTCCCTTCGTGTGGGAATAACGAGAGTGAGCCTTAGATGCTAAGTGTTTCTCAATGTCGAGGGCAGCATTGAATGTCGTGTTTAGATCCGTGTGGCCATATCATAAGAGCTTCCGCTGAATATCAGGTTGAACCCCTTACGGACCCTAGAAAGTGTGACCTCGGGGATTTCCTTCAGATCACAACGTACCATTCAGTCCTTCAGTTCTCCCATATACTCCGCTACTGAACTTGAACCCTGCCGCAGGGTGGCAAGCTCGTCAAACATCTGTGTCCGATGGTATGCAGGGACGTACTGATCGGTCAACAAATTCTTCATTACGGTCCACCCAATAATTGGGTCTCCGTCCCCAACTCCTAGCCTACGCTCTTCGTTCAGCCAATAAGTTTTGGCACGGCCTGTCAGCTTCATCCTGGCAACTTGGACCTTTTGGAGGTCCGTGAGACGGTGCCAGTCATAGTAACATTCCATGTCTACTATCCACGTAAGGAAGTTCTGTGGATCTCCCATGCCGTCGAAAGTGGGGGCATCAATCTTGATGGCCCTAGTAATGTCAAACTCTCGCTCGTGGCGACGGCCTCGAGGGGGCACTCATGGGGAGTCCCCATCAGAATCCGAATCGGAGATGTGTTGGCGCCGGCGGGGCAACTCAACATTAGCGGGTGGTGGGGGTGGCCTAGCTTGATTTTGTAAAATCTGTGCTAATGTAGCCCTAAGCTCCGTCATATCATTACGTAGACCTGCGATCGCTTCAACGTTATGAAGCTCATGCCCGTTCTCAGCCATCCTAGACGTAGACGGCGCCGTATACTCCGTGCCTAGCCTAGTGCGCATGCAAGACCCAGAAAATTATGAAAGACGATTTTCCCTAGGGTTGTAGCTAGACTGAAAATAAAATATTTTTATAAAAGCTTGATGTGAATAACACGTAGATCGTAAAATTATTATTTTTTTTTTGAAATTTTGCTGAAAAATAAAGATTTCAGCCCGCTATTTGCAGACCAACTAGACAGAATTACGATGTTCCAATTTGCAGGCTGACCTAACGAGGCCGAATCGAAAAATTTTCTGTTTTAATGTTGCTGGAAATAAGCGCAGGAAGCTACAAAATTTTTTTTCAGATTTTTTTGACAATTTTTAAAATTCCGAGGGATTTACTAAACGCAGACCAATCCGAAAATTTCAGATCTTTGAAAGTTCAGATCAACCAACGAAGAACGCAGAGAGGATGTTTGCAACGTGGAAGTTGAAACGACCGCCTCTGATACTAAATTGATGTAGGGTGCGTCCCGAGTCGAAGATCTCCACGAAACTAATGCTTTCCTACGCACTACACGTCGTAGATCTACCACACCTACACAGCACCTATCGCCCACAATAGTTCTCGTCGCAAGAACGCAGCGCAAATAACAAAGGAGGAATGGTCGACTCGAAAACAACGATCGGAAATTTGAGTCGGAATATTCCCCAAGAAAACACAAAGGTTGCCACTCCTTTTAGAGAGCAAGACCAAGGCTATAGGCCAAGATCCGCTCAAGCAAATAGGATCCACCCGATCCGGAATTAAAAAGCCTAGCAACGGCGAATTCGATTCAAAACTTGCAGCGATTAAATTAACTTTGCGGAGAAAATGATTGCGAAACCACCACAACTACTTAGAGAATCACACAAGGAAGAGGAAAGAGTTTACCCAACCGGGATGAGGTTTTCACACAAGATAATGGTGAGAGAATCACTCTCTCCACGGATCCACCAGCGTCACACCGAAGGGATTGCAACCTTCTTCCCAGAGTCGCACCGAAGGAAGCCGCGCCGGAGTCGCTCCGAACGGATGGAGGGAGCAAGAGGGGCCGGCGGCTTCACACCACAAGCAAGGGGAAGAGGGGGGGGGGGGCGGCGGCTAGGTGTAGCCTCCTCTCTTTAGCCGAAATTTGCAAGGCAAAATTTCGGGTTCTTCTTTTCTAATTATCTCATAACAAAGCCTCCTTATATAGGAGTTACAAACAAGCCTTGACCATTCATGATGGAGATGTAATCTCATCCATCCGAATGGCTAAATGCACACCAACAATAAAATTGTTCAAAATTAAAATTAACAAAACATGTAGTGAATATAAAATTATCACTAAACATGGGATAATTTTATATTCTAAATATGAAATAGAGTTTTCCCAAATGAAATAAATAAGGCTAATTCTTTGCAGTGGATGTAGCACACTGCGGGCGGAAGTTATAGCGTAGCCATCCGTTAGCGTCCTCGTGCCGCCTCACATCCTTGAGTTGTATTGCCTTATCAACCGGATCATCATCAGCATCGTCTTCAAATAGTGGAGGAGGGGCCACGCCATCAATTCTGAGCATTTTTAAGTTCTTGTGCAATATCTTCAGCATTCAAATCATCCAAATTAGGAATTGGACTTTCATCCATAATATAAGTTGGAGGTGAGAAGCTTGGCTCAACTTTATCTGTTGTAACATTTGATGGTTCCACAATCATTGGGTCAACAAAACTTTCCTTTAGTTGATTAACAACTTCAGGACTTATTGAGGAAGTATAACAAACAATAGCCATATACTGCTCTTGAAAAACTTTTGGAAGATAATATATATATGCATAAAAAAGACTTCAATAAACTGAATAAATTCACTGTGGGATTGACAAAGCAATCACCAACAGTTAAGATTTTTGGAAGATCTGCTGGCTCTTCTGTACAAATCATATCAGTATCAACTTCCTCAACTTCTATATCTATATAAACATCTGCATCTGCTTGCTCATCTAACTATATATCTGCTGCTGTTGGAGGAGAACTGACTGGAGCTTCTTCATTGGATATCTCCCCCTGCCTGGTTTCAAAGGGTCCTGAAGCTAGGCCCCTAGAAGAAGGGACAGTGGGGGCAACAGAGATGAGAGCAGATAGAGAAGAAGTAGAATCAGCAAGAGGTTTAATGGCCTCTGCTATAAGATTTTTGAGGAGGGGAGTGATGAGTTCCAGTAGAGAGGGAATGGAGGGGGAATCGAATTGTATGAACTCAGATGGTGTCTGAGTGGATATAGAAGGATGGAGGGTGGATGATGAAGGGAAAGTTGTGGTGTCAGTCATTGGTTCATCTGTGAATGATGGTGTGTGGATAGGAGATGATTATAAAAGATCAAAAGATGGAACTGATATGAGGTTAGTGAGTGGTATATGAACAATATGATGGGTTAATGGGGATTGAGGAGGTGTGGTATGCTCTGGAGATTGAATTGGAGTGGGTTGATGTACTGGAGAGATAGGTGGTATTGGAGTATGGATTGGTGATGTGACAAGTTGTTGGCGGGGAGTAGATGAAGGAATTGGATCTTGTGGAGGAGTAAGTTGTGGATGAGATGGAGGTGATGGAATCTGGATGGAGGGAAAGACATCTTCTGGAGGTTGGGGATCAGCTATAATAACTCTTGTATCCTCAGAGGGTCTGGAAGAGGATGAAGCCTTAGATGGCTTAGAAATTGTCCTCTCCCATCTTCCAAATAAGGCACAAGTTAGCTTTTTGGAAGCATTGATGAATATGGTCTGGGAGACCTGGTATTCAGATGCTTTTTCTTGTAGGAAAATTCCAAGAATTCTTCCAAAACACACTTCCTTCTTACTATTCTTCTTCCTTATTAAATCAAACAAAATCCTAGCCCAGTTCACTGCTTTCTTATTGACAACAACACACATTACCAAAAATTGTTGCTTGGTAATGTAGTCATGGGCAGTATGCTTACCTAGCAGTACTTTACCCACTACATCAGCTAAAAACTTGTAGTCAGCAGACAATTTTTTCTTCAACAATTTATTAGGATTCTCTCCAATATGACCCATTTTATTCAACATTTCATCAAAATCAGAACTATCAATCTCTATGTCTTCTTCACCATTAACTAATCTGAAAATCTCAGTTAAAACTGCGGGAGTTAAGGAAACCTGATTACTAGAGATTGTGCTGGTCATGGTGTCGGCGTTTGGAGTAGTATAAGTGAATACCAATTCTCTAATCTCTATTATTGCAATCTTTATTCTGGTAGTCATGATTTTCTTCAACTGTTGGCCCTCAAACAATTATAGTATGTCCAAGAAAATCTGATCCGACTGTTGGAATGATTCAAAATCTATATCAAAGCTCGTATCGAATTTCATTACTGAAAGAGGACTCGCTAGAATCGCCATTGGTCGCCCTGCAAAAGGAAACAAAAAGATCAAGTCCAAGGGGAACAGAAAGCGTGGGATGGAGCTCGAAGAAAACCTAGTTATAATATTTTCAGAATATGAAGCGCCAGACTCCATCCCATGAAATAAACAAAATTCTTCGATCTGAGTTCGACGAAATATTTTATTGACAAAAGAGTTTTTCGATCTTAGTCTGAAGAAGGGAAAACTTTTCGTCATTCTCAGGTCAACAAAAATTTTCTGAAGCAGTATCGTCATTCTCTAGTCAATGAATAAAACTTCACACAGAGAGTTCGTCGATCTCAGGTCGACGAATTATCTCAATAACTTTTCTCAGTTCGTCGACCTCAATTTGACAAACTATGGAAAATTCTTTGACCTCAGACAAAAAGTTAAATTAATGCTTCTCCATTTATCATACCAAGCTGATTTAGAAAGAACATATGTTTCTTCTCATCCAAGGGTTTAGTGAAGATATCTGCCCTTTACAAATCAGTAGAGACAAAGGTAAGATTAATTTTATTTTTATCTACACACTCTCTAATGAAATGATGCCTTACATCTATATGCTTAGTTCTACTATGATGCACTGGATTATGTGCAATGGAAATTGCACTAGTATTATCACAAAGTAGAGTTGAATTAATTAAGTTTACACCATAATCTAGGAGTTGGTTTTGAATCCACAGCATCTGTGAACAACAACTGTCAACTGCTATGTATTCAGCTTCTGCTATTGAAGTAGACACAGATGTTTGCTTCTTGCAAAACCAAGACACTAGCCTATCACCATGGAACTGACATGTTCCTGATGTGCTCTTTCTATCCATTCTACATCCAGCAAAGTCAGCATCTGAGTATCTAGTCAACTCAAATTCTGACTCAGTTGGATACCAAAGTCCTAAATATGGGCAACTCTTTATATATCTTAAAATTCTTTTTAGGAAAATAAGGTGAGATTCTTTAGGGTTCACTTGGAACATAGCACAAAAACATGTAACAAACATAATGTCTGGCCTACTTGTTGTGAGATATAATAGGGACCCAACAATAGCCCTATATAATTTCTAATCAATAGGTTTCTCATGTTCACCAGGATCAACCACAGTATTAGAAGCCATAGGTGTTCTCTTAACTGAAGCATCAACCATCCCAAACCTTTTTATTAGCTCCTTGGCATATTTGGATTGGGATATGAAGATGCCCTCAGGTGACTGCTTCACTTGGAGACTAAGGAAGTAGGAGAGTTCACCCATGCTACTCATTTCAAACTTGGAATGCATAAGGTTAGAGAACCTTTTGCATAGTTTGGAATCAGTAGAACCAAAAATAATGTCATATATATATATTTGTACTAACAAGATTTTATCATGATGATGCTTAATAAATAAAGTCCTATCTACTATGCCTCTAGAAAAGTTATGCTCTAAGAGAAAGTTAGCTAAGGTTTCATACCAAGCTCTTGGAGCTTGCTTTAGACCATAGAGAGCCTTATGCAATTTAAAAACATAAGATGGATGGGATGAAGAGATAAAACCTGATGGTTGTTCCACATAAACCACTTCTTTGAGTTCACTATAAAGGAATGCACTCTTGACATCCATTTGGTATACTCTAAACTTCTTGTAGGTTGCATAAGCTAGAAATATCCTTATTGCTTTAATACTTGCAACAGGGGAAAATGTCTGGTCATAATCAATGCCTTCCTCTTGTTTGTATCCTTGAGCAACTAGTCTTCCCTTGTTCCTGATGATAAGACCTTGAGCATCTAGCTTGTTTCTAAATACCCATTTAGTTCCAATGACTTGGTAGTCTTTGGGTCTTGGAACTAAATCCCAAACTCTACATCTCTCAAACTTGTTGAGCTCCTCTTGCATTGCAATGATCCAGTGTGGATCTTGCTCAGCATCTTTTATGGATTGGGGCTCAGTTTGAGATTTTAAGCAGGCATGCATCATGTCCTGGTGGAGTTGATGCCTTGTCTATACACCCACTGATATATATCAAATCACTTGAGATACATGGTGATCTCTAAGTGTGACTAATTCAGTAGGAGGAGTTGGTTCAGCAACAGCTTGGGGAATTAATTCCTCTTGTGGAATTATAGCTGTTGTTGGCTCTTCACTGAGTTCAGTGACATCATCTTCACTTTCTTCAACAACATGTGGAGAAGAATGTGCAACAGCCTTATTGGTTAGGGTCAACTCATCCAACTTCTCACATAAGTTTGGTACCTGCAAAGTTTCACTGATAGAAGGGATCTTATCCTTGTAAAACATATTAGTATCATCAAAAGAAATGTGTATAAACTCTTCCAAATTCATAGATGATTTATTTTAAACCCTATATACCTTGATGATTTGAGAATATCCAAGAAAAATTACTATTTCAGCTTTGGCTTCAAACTTTCTAATGTGTTTCTTGTTGTTATTATGAATGTAGCAAATACAACCAAAAATTCTAAAGTAATCTACTTTAGGTTTCTTCCCTTTGAGTAGTTCATAGGGGGTCTTTCCCTTAAGCTTGTGAATCAAACTTCTATTCAGTATATAGTTTGCTGTGCTCACAGCCTCTGCCCAAAAGGATAGGGGCAAGTGAGCATCTGCAAGTAATGTGCCTGCAACTTCAATTAGTGTTCTATTTTTCCTTTCAGCTACCCCATTTTGTTGAGGAGTTCTAGGAGTAGAGAAGCAATGCCTGATAACTTCCTTCTAAACGAATTCTGCATGGGAAGAGACTCAAACTCAGTACCATGATCACTTCTGATAAATGCAATTGGAGTAGAATACTCAATCCTTATGCTCTTAAGAAAGTCTTTAAGAACCTTTAAGTTATCAGACTTATTTCTCAAGAAGAACACCCAAGTGAACCTTGAAAAGTCATCAACTATCACTAAGGTATAAGACTTCACTCCTAGGCTCTGTACAGCAATGGGTCCAAAGAGATCCATGTGAAGCAAATATAGAATCCTAGGTGAATCACTCTTATTAAGTGACTTTAAAATATTTTTAGTTTGCTTGCCTAATTGACAAGCCCTGCAAAGGCTTTCCTTCTTGTAGGGGCAAGAGGGCAATCCTTTAACAAGGTTGTCCCTAGAGAGTTTAGTAATGTTTTTCAGATTAACATGTCCTAATCTCTTATGCCAAAGTTTATTATTATTGCTAGTTTGATTAAATAGTCATATTGCAGTTTTAGCAGACCTAAAGTTAACTACATAGATGTTTCCTACTCTAGTTCCTGTTAACATAACTTAGTTGTCTACTGAAGTAATAATACAAGAGGTTTTGTTAAATGATACCTGAAACCTTTCATCACATAACTGACTTATGGATATCGGGTTGTGCTTCAGTCCACTTACATATAATATCTTCCTGAAGGTAATAACTCCAATTTTGACCTTTCCATAGCCTTCAGTCTTGCCACAGTTGGAGTCACCAAATATTACTTTGGGTCCTAGCTTAGACTTGTAGTTGATTAGGTTGTCCTTGTTGCCAGTCATATGCTTTGAACAACCACTATCCAGATACCACTGTTGCTCTGTGGTGGGATAGTCTTTCACCTGCAATTAAATAGATTAGCTATTCTTGACCAAGGATACCTTGGGTCCTTGTTGATTTACATAATTAAAACTGGAAATGTAAGAGTATTCAGGATGATTTTTATAACCAAGGGGATGAAATCTTCTAGGTGTAATTATCCACTGGGTGAATGGATTAATGTATTCTCTTGGTTGATTAACTGATCTATAAGAATAAAAGTTTTTGTTATTATGAACTAGGGTCGACGAATTCTGGTAAGTTCGTCGATCTGAGGTCGAAGAATGGGGATGATTTCATCGAACTCCGCTCAGAGAATTAAAGTATTCATTTTCTGGGCCCCAATATCATCGATCTCGGCTCAATGAACCATACTGGTTTCGTCGATCGCAGTTCAGAGAATAATTATAATGAAAGTTTGCATTCTGAGTTCGTCGACTTGAGTTCGATGAACCGTACACATTTCGTCGATCTGAGTTCGACAAAATCTACTGAACATTATTACAGTTAAAATTTTTCTTGTTCTTTCTCTTTTTGTTATTTTCTGTTTTAATTCTACTTGCTTAATGCTATGATCTTCTACCTTTTCTTTGCCTTTTTCAGAAACAAATTTAATTGGAGTTGTTAGTATGTTTTTCTAAATCAATGGGGGTTGGCTTGATGAAGCACCTAAGCCCAGCTTGCCATTAAGTGTGGCATTCACTGTGCTTGTGATGTCCATCAACTTGATGCTTCTCCCATTTAGGGATTCTTCAAGTTGCCTAGCCTCAGTTAATTCAGTTTTTAATGTGATAATCTATTCATTTGCTAAAGTTAATTCATCTTTTAATTTAATATTTTCAGAAATTAAATTATCTTGTTTAGTTAATTTGTCTCTAAATTGTTTAATTTATTTTTCAGAATTAATTAAATCAATACATAGAGAATTAAACTTAGTTATAAATTTTTCTGAATTGAAATCAAAGGAAGACAGTACCTGATCCTCTTCAGATAGAGGTTCTTCACTATCTGATTACTCAGCTTCAGATAGGCTGCTTGATGCATCAATGGCCATCAAGCAAATCTCCTTTTCTTTATCCTCTTCTTCATCTTCACTGGAGCTGGAAGATGAAGATTCATCTTCAGTTTCACTCCAAGTTTCAGCCACAAAGCCTTTCTCCTTTCTATTATGCTTGCTAGAGGAGGGCTTGCTGTAGTACTGCTTCCTGGGTTCCTTTTCTCTTCTTCTCTCCTTCTTTTGGTTCTCTAGACACTCTGATATAAAGTGTCCTGGCTTCCTGCAACCAAAGCAAACAACTTCTTTAGTTAGGATCTTGTCATACCTTAGCTTGTCATCTTGTCTGGATGACTTCCTTCTAAAGTCCTTCCGTCCCATTTTGTAGAATCTTTTAGCTAGGAGACTCAGAAATTCTTCACTAGCTAAGGGAGCTTATGTTTCTTCAGATGCTTTGAATGCAGTGCTTGGCTCTTTTCTTCCTGGTGTGGAGTTCTTCTGCTCAGCAACTTCTCTGGTCTTCATCAACTGCTCATAGGACTTGAGCTTTCCCAATAGAGATTCAGTGGAAATCTCATTCAGACTTCTTGCTTCCTTGATTGGCCAGATTCTTCAATCCCATGAGCTGGGGAAGCACATGAGGATTTTATCATTGACCTCTGTGAGAGTTATGTCCTTGTCCAGAGTCTTTAGCTGATTGATGATTGAGCTTAGTCTGTTGTACATGTCACTCACAAACTCTGACTCATCTTTCTTGAAGTTTTCATATCGAGAGATGAGATTGGATCTCCTGTCCTTTCTCTCATCTGCTTATCCAGCAACCATTTGGTTAAGAGAATCCCAGATAGTATTAGCTGAGGTGCACTCTGCCACCTTATGGAATATGTCATCTGATATAGTCTGAGCCAGAATATTCATGGCTTGACATCAGCTATTTTAGTCTTCTTTTGTGCATCTGTCTACTCAGGTGGTGGAATAACATGAGTGTTGGAACTTGTAGTAGATTAAGCCACTGGAGTTGGTGGTCCTATCAGAATAGAATTGAAAATATCTTCATCAATTGAGTTCATATATAGTTTGATTCTTGCCTTCCAGAAATCAAACTTATTCAGATTACAAACTCGAGGTCTGGTGCTTGCATAATCTTTATCTGTGCCATGATATAAAATAAACAGAAAAACTAGGGAAAATAGAATCAGATCTATCAGGGATCTTTTGGTTCAAGTGTTAGCTTGTACAACCAAAGGAACACACCTCTGATACCAATTGAAAGATAACTTAGGCAATTGATAATCCTCAGTCACCAATTGTAAGTTAGGGGATAAACCTGATTTACTCTAGAGGGCGAGGGTAAATAGAGTAATTAAAACTTTTGGCTATTTTTTAAATTTATCAGAGAAAATAAGTGATACTAGTAGTTATAAAGAATGAAATAGAAACAGGCTAACTACACTACCACATCACATCAAAAACAAAGAGAAAATGATCAACCAGACAACACAAGAATTTTATAGTGGTTCCCCAAACTGGGTACATCCACTCTTCTACCACCCTGGTAGGAATCCACTATCATGTTTTTGATAAAGTGACTGCCACCACAAGATCTATTTACAAGGAGATCTCATAACCCTTTAGGCTTTTGATTAGGTGTCAAAAAACCAACAATAAAATTTTGAAGGGAGTTAATAAACCCTTTTACAGTGAGGTTGAGAGAGTTGATGGTGCATTCTCTTTTCTCTATACAACAGAGAAGACAAGTGGATTGCTGTTGTACAGGCTCCTTCTGAAATGTTGAGATGGTTCAGAAAGCCTAGAGCCTTGCTCAGGGTGAAGGTCTTCAGCCTTATCTTGAAGAGATCTAGGAACTTGCAGACTGATTAAGAGTTGTTGTACTTGAAGATTCCTGGAGTAGAAGTTGAAGAAGACTCTTGATATATGATTGTTGTTCTTCTTTATCTTTCAGTAAGATCAAGGGAAAACAGAATGTTTTCTTGCACAGAGAAGAAACAGTTATTCTTCTGTATGTTCTGTGTATCTTCTCTATATTCTCATTACTGTCTTGCCGTTTGAAGAGAAAATCTCTTTTATATTCTGCTGTCAAAATTCTCCTTTGAAATTTGAATTCCAAGCATTAATTGCAGATTGATTCTGGAGAATGAAACGGCTGGAATATCTTCTTTAATGAGTTTCCCTAACTGTCCCAATAAAATAAGCAAGTAATTAACTCTAATAAAATCCATAATTAATGCTGCCAAGAACGGCTATATTCTGGAGAGTTTGAGCATTAATTACTCAGAGAATTACTGCTAAATAATATAATAAAGTGGGGATAGAAATAAGGAAAACTTCTCAATCTGACTCGGGATAGAAATCGTCGACCTCTTGGCAGATTTCGTCGACCAGAGTTCCAAGTTCATCGAGCTGAGAATTCCTATTCATCGACCTGAGCTCAGCAAACTGCATTCTTGAAATAACTTGCCAACTCTGCGCTCCAAGTTCGTCGAGCAAAGAATCTACCTTGAGGAAGAGATCGTCGACATGAGCTCGAATATCGTCGAGCTCAACTCAGAGAAAGATTTCTGAGTTCATCAATCTGCGATTGACGATCGTCGAGCTGAGTTCGAAGAACTTCAAACTGAAAGTGTGAACTCTGAATTCTTCTAAGTCTGAGTCTACTAAAGTCCTCTGCTGGCTGGTCCAAGAAGATTGATATTAAAGACTAGCCTAGACTCTAGGACTAACAGACTTGACCCTAGCTATACAATGTGGGTCAAACACATCCTAATTAGTGAACCTAGCCCAAATCCAAACTAGGGATCCAACACCAAGCTCGGGGAGCTTGTTTTAAGCCGTAAAGAGCTTTATTAAGAAAATAAACATATTCAGGGAAAGTAAAGTTTACAAAACCTTGGGCTGTGCTATTGTTGGGTATTGTATTCACAATTACCTGGATTTGAAGAAGCCTTCTATCAAGCTAAGATGAATTCACATTGTATTTGATGATACGTCTTCAAGTTGTGCTTGTAGTTATTCTACGCTAAGTACACACCAATGTTAGGGTTCAGTGGGTCAATATACACGGGTCTGCGCAACATAATCCCTCGTTGAGCAGATCAGTGTGTTGGCTTACGTGCACTCTCTCTATTGGAGTGTACTTATTTTCAAGTACAGGGCTGAGATAGATCAAGAGCAGAAGAGGAGCAAAGATGGGTAAAAGACCAAGTGCAGAGGAAGGAAGAAGAAATCTTCCAAGGAAAATTTGACGGGAATCACCAAGTGATTCTCGCCAATTCGACGAGAATCACTAGTGATTCTCGTCGAATCGTCGAGAATCACTCGCCGATTCCCACCGACTGCATCCGGTTGACTCAACGCCTTCAAGAATTCTGCTAAGGCAGAATCGGCGGGAATCACCAAGTGATTCTCGCCGATTCGTCGAGAATCACCGCGCATTCCCGTCGATTCCCTCCGGATGACCAGAATTCCAACTGGAATTCTACCAAGGAAAATTCGACGGGAATCGTAAGTGATTCCCGCCGACTTCGACGGGAATCACTAGCGACTCCCGCCGAATTTGCCTTAGGCGATTTCTACCTGCTCATTGGACCGAACCAAGATTTCAGGCGCTGTTTGGACCAGGCTTAGGGCTTCTCCTTGTGGGGCCCACAACAATCATTTAGGGTTAGACTACAGTATATATACTCGCTTATTTCGAACTTGAACAGCAGCGCTTCACGAGAAAAAGAACAAGCCGCCGGGCGTGACCTAGCCGATCGCGGAACTCCACCGCTCGCCGTCGCCGCTCTCAAATCATCGCCGCCGCAGATCTTAGATCCTCTTTGATCGTCCGGCGACAGGACCGAGGCAAGCCTAGCATCTCACGCTTCTCTCTCGAGATCTCTTGTCTCTCGATTTTTTGAATGAGGATAGCTCTTCATTCCGAATCGATTGAGATGACTTATCCGATTGAGATTGTTGGTAGACCTTGCTTGCTTCGTCAAGAAGTTTGGATCTATAGAGCATCGCCACCGCATTCACTTGCCGCCGCCGATCTTGGGAAGATCCTCTCCAAGAGAGTGCTCCGATCGTTGACTCTTCGTCTTCATCAAGAAAGCTTCATTGAACGAAGAGGGACATCGGGCTCTCCAAACATAGTTTGTATTTCTTGTACATTCTATTTTAACTTTGTTGTAAAGGAACTTTGTTGTAAAGGAACTTTGTTTTCTCATTGTAAGGGTTGGGTGCAACCCGTGGTGGAGGAGTAGTGACTCCTTCGGGTGGAAGGGTTTCTTCTATAGTGTGAGGATTGGATTTCAATCCGGTTGGTGAAGTGACCGAGTCGTCCCTGGTTGGGAGATAGGTCGAAGGGGGAGAGTGGACGTACCCAAATTGTGGAACCACTATAACTGCTTGTGTGTTTCTGTGTTGTGGTTGTTTTTGTTTTCTTGTGTAGGTTAATTTTTAATTCCGCAAAAGACTGCACATCACCTATCCCCCCAAAGGTGAAGCTAGTTGACACTAGATAGACTTTCAAGTGGTATCAGAGGGAGGTTGCTCAGTAATAAGGTTAACACCTTGAGTAAGATCCCGGTTCTAGTGTCAAGAAGAAGACAAGACTAAAGCATGGAGCTGGACTCTGATGTCTCTCCTCTGAGACTCCCTGCCTGCACAACGAAGTATTATCCCATCTTGAAGATGAGAGTTATGTTTCATCTGGAGGCCATTGACCCTCGCGCATCACTTATTTTGTAAGAGGGTCCCTTCATTCCCATGAAGGCTTCCAGCTCAGGAAATGATCTCCAAATCCCAGAGAGTCTCGAAGAGATGTCTGAGACTGAGCTCTCACTTTTCAACCTAGACAAGCTGATTCGTCAGATCATCACTGACGTGTGGTCTGGATCATCTCGGTCAAAATTGGACAAGTGTAAGACTGCAAAGTCTATGTGGAAAACTATCTCAGATCTCATAGTGGGATCGGAGACAGCTAGGACTGGATGCCAGCAGGAGGATGAAGCCTATGTGGGGGTACTCATTTTTGAAGATGAAGGTCAATACCAATCTCTCAGTATCAGGGCTCCTGTGTCCATGTCTGAGACTGAAGAAGAGGTTAAGGAAAGCAGTTCTGATGAAGCTGACACAACAGTCTCTGACGATCTTAACGCTGACCCGGAACATCAAAGTCAGGATCAGGTAACTTCTTCATCATGCTCCTCTCCCCTTGAATTTCCTGAAGACAAGAACAGTTCAGAGGGTTGTCCATATAGTGATGCAAGTGAAATGGATAGCATCAATCAAAGGAGTGAAAATCTTGATTCCCTTTAGAGTGCCCTTCAGAAGAGCAACTTACTTGTTGAGGAACAAGCTAAGGAGATTGCTCAGCTGAGGAACTTGATGAATCTCCAATTGGAATCCATCAAGGTAAGGGACTCAAAGATCTCGGATCTAGAAAGTCGTCTAGAGACCGAGAAGAGAATAGTATCTAACTTTTCAAAAATAGATGCTATCAAGAGAAAAGGAGAAAATGGATGGATCTCACGAATTATAAAATCGTGGAGAAATGGGGAAACTATCTTCAGACCTCCCACACCGAGTAGGAAGGGCACACATCATGCCTTCAGGTATGACCATAAGAACAACTATGGTCACTGTAAGAATGATCAACTCTCTTGTGGAAGTACCCATAGTGCAAGTGCTGTTATGGCTACCCATGAGAAAATACATTTGGCTCTTCATGAACCTTTTGTATTCTCTGCCACAGCCTCAACACTTCATGAGATTGCAGGAACTAGCTCTCATAATAACTCTCACCACCCGAGGACACAGGAAAAAGGGGTTGGGAAACATGTAGCTAGTACCCATGGGACCCCCGGATGTGTGCTAACTGAAAAGAAGGCACCACCACCCAGGCCTCATGACACTCACCGCATGTTCTCCATCCACCCTCCCTCGTGTCTCGGTGGAAAGGGCAAATCTATGAGCAGAACCTGCTCTGCCCCTATCAGACCTAAGATCATGACTACCTCAGTCAGTAGATCAGGTCAGAAACGGTGATACAATATTCATGACTATTGGTGCTGTGGCAAGGTGGGTCACTTTGCCATAGATTGTTGGCACAATCCCTCTATGCCAAGGGCAAGGGTATGCCCATTTCCTCTGGGCAGAGTTATCCTTCCTGACAGGATTCCTGTAGGAAGGCATTCGATATTTTATGCTAACAAGAACCTAGGAACCAATACATATTGGGTTCCTAAGGTACGGTAATTTTGTGTTGCAGGGTAGTCTAGGTTCCCGTAAATATGATGGGAACTAGACATGAGATGTTCCAAGAATGATATGGAACAAGTGTATGGGTTAAGAGATAGAGCTAACTACAATGGCCTGCGCCTATTGGACACCTAGTGTACCTCAAATAGAAGATCTAAATGATCAATTTAATGATGTCAGGTACCCGCATTCAGTTATGATACTTGAGTCGTATTACGTAAATGTTGATATATATATATATATCCTCACGAATATGCAGATTCTTCCTCTAAAAGTAAATGTATACATATATATGTTGACACACCTGATGAAAGGACGCGAAAGCTATCAACTCAATGATCCTTAGTTAAAAATCTGAAGAATTCCTTATATTTACATATATAATTGATGATGTATTTCAATGGGTGTCAATCAGTCCAGTCGAAATTCAAGGAGTGTGTGCAAGGGGTTATAACGAAAACTCTACATTTTTGAATCACCTAGAATTACTCAGTATTTATTTCTAGGGTTAATTTACCACTCAACTCGACCTAGGTTTTGTGACCAAGAAATGAAAAAGGGGCTAAGATTCCACATCACACCGTACAGTACAAACTCCCCGTACAGTGAATTAGCGGCTAACCATCAGTAAGTATAAATAGCGTAAAATCCCTTTTGACTCTTCACATTCCTTCTTTCGCCAACATCCCGCTGCTAGCCGCTCTCTGTTCGGCGCTAGGGTAACGTCTCTTCATCCTTGAAGTATCTTGTCTAGTGTAGCTCCTAAACTAGAATTTCTGATAGGGTTTAATCACTTGAACATTTCCTGTTTAGGTTTGCAATGGCTCCTAGAACCACAGTAGGGCTCCTCACCGGGAGTGAACTGGTAAGGACGGGCTTCTCTCATGCCTCCGATGAGTTCAGAAATATCATCCTCATGCTTGAAGAAGCCGGGCTTTCCTTCATCCTGGAGCATCCTTGCAAGATCCTGGATAAGGAAGTGCTGGAATTCTTTGCAACGGCAAAGCTTCGGTGTGAAGATACAGTGATTAAGAGTAAGATTGCCAGTGTATGGATCAAGGTGACTGCAGCAAAACTAACACGATATTTGCAGCTCACTAGTTCTGATCAAGAGGACTATCTGGAGGAAGAGGATCGAGCCAGAACTCTCCTATTCTGTGGACTTGCTCGAGGAACAAAATCGATCAAGCGAAGGGAAATGAATGAGGAAGGGAAGCTCCTGTCGGATATCATTAGGAAAGTACTGATCTACAAACCAGGCTCCCACGATCACATCTCTGGTGATATGTTCAAGATCTTGGTGGCCATAGTATGTCGAAAAAGATACAACTGGGGGGCTATGCTATTTGAGAAAATTAAAGATACTCTCCGAACCCCAAATTTTGGAAGAATCATTAGCCTGTATCTCAACCAGCTGGATGGAGACAGGTTCGACATGAGTAAGGGAGTTCCTCTCTATTACTTGAAGAAAATGGATTCAAGTGTATTTGACAGATGGGAAAGAAGGATTGGTCAAGCAACTGTAGCTGAAGCATATGGTGAACCTGTGGCTGAGGCCCATGAGGAGGAAGATAACAGAGCTTCAGAAAACCGAGATCCCTTGAATATACCCAGTGACGTTCCTGACTTGCTGCATGCAGGAACTTAGGGGGAGTCTCTATCTGTTCCTACTGAAACTCACAGGACAGATATCTCAGTCCCAGATCATGCTGATGTAGTGTCTGACATCTCTCAGAGTGCGGAAGATGCAGTTGATATCCTTGCCACTGATCAGGGCAATGAGGATATGGAAGATGAGGCTACTGAAGAAGGGGATGATGTGGTTGAAAATGCAACAACCTTGAGGGAGATGGTGGAGATGGTTGAGCCACAGGATGAAGTTGAAGTTCCATCTGAGGAACGAGCTCCAGTGGTAGTTCATGAGAAATCTGGTGCAACAATGTAGGGGGAGTCCTCTCAGCAAAAGATGATAAGCATTCCTGAGAAAACTATGGAGGCTGCCCCTATCCCCCCATTAGAGATTGTGCACGTATCAAGCTCCCCCAGTGAGTCTGCTGAAGAAGAAGACCAAGGCATGCCTCAGGGTTATCCACTACGACCAAATCTAGCAAATCACACCGTGAACATCATTCAAGGGATAGTGGATGAACTCAAAGAGTCTTTTGAGAAATCACACAACAAGGTATTAAAAAGAATTAAACAATCTAAGGAGCTAATGCTGAAGAATGTTGTGGAAATCAATCACAAGATGGATCTGATGGAACAAAAGTTTGATGCTAAGTACACAGAGGCCGACACTGCTGTAACACTTCTCATGCAAGGGCTTCAAAAAAATACGACCGATCTGGCAGTTGTAAACAAGAATTCTCATGTTGTGGCCGACAACATCCAGAAATTCGATGCCAACATGGTGATTCTAAATACAAATCAAAAAAACCATGTTGACTGAGTTTACAAAGACTGTGAAGCACATCGATGAGTCACTGCACACTTATGCAAACTCAATTTCCCTCGAAGCCAAAAAGGGGGAGGAAGAATATAAAGCTAAGATGGCAGGGCTGGAACAGATTATGGTCGACAACTTCAAACAGTCAAATAAGTATGTCTTTGATAGCTGCCACTGGCTAGTGCAGCAAGCATCAGGTATACAAATCCCAATTCCAGTTCCTTCTCCTGATGAGGTTACCATTGCTGCTGATGAGGGTGCAAATGTTAAGGAGGTTCCTCTTAGTGAAGCTGATGCTAAGAAGGCTGCCAGGGCTGCTGACAAAGCTACTCTCAGGGCCATGTTTGACCAGGAAGCCATAGCAAGAGGAAAAAGGAAACTCTAAGAAGGGACATCCAAAGAAACTCCAACCGAAAAGAAAGTAAGATTGAAGGAGGATGAAGTGAGAAATGAAAGATGGAGTCCTGTTTCAAGGAGCATTATTTTGGATACTTTTATGTTACAGCAGAGGGGGGAAATCAATCAGAATGATGTATACAATCAGTATGAGTGGGAGATGCATAAAGAATATGAAGCTAAACGAAACATCTTTTTCAGGACTAACAAAGTGGAACATAAAGATCCTCCCCCTAGATACTATCTGAAGCCCAAGGAATATTTTGAGAGGCAAAGCAAGAAGTACTTGGCTCAACAACTGAAGGATAATCTAGCTAAGGAGAAATAGCCTTAGGATTTTGGCTTGTAATTTCCTTCATGCACGTTTATCTCTTCATACTTCTATATGAACAATTTGATTTTGGATATATATATATATATGATCTCTTGTTGACTCAAGTATTATTCTATATGCTTTTAACATTCTGTGTGTTGTCTCTCTTAATTTGTCATGTATATTACTCTGGTTGATGAAATTTATCTTAGCTAGTAGGATTTTGGCTTCTTTAAATATGGGGAGATTGTTGGGTATTGTATCCACAATTACCTGGATTTGAAGAAGCCTCCTGTCAAGCTAAGATGAATTCACATTGTATTTGATGATACGTCTTCAAGTTGTGCTTGCAGTTATTCTACGCTAAGTACACACCAATGTCAGGATGCAGTGGGTCAATATACACGGGTCTGCGCAACATAATCCCTCATTGAGCAGATCAGTGTGTTGGCTTACGTGCACTCTCTCTATTGGAGTGTACTTATTTTCAAGTACAGGGCTGAGATAGATCAAGAGCAGAAGAGGAGCAAAGATTGGTCAAAGACCAAGTGCAGAGGAAGGAAGAAGAAATCTTCCAAGAAAAATTTGACGGGAATCACCAAGTGATTCTCGCCGATTCGACGGGAATCACTAGTGATTCTCGCCAAATCGTCGAGAATCACTCGCCGATTCCCGCCGACTTCATCCGGCTTACTCAACGCCTTCAAGAATTCATCTAAGGCAGAATCGGCGGGAATCACCAAGTGATTCTCGCCGATTCGTCGAGAATCACCGCGCATTCCCGTCGATTCCCTCCGGATGACCAGAATTCAAACTAGAATTCTACCAAGGAAAATTCGACGGGAATCGTAAGTGATTCCCGCCAACTTCGATGGGAATCACCGGTGATTCTCGCCGAATTTGCCTTAGGCGATTTCTACCCGCTCACTGGACCGAACCAAGATTTCAGGCACTGTTTGGACCAGGCTTAGGGCTTCTCCTTGTGGGGCCCACAACGGTCATTTAGGGTTGGTCTACAGTATATATACTCGCTTATTTCGAACTTGAACAGCAGTGCTTCACGAGAAAAAGAACAAGCTGCCGGGCGTGACCTAGCCGATCGCGGAACTCCACCGCTCGCCGTCGCCGCTCGCAAGTCGTCGCCGCCGCAGATCTTAGATCCTCTTTGATCGTCCGACAACAGGACCGAGGCAAGCCTAGCATCTCACGCTTCTCTCACACTTCTCTCTCAAGATTTCTTGTCTCTCGATTTGTTAAACGAGGATATCTCTTCATTCCGAATCGATTGAGACGACTGATCCGATTGAGATCGTTGGTAGACCTTGCTTGCTTCGTCAAGAAGTTTGGATCTACAAAGCATCGCCGCCGCATTCACTTGCCGCCGCCGATCTTGGGAAGATCCTCTCCAAGAGAGTGCTCCGATCGTTGAATCTTCATCTTCATCAAGAAAGCTTCATTGAACGAAGAGGGACATCGGGCTCTCCAAACGTAGTTTGTATTTCTTGTACATTCTATTTTAACTTTGTTGTAAAGGAACTTTGTTGTAAAGGAACTTTGTTTCCTCATTGTAAGGGTTAGGTGCAACCCGTAGTGGAGGAGTAGTGACTCCTTCGGGTGGAAGGGTTTCTTCCATAGTGTGAGGATTGGATTTCAATCCGGTTGGTGAAGTGACCGAGTCGTCCCTGGTTGGGAGATAGGTCGAAGGGGGAGAGTGGACGTACCCAAATCGGGGAACCACTATAACTGCTTGTGTGTTTCTGTGTTGTGGTTGTTTTTGTTTTCTTGTGCAGGTTAATTTTTAATTCCGCAAAAGACTGCACATCACCTATCCCCCCCATAGGTGAAGCTAGTTGACACTAAATAGACTTTCAGCTATGTATATTTCCTCTTTCATATTCCCGTTGAGAAATGCTGATTTTATGTCCATTTGATAGACCTTAAAGCCTTTGAGGACAGCATACGTAAGAAATAACCTGATCGCTTCGAGTCTGGCCACTGTAACAAAGGTTTGGTCGAAGTCGATCCCCTCTTCTTATCTATATCCTTGAGCTATAAGCCTAGCTTTATCATTATGATAACTCCATTTTCATCTAGCTTGTTTCTGTAAATCCATTTGGTGCCGATCACATTCAGTCCTTTGGGCCTAGGCACCAACTTCAGACTTTATATCTTCCAAACTGATTGAGCTCCTCTTATATTGCCAATACCCAGGAGGCATCCTTGTTTGTTTCGTCAAACTTCTTTGGCTCAACCTGAGACAGAAAACTAGGATGCAATATCTCGTTAGTTGTACCTCTTCTGGTTCTAACACTATCGCCTGGCTCACCAAATATTTGATCAGCTGGGTGATCTCTTAGGTGTCTGAACACTAGGTTTTTCCTCTTCCACCAGCATATTCTGCCTTATCAGGTGCATACTCTGTGGTTGGTTCATCCAGTTGTTCTTCATCCACCATACTTGGATCGATGACCTTGACTGAGCTTAGAGTGTCTTCCATGACTACTTCATCCAAGATTAGTTCCTTGAACCTGGTACCTGTATCTGCACCAACAACACTAGACGAGCTACTATGGAGCATATTTGTCTCATTAAATACAACATTTATAGACTCCTTTACCACCAAGATTTTCTTGTTAAAATCCTATATGCCTTACTTTGGTTACTATACCCTACAAAAATACCTCCAAAACATTTATCACTAAACTTCGTGTGATAATAATTCCCATTATTAAGTACAAAGCATTTACTTCCAAAGATCCTAAAGTAGGACACAGTCAATTTTTTTCCTTTTAACGGTTCATAGGGAGTCATACGATGGTGTTTGTTGATTAGTGCTCGGTTTTGTATGTGACAAGCTGTATTGACTACTTCGGCCAAGAAGTACTCTGGTAGTGAAGCGTCAGAACATAGAAAATTTAAACGAAAAATATTTCTACTCCGAGTGCCTGTTAAGATTGTCTATGCAACTCCATTTTGTTGTGAAGTATGTGGTGAGGAAAACTCATGAAAGATACCTTGACTTCCACAAAATTCTGTCATGGAACTAGAAACAAACTCTGTTCCGTGATCACTTCTGATTTTTACCACTGAGCAGTTTAATTCATTCTGAATTTTCCGGACAAAATTAGTGAAAGAATCAAAGGTGTCTGACTTGTGTTTCAGAAAGAACACCCAAGTAAAATGAGAGTAGTCATCAACAATTACCAACGTATATATTTTACATCATAAACTTTGAATTGGCATATATGACCGAAAAAATCCATATGGAGTAAATACAGACTCCTAGAGGAATATTTTTCAAAAATGCCCTTAAAGATAGCCCTTGTCTGCTTACCCATCTTACATACGTGGCATAGACTATCTTTAAGGCACTTAATGCTGGGGGCATCACGCACTAAGTTAAGAAAATAACATGTATATTGTTTTGAAATTAATATGTGCTAATCTCTTGTGCCATTGGTCACAAAGAGATGCACTATCTTTGGCCAAAAAACATACTGGTTTAGAAGTGTCAGAACATAGAAAATTTAAACGAAAAATATTTCTACTCCGAGTGCCTGTTAAGATTGTCTCCAAATTTGCAGACGATTTTATCAAACACTTGTCCTTGTAGAACTCAACGATATAGCCTTTGTCACAAAGTTGACTTATGCTTAACAGATTATGTTGGAACCCTATTACTTATTTGGGCTAGGATCACTATCTTCTGTTTTGGATGTTTAGATTTACCCACTTTGTATAGTCTAGGGTCATAGGTTTTTTCGAGGGTTATTATCTCAGAAGGAATTCAAGTAGAAATGCAGATCGATGATAGAAGAAATTCAGTTTGACGAAAGCAGAGCTGCGCTCGACGAACGCTGAGTTCAGCTCGACGAACTCAGAGTTCTACCTCTAAGTTTAGCTCGACGAAAGCTGAGCTCCGTTCGACAAACTCTGATCTCAACTCTGCAGCTAAAGTAAAAATCTCCAGGGAATAAAGATCTTATAGGTCTCTTGGCTAAGAGATTCTATTAAATGGCAAGAAAAGACTTCAGGAGAAGATCTTCAAGAAATAATGACAAACCAAGGTATGACAAAACACCCACTAAAGAAATTATGTGTTATGGTTGCAGGAAACCAGGACATATTCTTTAAGAATGTCCTTAGAATCAGAAGAAGGATAAGAAGAAAGAGAAAGATTACAGGAAACACTCCAATAAACCCTCTTCTAGTAAACACAAATAGAAGGAGAGAGGTTTTATAGCTGAAACCTGGAGTGAATCAGATGATGAGTCTTCATCTAGCAAAAGTGAAGATTAAGAAGAAGCAAAGGCTAAGGAAGTCTGCTTGATGGCAATCAATGCATCATGCAACAATTCTGAGTCTAAATCAGAATCTAAAGAAGATCAAGTAATCTCTTCTTTTGATTTTACTTCAGATCAGTTTAAAATAGATTTTAAAGTACTATGTAAAAATTTAATAAAATCTGAGATGAAAATAAAACTTCTCAGAGAGAAATTAACTGAATTAGATAATTTATCTTCTGAAAATATAAAACTTAAAGATGATTTGAAAATTGCTTCTGAACAAATAGTTTCTTTAGAAAACATTTTATCTGAGGCCAAAAAGTTTAAAGAATCCTTTAATGGGAGAAGCATCAAACTGATGAATATCACAAGCACAGTTAATGTCAGGCTAAATGGTAAACTAGGCCTTGGAGCTTCATAAAGTCAACCTCATCTATTACAGAAAAACATTCTATCTACAGCTGTAAAATTTGTTTCTGCCAAAGGAAAAGAAGTATTATAAATAACAGATAAAACCACTGAAGTTTTACAAAAGAATAAACAAAACCAAAATAAAAATTTTTCAGAAAAATCATGTTCAAAATAATTCGTCGAACCGAGCTCGACGAAATAATCATCATTCGTCAAATAGAGCTCGACGAACTATGAACGCAACATTTGGGTATAGTTATTCAAACGGTGCTCGATGAAATCAATATGATTCGTCGAACTGCGATCGATGAACGTGGAGCACAGAAAATGAATATTATAATTATGTGAATGGAGCTCGACGAACTCACTTCCATTCATCGAACTCAGCTCGACGAACTCATTATATTTCATCGAACCCAGAATTTCAAAACAAAAATTTTAAATCTTTTCAAAATTATAATCAAACTCAAAAATTTATGAATCCTTTTAGTCAGTAGATCATCATTCCTAGGAGATATCATCCAGTAGGTTATAAGGATTAACCTGAGTGTTCTTATATTTAAAATTATCATTATGAAAGAGAGATAGGACCCAAGGTAACCTGGGTCAAGAACATCTAATTTTGTTTTGTACAGGAAAGAAACTATCCTACCACAAAGGAACAATGGTATTTGGATAGTGGTTGCTCAAAACATATGATAGGAAGCAAAGCAAACCTAAGTGACTTCAAAGCTAAGCTTGGACCAAAAGTGATTTTTGGAGACTCCAACTGTGGACAGACAGAAGGCTATGGAAATGTCAAAGTTGGAGTAGTTACCTTTAAGAAGGTAGCTTATGTGAATGGTCTCAAGCATACCTCATCTCCATAAGTCAATTATATGAAGAAGGTTATGAGGTATCTTTTAATAAATCATCATTTTTTATTACTTCTGATAAAAATAAAATTGTTTTAACTAGAATTAGACAAGGTAACATTTACTTATTTAATTTTAACTCGGCTAATTCAGAAATTTGCATGTCTAATCAAATTAGTAAAACAAATAAATTATGACATAAAAGGTTAGGACATGTAAACCTTAGGACTATTACTAAACTATCTAAATACAACCTTGTTAGAGGACTATCTTCTAGTTCTTACAAGAAAGAAGGACTTTGTAGGGCTTGTCAATTAGGCAAGCAAACCAAAAATAGTTTTAAATCCATTTCTAAGAGTGATTAACTTAGAATTTTGTATTTACTACATATTGATCTTTTTGGACCTATTGCAATAAAAAGTTTGGGAGGAAAGTCATATACCTTAGTTATTGTAGATGATTTATCTAGATTCACTTGGGTGTTCTTTCTTAGAAATAAGTCAGATAACTTTAAAGTTCTTACAAACTTTCTTAGGAACATCAAGATTGAATACTCTACTCAGATTGCATTGATCAAAAGTGATCATGACACTGAGTTTGAATCTCTTCTGATGAAAGAATTCTATGAGAAGAAAGGTATCAAGCATTGTTTTTCTGCTCCTAGAACTCCTCAACAAAATGGGGTAGCTGAAAGGAAAAATTGAACCCTAATTGAATCTATTGGAACATTACTTGCAGATGCTAACTTTCCCCTATCCTTTTGGGCAGAGGCAGTAAGCACAACAAACTATGTACTTAACAGAAGTCTAAAACATAAACTAAAGGGTAAGACTCCCTATGAATTACTTAAATATAAGAAACCTCAAGAAAATTATTTTAAAGTTTTTGGTTGCAAGTGTTACATTCATAACAATAATAAGAAATATCTAAGAAAATTTGAAGCCAAAGCGGCAGAAGGAATTTTCCTTAGATATTCTCAAGTAAGGAAGGCTTATAGAGTGTTTAATAAATCTTCCCTTTAAATGGAAGAGTCAATACATGTTTCTTTTAATGAGACTAATATGTTTTACAAGGAGAGAAATATCTCTACCAAAGAATCTTTTCAGGTACCAAATTTGTGTGAGAAAATGGATGATTTAATCCTAACACAAGAGGATACATTACATCCTTCTCAACAGATTGCTAAAGACGGTGATGAAGAAAATCGAGAAATATATGATGAAAATATTATGGCTAATGAAATTCCACCAGAGGACAGGTTATCAGTCGACGCATTTTGGCGTCGAGCATTGAGTGATGTGTACTCACTTAATGCTTTTGTACTTAGGAAAGTTTCAGCCTCTCCTAAGTCATTTGACTTCTGTGCAATCAAACCTCTAACACATTTTTCCTATCTAATCACTAAATAACAGACAACCTGAATATATGAACCACAAATAGTTGAACAACCAACTCTACCTGTTGATCTTGTCACACTTAGAGATCACCCTAGATCTCAAGTGATTGGAGACATATCAACTGGTGTTCAAACAAGGCATTAATTGAATCAAGATCAGATGCATGCTTATTTTATTTCTCAGATTGAACCTCAATCCATCAAAGATGCAGAACAAGATCCCCACTGGATCATTGTTATGTAAGAGAAACTCAATCAGTTTAAGAGATGTAGAGTTTGGGACTTAGTTCCAAGACCCAAAGACTATCCAGTCATTGGAACCAAGTGGATCTTTAGGAATAATTTGGATGCTCAAGGAGTTATTGTAAGAAATAAAGTAAGATTGGTAACTCAAGGCTATTCACAGGAGGAAGGCATAGACTATGATCAGGCATTTGCTCCTATTGCAAGATTAGAGGCTATCCAGATTTTTCTTACATTTACAGCATTCAAGAGATTCAAGGTATATCAGATGGATGTGAAGAGTGCTTTTCTAAATGGAGATCTCAAAGAGGAAGTTTTTGTAGAACAACCACTAGGTTTTATCTCTCTAACTAACTCTTCTCATATTTTTAGACTTAATAAAGCTCTTTGTGGTCTTAAACAAGCTCCAAGAGCTTGGTACAAGACTCTTGCCATTTTTCTTCTTGAAAATAAATTTAGTAGGGGCATAGTAGATAAAACATTATTTGTTTAACATCGTAAATATAAAATTCTACTAGTTCAGGTATATGTAGTTGACATAATTTTTGGTTCTACTGATTCCAAACTATACAAAAGGTTTTTTGACCTAATGCATTCTAAGTTTGAAATTAGTAGCATGGGTGAGCTATCCTACTTCCTTGGTTTACAAGTGAAGCAAACTCCTGATGGTATATTTATATCCCAATCTAAATATGCTAAAGAGCTAATTAAAAGGTTTGGGATGTCAGATGCCTCAGCTATGAAAACACCCATGGCCTCCAATGCTGTTGTTGATAATGATGAATAAGAAAATCCTGTTGATCAGAAAATATATAGGACTATCATTGGGTCCTTATTATACTTAACAGCTAGTAGACAAGACATAATGTTTGCTACCTATATTTGTGCCAGGTTTCAAGTAAATCCCAAAGAATCTCATCTAATTTTAGTAAAAAGGATTTTGAGATATATAAAAGGTTGCCCTAATCTAGGACTTTGGTATCCAATAGAGTCAGAATTTGAATTAACTGGATTCTCAGATGCTGACTATGTTGGATGCAAAGTTGGCAGAAAAAGCACATCAGGAACTTGTCAGTTTTTTGGTGATAGCATTGCGTCATGGTTTTATAAGAAGCAAACTTCTGTGTCTACATCAGCTACTGAAGCTGAATACATTGCAGCTGGTAGCTATTGTTCATAAATTTTGTGGATTCAAAATCAACTACTCGATTATGGATACAACTTAAATAATTCAAGCATATTTTTTGATAATACCAGTGCAATATCAATTGCACAAAATCCAGTCCATCATAGTAGAACTAAGCATATAAAAATAAGACATCATTTTATTAGATATAATGTAGTCAAAAACAAAATTAATCTGGTTTTCATTTCTACTTATTTACAAAGGGCAGATATTTTCACTAAGCCCTTAGATGAAAAGAAATATCTTTTCTTCTTTAATCAGTTAGGCATGATTAATGGAGAGTCATGGATTTGAGTTTTTGTTTGGGATCGACAAATTTCACACCTTTCGCCGAATAGAGATCGACGAACTGTGTACTTTTCGTAAGACATTCGTCGAAAAGAGATCGACGAAGTGTCTTTGTGAAATATTCGTCGAACGAAGATTGACAAATTAGTTTCAAGTATTTATTGTCGAACGGAGCTCGACGAAAAATATTTCTGTCGAAAAACTTTCATCGACCGGAGATCGATGAAATGTATTTCCTTTGATAATTTTCGTCAAATGAGTTCGATGTTTTGTTTTTCTTCAGACGGAGTTCGCCGTTTCGACTTCTGAAAACTTATATTTAGGTTTTCATCGAACTCTATCCCGCGTTTTCTCCATTTCCCTTCTCTTATACTTGATCTTTTCTGTCTTGCAGGAAAATAGCGGTGTCGCAAAAGATTCTCTCAACAATGAAGTTTGATGCAAGATTTGATATAAATATGGTGTAACACCCCCATCCGTTATATGGAATATAACAGAAGGTCCGGCCGGGGCCCTACGCCATATACCACGAACAGTTAGTGGAGTTACAATTTAATACCAAATTACTGCCAAAGGAACACGCATCCTAACTCAGTGCATTCTAGCGAAAGCTTTTAAAACAGTTATAAGAACCCAAATACAATAGCCTGAATGTCCACACTAACCCAAGGAAGGAATGACAGCAAAAAACACAAAAGTTTCGGCCTTAGGGCCTTACAAGTTTTTACTTAAACATTACATGTTTTCCATACTTCGGTACGCAGGCCGGCCACACATGAACATAATAAAGTAAACATTTCATTTTGGCCTTCAAGGGCCAGCATAACATCAAGGGCTTCAGCCCGCTACATGCCACTAGGCTCACCTGTTTATGCATATGAATAAACCACCGAATGGTGGTAAAACAAAGCAACGAACAGCTAAAGATGACCAAATTATAACATCCCCGCCCCTTAATCGGGGCAGCGGTGCTCCTTCCCTACATTTTGTTAGTATAACCAAACAAGATGGTGAAAGTACAATTTAAGCACACTCCACCACAGGCGCAGGCACACACGGCCATACACCCCATGCTCTCAGGGCACATTCTCGCTGAACTCGGTCCACCACCGCCCCTAGGACGACAACATCGTGAGCAAATAAGTCTTTTTCAGCCGAAGCCTAAGACCAGCCATGTACCTTAGGTCTCTTTAACCGAATCACATAGAGCGGGTATGGTTCTACTCAACCTGTTGGTCACACCTCCATGTCAGTTTAAGTCATCGACGCGGGTCAAGCTTCCCTGAATCCTGAAGTAACAATCAAATAATAATACATAACCCGATTATGTACAAGGTTGGTTCCCAGGCCACCACGGTAGCAGAAATGCGCTTCTGCCCAGTTTTTTGGGTGCACCTTGAAGTTAGTCCCCAAGGCTCCCTGTTTCAATCTACCACGTAGAAAACCCATAAAACAAACAGTACGGAGTCTTCTTCGGCAATACAAGCATAATGAAAACAACACTGAGCCAGACCAACTTGTCCGGATAGGCTTCACACACCATGTCTATGTCCGTACATCGATTCCAGACTCTAAATGCAAAACGACGGGGATAAACCATATCTACCCGAAGGAATACCTCACACTCACCACCCACTCACGGGAGAGAGTATCCTATGCAAAAATGAAGAGGACTTCACATGTACAAGAAGAGAATCGTTACCCTAGAGGTTCGCTTCGGCGCCATGGAAAACTAGCCGGATGAAAAGCACCATAACGGACTTGCCTCCGCGGATCTGGACTCGGCTTGCAATTTAAAACTCTGAAGATCCAATAATGGTAGGATTCCTCCTTCTTCTTTCCCCTTTGCTCTCCCCTCTCTCTACCTCTTAGAAAGAGAAATGGCCAAAAGAAATGAGGCCTAAACCCTAAATTACCGAATATAACTCCTCAAGTAAGATTCTAGGCCGTCAGATCGTTCTTAAATAAAATGAAAGGCCCTTATTCGCTTTTAAAATCTTCTTCCTGGTGCCACACACGGCTTGTGATACGCCCGTGTCACAGGCCGTGTCTCTCAGTAGTAAGAGAAATCATCGATCTCAGAACAGGACACGGCTTTTGACATGCCCGTGTCAACCCTGGATATGCCCGTGTCAACCCTGGACAAGCCCGTGTAAAACCAGAACATGCCCTTGTCATAGGCCGTGTGCCTCAATCGACATAGAAACTATCACGCCCGAACAGGACATGGCCCTAGAACACGCCCGCGTCACAGGTCGTGTGCTAGGCACGGCTTTAGACATGCCCGTATCCCAGGACGTGTGCCTTAGTCGACACAAACCAACAAACACAGAGATGGACACAACTTTGGATACGCATGTGTCCCTTGCCGTGTTGCAAACACAGAGCAGGGCACGACTTTGGACATGCCCGTGTCCCAGGCTGTGTTGCTCAGTCAACACAGCCCAACCATAACTGAGTTTTGGGGCGTTATAATTCTCCTCCCCTTAAAAGAATTTTGTCCCAAAATTATAGAATGGAAAGGTACACAAAATTTAAACAGTACCTGAGTAGAATAGCTCGGGATACTACTCAAGCATGGTCTGCTCTCGCTCCCATGAAAGCTCCTCATGATCGCAGTTGTCCCATCAGACCTTGACCATCCTGATAGCTTTGTTTCGCAATTGTTTGAACTCCGTATCCTCGATTCGAATGGGTCTAACTTTCGTTGTTAGCCCAGTATAGACTGATACTTGATCCGCAATAAGCACTTGCTCTGGTTCTTTCACGACTTTGCGTAGGACCGAGATGTGAAATATATTATGTAAACCACTCAGCTCTACCGAAAGAGCCAAACGATAGATGGCTTCACCAACCCGCTCCAAGATCTCAAAAGGCCCAAAATACCTCAGACTAAGCTTCTTTAAGCATCGAATCCTTGATACGCCTTTAAATGGCTTTATCTTGAGGTATACTATAAGACCCCCTTTTTTTATTATTTTAAACCACAGGGGTCTTAGGCCTAGAATCGCCGCTTTGCGGTGACACCTTCATGCCTGGGAAGGTTGCCACTACAAAACACCGACCCTGCCGGCCAAATCGATCACAAAAAAGTAGAAAAATAGTAAAAGGCAAGTCCATAGAAATCACATATATAGTAAATAATCTCCACGAAGGGAGAGTACACAGAAATAATAAAGGTACAGAAAATAGGGCTCATTCCCGGTACATCAATATCCTCACTACAAATCACTCAGCGCGGAAGCAAAAGCTAAACATCGACTAACGATCGGGACTCATAGTCCCAGCTGTCTGAACTCCGGTTCTAGATTTTCCCATCTCCAAGCGTGCCGACCTCCGGGGCTGCTCCTCCATGCTGGGCTCCACGGTCCCCTAAAATGATGTGGTTTGAAAAACGTTAGTCTAAAAGACTAAGTCCTTTCATCCCCCGCCCCTTCCCCTATGGCTCTTAGGCACCGAGAGGGGAGGAGGAATGGAGAGGTAATGAAGGTGGAGAATAATAAGGTAACAGGTGACGGTGGAACTACTCTAGCAGTTCTAAGAGTATATGTGACATGAATAAAAGTATGAAAGACTGAATATATAATATATAACCTTAACTTATATGAAAACACATAAGCTAAGAGATCTTCTACAAGGCTCCCATCGTATAAAAAGTCTCATACCAATTTATACGATAGAGTGTTGGTTTTCTAGCAGCATGTATATATCTATAGAGTAAAAACCTTAACTTATATGCACGCTCACGCGAACTTATAAACTAATGGGTCGTTTTGCAGGGCATATTGTATAAAGCATCTAATACCTCTTTATACAATAGGTGTCAGGGGTTATATGCAAAGATGATGGTAAGACATGCAAAATATGCTATGATGCACTACTAAAAAAATGACTTTTAGCCACGGTTTTTTTGCCACGGGGGAAAATCATGGCTAATAATGAAGTATTAGCCACGGTTTCTATTCCATGGCTAATAAGCGAGTATTAGCCACGGATGACTAAACCGTGGCAAATAACCCAACTTTTTACCATGGTTTGCCTATTTTGTGGCTAATAATCTAGTATTAACCACGGAAGCCTAATCCGTGGCAAAAAGTCGGGTTTTTTTAGTCCCACACTGCCAACTAAAAGATCAATTTGGAGTTTATATTGTCCATTCTCAATTAATGTTTGAAATAAAATCGGTTGGCAGGCGGCGGCGGTGGCGACCAGGTGGCGGAGGCCGGGAGACGACGGTTGCAGTGGCCGGGCGGCGGCGGCTAGGCGGTGGCGGCCAAGCGGAGGCGGCCAGGCAGCGACGTGCAGCCAAATCTTTTTTATGTTAGGCATTATCATTTGTTACAAACCCTTTAGCCACGATAATTGAATCATGGCAAATAAGGAGCTTTTTGCCACGACAATTGAACAGTCGATAATAACTTATTTGCTATGGATTCAGCGTGGCTAATACTATTAGCCATGCTCGTATTGCCCATGCCCATTTGCTGTGGGTAGGTCGTGGCTAAAAGTTATTAGCCACGGTTTTGGACTTTTGACAACGACAATCAGCCGTGGCTAAAAGTCTATTTTCTAGTAGTGATGTGAATATGCAAGTGCAACTCACCCACTCAACTCTGTGTATACAGACCTTTAGTTCCCCCTTTCTGGAGCCTAACCTCCCAAGATACCTCCATAGTGGCAAACAAAAGTGATGGGTTGGGCCTCACCCACCTCTAAATTGGTAATTGCACTACCAGTCAGACTTATCATATGCCTCGACGCTGGTGCACTAAGCAGAGCTCCTGCGTACTCTTGCCGGCTGGTGCACCGGACTTAATTTGGCGAAGTGCAAAACCACACTTGCCGAGTCAACGTATTGGCGTCGGTACATCGACCCTCCAATACCGAACACCCACCATGTTATAATTTATGCACATGCAACCTTATTTATCATCTACCGAGCCAAAGCTCCCTGGACCATCCCGTCCGTCACCATCAACAACCGAGCCAAAGCTCGCCGGGCCAACCTGCCCATCACTAAATCCACTGAGCCTACAACCCGAGTGACCCATCCTAACATCCCGAGACATCGAGGTGAGTGAAAGTGAAACCCTAGTTATGGTAGTTACTCTTGCAGTTTATTTTTCCTAATGTTTAGGTTAGCCCATGACTACTCCCGACATACCCCGTAAAGGGCTCTTAAAGGGCACTAGGAACTATGATGGGCTGAAGCCCAAAGCTCCCTTTCGCAATGCACTTATTATTATTGGTTAATACTCGATTCATGATCCCTTTAGTATTACACTGGTTCTAACTCTAAAGTGTTTTGACCTTCTCTCTCCCTTTACAGGATAGACGATCTTTCGTCGATCCCGAGTACCACCTAAACTTAGACAACTCTACTACCTACTCTCCCAAGCTTCAATGGTATACTCCAATCCACATACCAAAATCAGTGAACCATAATCCCATCTCCCTATGACCATTTCCCATGTTAACACGATTTCCGCAGTTTTACTAAATGCAGACCATCTTATGCTATATGACGTGCATGATAAGAGGTACACTAAATCCTCATCCAAACAACCTAAGATAATTAATGAAGGCCTATCATGACACTTATAGACTAAATCCAGAAACTTGAAATTTTCCTAATTTATCTGACATTTTATTTATTTCTCCTAAAAATCCAAATGCCCTAGTTTGAATATGAAGTGGCCCTTACAGTCATGCAAAATGCTCCATAAAATTAAGATAAATACTAGGCGGCTATATAAAAGTAAATTCAAGTCTTCCAATTTTTTTTACTAGGTTTAAACCCTTGATCCATAATTTTAAATATAATCTCATAGTTAACAACTAAAGAAGTAAGTATTGTAAATAAGCTTCCATAAATTATAAGAAAATTCAACCATGGATAATATGTCCTAAAAATACTCCTGACAAAGTTTCCAAACTTCCTACTGAATAACTAGCTCTAATTTTAATTTAGAACAATTACCCTCTTTCTTAAATTAATGAAACAACTACTGCAATTATTCATCTAAAAATTATAATAAAATTTTCCTTATGTGCATATTGATCTAAGTACACCTTTACATGAGTTTCACAATTTTAAATCAATCATAGAGCTCTGAATCCATTTTTGAATATAATTACATTTTTAAAAGCTTGTGAAGAAAGTACTGGAAATACACCTCTAAAAATTATAATAAAATTCAAGTATGGGTATATTAACCTAAACTACCCTCTGCCCAATTTTCATAACTTCCTACAAAACAGAGTGATCATAATGAACAAAAGACTATCAAGGGCAATTCCATGTATTATAAAGGAGGTACTAAGTGTATTATTCCAAAATTATCGATAAAATCACTAGAGGATCTAATTTACCCTATAACCATACTACTAAAGTTTCATAACCTTTCATTAAGTTTTGGTGGCCTATCTTACATGTATAAGGGTTGTGCCCTATACTAGGGTTAGGGTTCTGAGAGGTTTATGCATCTCCAAATACTCTAAGATTTATACTAGAGGACCTTAGCTACCCTAGTGTCCTATCTACCAAATTTCAAGTCCATACAATGGCATTGACCCCATGCCCTTCTCAAATCCCCAAAGTCTAACTTAGGGTTTGAACTTGGGTCCTAGGGCAATCCTATCCCAAACCACCCCATAACCCATATTAGGGTGTTAAAAGTCATGCTAAACTAGTGGCCCAAATTTCAGCCTATGTTGAGGTGGTTTGGCCACCCAATCCCACAAGGTGCACTTTTGACCTAAATACCCCCCTTTAGAGCAAAACTAGGGTTTACTAATTTAGCAACCAAATTAACTCTAAATGAGGTGAAAATTTATACAGAATCTCATGATGACCCTAAGGAATACTCACCAAAATTTGGGAGGGTTTGGAGGTCTTTAGGTCTCTAAATTAATTTACCCTAGGATTATTAAATAATTTCTAAAACTATAGAAAAATTATCTCCAAAAATTCCCATTTTTGGAAAGGATTTAGGTATAGCTTAGGGTGACTCCCTTTCAAAATTTAAAGTCATTTGGACTTGTGGTAAAGTGGGGGCACACATTTTAATCTCTGTCCTGCCCTAGGTATAAACCCCACCAAAATGAGTGCCCTAGTCAAACCAGGCACCCAAATTGGTTCAAACAAATTTTAAAATAAAGTAACCCTTAGGGCTACAAATTTGGTGTTTAACACTTTTTTGTAGGTGACCCTAGGTATTTTTAATAATTAAAAACATTAAATACAAATAGTGTGACAGGATATCATATGAAATTAATATCAAACCTATAGTTTAATCTATGACAACACGAATCTTGGCGCATTTTTGGACGGTATCCAGTCATCGTCCCTGAGCGCCAACAACCAGGATTAACTCCTCCTGGGCCAACTTCAAGTCTCTTCCACCGGCCACCCGACCACATCCCTGGTCAGCCACCGCCACCACCACCTCCATTGAGGTGGTGGCTATCGCAAGGCGGCGGCACAGCCGCCGGAGGGGCCTTTTCCGGCGATCCCGACAAGCGGAAGTTTTCCCGAAAACATGGATTTGAAAGTTTGGATCAGGCTCAATTAAGCCCAAACCTTTACCCTAATTAGTCCTACGTTCTACCCGTGGAAGAAGAAGGGGAGGACCTTGTTTACGGGCTGGAGGCGCGCCGATCGCCGGGATGCCATTGGTGGTGAAGGAGTCGCCGGAGTTCTGCAGCTTCACAGTGAAGTTGCTCGGAATCATCGGGGCAAGGGTGGAAATGAATCCTTGGAGTCCAGTGAAGCTTTTAAAACAATAAAATGGGGGAGGGGGTGGTCATGGCATCAATGCCATTAATGGCCATGAATGAAGCTTTCGGCCAAGTGATGTAGGGGTGGGGGGGGGGTGAACCTGCCTTGGGGTGGCCGGGAAATGGCTGGAAACTTCTCCTCTTCCCTAGAGGAGTTGAATCCAGTCATTATAGGTGGCCCTTGGCCTCCCTAAGCCATGAATGGCTTCTTCCTTCCTCTTTCTCTCTCCTCCATTAAAGAGGAATTTGGAGTTTTCTCTCTCCTGTCCTTCATGGCCGAATTATGTCATGACACTAGCCTAAATGCAGCCCACTAAGTTAATATAAAGTGGTTAGGAGGTGGTTAGCCCAAGTTGTTAGGGGCTTAAGCTTGGGTTAGCCCTTTTTGAGCTAAGTTTGACTCGACCTAGCCTAAGGTTGACTTTGGTCAAATTAAACTTTTGTGTCGCCATCAATGGGTCCTTGGTGACCTATTGGCTTCCCATAGGGTCTAGGTAGGGATGGGTAGGGTTGACTTGGCACCTTGAAGGTCACTTGACCCTTATTAAGGGCACTTTTACCATTTTGGGGTTTGAGTTGACTTGGGTCAACTTAGCCACTAGGGTTGACCCCAATGGGTCTTTGGTGACCCATTGACCTCACTCTAAGGTTAGGAGGGCTTGGGTGGGGTCCACTTGGCTAAGGGAAGGTCAATTGACCCTATGTAGGTCAGTTTGACCCATTTAGGGTTAGGGTTAACTTAGGTCAACTTAAGCTCTAAGGTTGATCCCAATGGATCTTTGGTGATCCATTGACCCCACTCTAGGTGTAGGGGACCTTTGTAGGGTTGGTTGGGCTCATTAGGGAACATTGCCCTTAGCTAGGGCATCTTGCCCTATTTAGGCCTAGGATGATCTTAGGTCAACTTGGCCACCCTGGGTTGACTCAAATGGACCCTTAGGGCCTTTCAATAGATTGGAGAGGTCATGGTGGGGTCTTGGAGTCTCATGATTATCCTAAACTAGGGTTTAGTAATCTACTATTTGCAGACCATAATGATCTCACCTATATTCCTAAGTCCACTTAGTCTTCTTGGGCTTCTAGGGTTTTTGTCATGGCCTAGTCATGACAAAACCACTCCTAGGGGGTATAGTTGCCTGAGGGATGTTACATATACCCAGTCGCCCATCGCAAACTTTAGGTTTCGATGCTCTGCGTTGTAGTACTTGGCCTGTCTATCTTGAGCAATCAGTAGTTGTTCCTGAATCAACCGTACCATTGATGTAGCATCTTCAACCTCTCTTCGTTCATAAAGCTTCGATTCTCCAGTTTCTACCCAAGACAACGTCGTACGACACCTACTCCCATACAGAGCCTCCAATAGCGCCATCTGAATACTGGCTTGATAGCGGTTATTGTATGCGAACTCAATCATGTAAAGATGGTCTTCCCACCTTTTCCCAAAATCCAACACACACATAAGAAGCATGTCTTCCATCGTCCTGTTCACCCTTTTATTTTGCTCATCTTCCTGTGGGTGAAAAGCCGTGCTGAACCTCAGTTTGGTTCCCAACAGTTGATGCACCAACCTCCAATCGTTGGACGTGAGGCGCTCATCTCGGTCACTCACGATGCTACGGGGCACGTCGTGTAGTTGTACAATAATAACTACATACAATTTTGCCTGTTTAACCACCGGATCAACATTCCTATTCGGAATGAAGTGCGATACTTTCGTCAATCGATCTACGACCACCCATATGGCGTCATTTGCCCTCTGCGATCTTGGCAACCCATGCACAAAATTCGTGGATATGTCATCAAACTTCCACTCTAGTATAGGCAAGGACTTTAGAAATCCACCTGACTTCTAAAATTCGGCCTTCACCAAGGCACAAGTCTGACACTTTTCCACGTATAGCGCTATGTATTTCTTCATACCTGGCCACCAGAACAACCTCTTCATGTCTTTGAACATCTTTGTGCTCCCAGGATAAATTGAGTACTTGGTAAAATGCGCCTCGTACATCAATTCTTCTCGTAATTTCCCAACGTTAGGGACGCACAACCGACCACCCTTCCATACAAGGCCATCGCCAACAATGAACTGGTCATTCGATCCATCCACGGACTTTTCCACTTGATGTTTTAAGCTTACGTCCAACTCCAAGGCCCGTTGAATCTTGTCCGCGAGGTCGTATTGAACCTCTGTACAACTCAAACATGCATTAGCACTAGATCCCTTGTCAACACAGGAGATCTCCAAAGACTCCAAATCACGAATGAGCCGCTCGTCATGCATCTGCAACTAATTGGCCTGTGCAGGAGTTCTACGACTCAGAGCATCTGCCACAACATTCCCCTTCCCGGGAATATAAAGAATCTTGTAGGTGTAGTCCCCAAGGAACTTCATCTACCTTCGTTGATGCATGTTCAGGTCCTTCTGATCAATCAAATACTTCAAACTCTTGTGATCTGAATATATATCGACCTTTACTCCATAAAGGTAATGCCTCCAAAGCTTGAGAGTGAATACAACGGCCGCCAACTCCAAATCATGGACCGGGTAGTTCCTCTCATGCACCTTTAACTAACGTGATCCATAGGCTATCACTGGCCCGTGCTGAAGCAGAACACAGCCTAAACCACTCCCAGAGGCATCACTATAAACCTCAAAGCCTTCAAAACCACAAGGCGTACTTAAGATTGGTGTCGTGGTCAAACGACACTTTAGTTCTTCGAAAGCTTGAACGCAATCAGGCGTCCAAACAAACTTCTGATCCTTCCTTGTCAGAGTAGTAAGGCAAAATGCTATCCGCGAGAAGTTCTCCCTGAAGCATCTGTAATAGCCGGCAAGCCCATAAAACTCCGAACTTCCTCCACCGTAGACAACACAGGCCACTCGCATATCACAACTATCTTAGCCGGATCCACCGCAACCCCTTCTACACTAACTATATGACCAAGGAACGCTACCGAGGACAACCAAAACTCGCATTTGGAGAATTGGCATACAATTGGTTCTTCCTCATGATCTCCAATACCATGCATAGATGCTTGAAATGATCATCCTCGCACTGAGAGTACACCAGTATATCATCGATAAAGACTATCACGAAATGGTCCAAGTATTCTCTGAACGTTCTGTTCATCAAATCCATAAACACAGAGGGCGCATTTGTCAACCCAAACGGCATGACGGTGAACTCATAATGCCCATAATGTGTACTGAAATCCTTCTTGGGATTATCACTTTCCCTTATCCGCAACTGATAGTATCCGGATTTCAGATCCAACTTTGAGTACACAGTCGATCCTACTAGCTAGTCGAACAGATCATTAATCCTTGGAATCAGATACTTATTCTTCTCTGTTAGATTATTCAACTCCTGGTAATCAATACATAGCCGTAAGATTCTGTCCTTCTTCTTAGCAAATAGGACTGGCGCGCTCCAAGGAGATGAACATGGACGCACATAACCTTGTTCCAACAGTTCTTGAAGCTGTACTTTCAGTTCTGCCATCTCCTTAGGCGCTAAATGAAAGTTAGGGTAAGCTTTGAAAAACTCTAGTGGGGGGGGGGGCGGGGGAATAGAGTTATTGAAATCTTTTGATTTTTACTAAAATAATACATCTTTTAATAAAATAGGTTACTATAGTATAAGTGTATAGGTGCACAAGTGCAGCAAATAAACTAAGCTACACAATAAGAATATATCACAGCATAAGCACAAAGCAAAAACTACACAGCCACACAGACAACACAAGAAATTTATAGTGGTTCCCCAAACTTGGGTACATCCACTCTTCTACCACCCTAGGTAGGAATCCACTATAGGTTTTGATCAGGTGACTGCCACAATCGAGCTTTTGATCAAGTTCTCAAAAACCAATCCTAAGTCTTTTGGTTTGGAGACTTACAACCAGGAATAATTTTGAAGGGAATTAAAACCCTGTACAGAGGTGGGGATGATAGAGTGATGGTGTTCTTCTCTTTCTCAAATATAACTGAGAGAAGACTAGTGGATTTGCGTTGTTGTCAAAGCTCCACCTGAGATCTTGACTAGTTCAGGAGTGGAAGCTTTGCCAAAGGGTGAGTAGGCCTTTTTGCTCTTCAGAGATCCTTGACTGATTTGAATAGCTTGTCACTTGAGATCCCTGAAAGCAAAGAGAGAAAGGAAGAAGGACTCTTGATGGTGATGGCTATTCCTTCTTCTTCTCTTGAGAGCAGTAGATTTTCTGAGAACTGTTTTCACTGCACTTATGATGTTTGTAAGCTTTTTCCTGTGTGTTGCTTGTTGATAGCACACGAGTTTTTGTGTATCACTTTTCTTCTCTATTTTTCTTAGCTCTCAGTGACTGACTTTTCTGAGAGATCCTCCAATGATATCTGTAGCTTGGTCGAATTCAAAAATCTGCAATAAATGCTTAGCAGGAATCTCGGAAATGAAAACGGCAAGTATGCTGTCATATATTCTATTCTATGTCTATCCCGAGATATAAGTAGTTAATTCCATGAAGGATATGTGTAATCAATGCTGCCAGTAATGGCTCAATTCAGAAGATATAAGAGCATTGATTATCCAGGAAATTAACGGCTTATAGTAGTATAAGACAAGGAGACAGAAAAGGATAGAATAAATGACAATATGCCTTACAGTTTTTGTCGACCTGAGAACAGCTTTCGTCGACCTGAGAATGGCTTTCATCGACCTGAGAATGGCTTTCGTCAACCTGTGATTTCGTCGACCTGAGAATGGCTGTTCGTCGAGCTGAGATCCAAGATCGTCGAGCTGAGTCTGCAGTCTTGACTTAGAATATTTTCTGATGTTGAGTATTAAAGTATTGATCTTGGCGTTGAGTGAGATGTCCTCTGGCTTTGAGTGTTAGATCACCATTCTGGAGTTGAGTCGTTTAAGAGTTTTGAGTCATTGATAGCATTGAGAGCATTGAGTGAACTTTGGCTCTGAATAAATTTTGGTGTTGAGAGATCTTTGGCTTTGAGTGAACTATGGCGATGAGTCAATTTTGGCGCTGAGAGCTGAAGTGTTAGTCAACATGAGGACAGAGTTCGTCGACCTGATGTTCTTAGTTCGTTGACTGAAGTTTGACAGAGGAGTTATTACTATGTCCAGAGATCATCGAGCTGATATCTAAGTTCGTCGAGCTCAGCTCAGAGAATTGTCTCTGGGTTAGTCGAGCTAAGCACGACGATCGTCGACCGGAGTTCGACGAAAGCAGATCTCCTTTTTATTAAGCCTTGAACTTTCTAAGTCTTGAGTATCTGACAGTGTTGGAGGATGGTCCTTTCTACTGTTGACTTTAAGAACATGGCCTAGGCTCTAAAAACACATGACATTTGACCCTTCTATACAACATGGGTCACAACCTAAGAAGAGAACCTAGCCCAAATCACCTAGGGGTTCCAACAATCTCCCCCTATTTGGGTGAGGTTACTTCAAACAAAAAACATATAGAGACCACAATACAAAATGAAGTAAACATAGCATAAAATTGAGATAACTGATAGAATAAATAAGCTATCAGTACCTTTATAAAGCTATGCACTCAAATTGTTCATAATAAACATAGAAACAACAAAAATAAGCAATCTAAATGTTCTTGTGAGTCAGAAGACTTAGCAAATATGATTGTCCTGTTTGGATCTTGAGCTTGTCTCATAGTCATGGTCATGTCAGCATCCCCAAGAGTCTTTTGAGAGGTGGTTCTTGGAATCACAACTTCAGGATGTACATTCATGTATTCATCAGCATTGAAGAATTTTCCCACTTGATATCTTTCAAACTCTTTCTTCCTGTAGCTTGACATAGTTGAGAACTGAGAGGAATCTTGACCTTTTTCTCTAGCTTGCCTGATCTGAGATAAAGCCACAGATTCTTTGAATCTAGCCATTCTGGTGGTTGGACTAGTTTCAGGATCATAGGATTGAATTGGAGGTCCTTCAGGGCTGTTAGCTTTGCTAGGAGATGGAGGAGGAGAGAATGTTGGCTTGGGAGCAGACTGTTGAGCTTTGAATGAACTTCTGGAAGATGACTGATGTCTATGTTGGTGCTGACTACCTCTAGGAGATTGAGATGGTCTTCCTTGCCTCTGATAGGTTTTGGTAAGAGTAGGCTTGGAAGAGGCACCTGAGCTTTGAGATATGGTTCCTGAGGCACCTGCAGCTGGAGGAGGAGGAGGAGATTGATCCCTTTTGAACTTCTGTGGTGGAGGAGAATACCTTCTGCTTTTCTTTCTGTTCATTTGCTCATTTTTGGATAGCCACATCCAGGATGGCATACCCTTATGAGGAGTTATATTGTGCAGAATGTAATAGGGAGTGTCATTTGTTGGATTTATTTTTAGAGCAGGAGGAGGTGGAGCTTTCCTTTTCTTTGAGACTTTCTTTTTCTTGGGTTTCTCATCAGAGTCATCATCATTCTCATCATCATCATCAGATTGTTCTTGAGGATTGTTATACAAGTCATCTATCTCTTTTAGTATATCCTTGGGGATTTCTTTACATATTGGAGTGGGAACAACTTCAGTATGAGCTGCTTCAGCTTCCATAGCAATGTCCTGATTTATTATATCATCCAGATTAGGGAGGTGGCTATCATCCATGATATAGGATGGCCCAGGAGAGCTAGATCTCTGTTCATACAATACTTCTGGAGGAACTATCAAACTCTTCTTTACAGTATCTAATACATCTGAGCTTATAGGGGAAGTGTAGCATACAATTTTTCTTGATGATGAAGTAGGGAAGGAGAGGCAGAAATGAATGTAAGATCCAAAGATTTTCAGCAAAGTAGATAGATTCACTTTAGATTTTATAAAGTAGACCCTTCCAGGCAGAACTTCTGGCAAGATGGTCTCTTGAGCATTGGATACTACAATATCGGTACATTGATTATATGCATCTACTAATGAGTCAGGTATCTCTGCATCATTTGTTTCCATATCATGTTCAAGAAAATTGAAGAAATCTGTTTCCATGTCAATGTCTGTTCCTGCTGCTACTACTGGTTCTGCTGTTTCTGATACAATTGCTGGTTCTGTTGCTACTTCATCATCAAATATCTCCCCCTACCTGGTTTTAGTAGTTACTGAAGCCAGGCCCCCAGATGAAGAGAGGGTAGAGGTGAGGGCAGAGATTTGAGTAGAAAGAGATGAGATGGAGGCAGCAAGAGGGGAAATTGTCTCTGTTATGATGGTTTGGAGGAGGGGTTTAAGGAGTTAAAATAGTGGTTAGATGATTGAAGGATCCAAAGTTGTTGAGGAAGAGGTGTTGGCAGAAGATGATAGAAGGTGGATAGTTGTGTTGATGGTAGGTGCTGGTGGAGTATGTGGAATTGAAGTGTCTGGAGTGGAGTTATGTTGAGGAGAAGGAGTGTTTAGAGGGGATGATAACAGATTGAAATATGGGAGATCAGCAAGATGAGATGGAAGTGGAGATTGGGGAGGTGTTGGTATTGATGTGTCATGCTGAGGGGAAGAAGGATTTGATGGTATATGTGTAGAATGAATTAGAGATGCTGGAGGTGTTGGGGTATGTATTAGAATTGTAGTGGAGGGTGGAGTTGGTTGGTCTTGAGGTTGGGATGGAACTTGAGGGGCAGGAGGGGTGGAGATAGGTCCTTCAGTGGGGTGGGGAGATGGTTGGTGCAGCCCTTGTATTTTAATAGGTTTTAGAGGAGGACTTGCCCTTAGATAGCTTTGTGATAGTCCTCTCCCATTTGCCAAAGAGGGTGGATGAGAGCCTCTTAGAGGCAATAATGAATGTGGTCTGAGATACCAACAGTTCATTAGCCTTGGCTTTCAGGAACAAGCCTAAGATTCTTCCATAGCAAACCTCCTTTTTGCTGTTCTTTTTCCTGATTAAGTCAAATAGGATCTGTGCCCAATTCACATTTTTCTTACTGACCAAAGTAGCCATAACCAGGAACTGTTGCCTGGATATATAGTCATGTGTTGTATGCTTAGCAAACAACACCTTCCTAACGACATCTGCAAGAAATTTATATGCCGGGGAGAAATTTTTCTTAAGCAATTTGTTAGGGTTTTTGCCGAAGTGACCCATAACAGTCAGCATGTCCTCATATTCCTTATCATTTATTTCTAGATCATCTTCTCCAGTATTCAGATTAAAAAGTTCAGAGAGAACGGTGGGAGTAAGAGTCACCTGATTTCCACTGATAGTCCCAGTCATTTCAGTATCAGTTGAGGATGAAGAACTAACCCATTCCTTGATTTCATTTATAGGTATCCTGATCCTTTCAGTCATAAACTGCTTCTGTTTTTGTTCCTCGAATAGCTGTAGAATGTCTAGGAAAACTTGATTTGACTGTTGAAATGAGTCGAAGTCGATATCAAAACCATGATCGAACTTCATGTCGGTTGATCCAGTAGCGGCCATTTGCAAAGTTGAGATCGAATGAGAGAGAGTGAGCACCTGCAAGAGAAATCACAAGATCAAGTGCAGGAGGGGAAATTCTGAGAGCGCGGTATTGAGGTCGAAGAAGAAAGCCTTAATAAAGGTTTTCAGAATATGAATCGCCAATCTCAATCCGACCGAAACATAAGATTCTTCAATCTCAGGTCAACGAACACTTCATAAAAGTTCGTCGATCTAAGGACGAAGAAAGGGAAAGTTTTCTTCATTCGCAAAAAACTCTCTGAGACAGAATTCATCGATCTTTGGTCGACGAATGAGCTAAACTAGGAGATTTTGTCGATCTTAGGTCGATGAAAATTCTCAAGAACAGTTATCAGTTCGTCGATCTCAGGTCGACGAACAGAGACAATTCTTTGACTATAGACAGAGCATTAGATTAAATCCTGACCATTTATCATACCAAGCTAATTGACAAAGAACAGATGCTTGGATGAGTCCAATGGCTTAGTGAATATATCTGCTCTTTGCAAATTAGTAGAGATAAATTCAAGTTTAATCTTTTGTTTGTCAACACAGTCTCTAATAAAATGATGTCTAATGTCTATATGCTTAGTTCTAGAATGCAATACTGGATTTTGTGCAATGGAAATAACACTTGTATTATCACACAGTATAGTTGAATTATTTAAGTTGACACCATAATCAAGTAGTTGGTTTTGTATCCACAAAATTGTGAACAGCAACTGCCTGCAGCCATATGCTCAGCTTTAGCAGTGGAAGTTGAAACAAATGTTTTATTTCTACAGAACCAAGATACAAGTCTGTCACCAAGGAACTGACAGGTTCTAGAGGAGCTTTTCCTGTCTACTCTGCATCCAACATAATCAACATCAGAGAATCCAGTTAACACAAATGCTGATTCTGTTGAATACCAGAGGCCTAGATCTGGACAACCTTTTATATATCTCAAATTCCTTTTTAAGAAAATAAGGTGAGATTTTTTAGGGTTCACCTGGAACCTAGCACAAAGACATGTGACAAACATAATGTCTGGTCTACTTGCTATTAAGTACAGTAGGGATCCAACAATGACCATATACTTGGTCTGATCAACTGGTTTTCCAGATTCATCAGCATCTAAACCAACATTGGCAGTCATGGGAGTTTTCATGACATAATATCTCAAAATCCTTTTTAAGAAAATAAGGTGAATAGAGTTATTGAAATCTTTTGATTTTTACTGAAATAAAAGATCTTTTAATAAAATAGGTTACTGTAGTATAAGTGTATATATGCACAAGTGCAGCAGATAAACTAAGCTACACAATAAGAATATATCACAACATAAGCACAAAGAAAGAACTACACAGCCATACAAACAACACAAGAAATTTATAGTGGTTCCCCAAACTTGGGTACATCCACTCTTCTACCACCCTAGGTAGGAATCCCCTATAGGTTTTGATCAGGTGACTGCCACCAATGAGCTTTTGATCAGGTGCTCAAAAATCAATCCTCAAGTCTTTTGGTTTGGAGACTTGCAACCAGGAATAATTTTGAAGGGAATTAAAACCCTGTACAGAGGTGAGGATGAGAGAGTGATGGTGTTCTTCTCTTTCTCAAATACAACTGAGAGAAGACTAGTGGATTTGTGTTGTTGTCAAATCTCCCCCTGAGATCTTGACTGGTTCAGGAGTGAAAGCTTTGCAAAAGGGTGAGTAGGCCTTTTTGCTCTTCAGAGATCCTTGACTGATTTGAATAGCTTGTCACTTGAGATACCTGAAAGCAAAGAGAGAAAGGAAGGACTCTTGATGGTGATGGTTGTTCCTTCTTCTTCTCTTGAGAGCAGTAGATTTTCTGAGAATTTTTTTCACTTCACTTATGATGTCTGTAAGCTTTTTCCTGTGTGTTGCTTGTTGATAGCACACGAGTTTTTGTGTATCACTTTTCTTCTCTATTTTTCTTAGCTCTCAGTGACTGACTTTTCTTAGAGATCCTCCAATGATATCTGTAGCTTGGTCGAATTCAAAAATCTGCAATAAATGCTTAGCCGGAATCTCAGAAATGAAAACGGCAAGTATGCTGTCATATATTCTATTCTTTGTCTGTCCCGAGATATAAGTAGTTAATTCCATGAAGGATATTTGTAATCAATGCTGCCAGTAACGACTCAATTTATAAGATATAAGAGCATTGATTATCCAGGAAATTAACAGCTTATAGTAGTATAAGACAAGGAGACAGAAAAGGAAAGAATAAATGACAATATGCCTTACAGTTTTCGTCGACATGAGAACAGCTTTCGTCGACCTGAGAATGGCTTTCGTCGACCTGTGATTTCGTCGACCTGAGAATGGCTGTTCGTCGAGCTGAGATCCAAGATCGTCGAGCTGAGTCTGCAGTCTGGACTTAGAATATTTTCTGATGTTGAGTATTGAAGTATTGATCTTGGCGTTGAGTGAGATGTCCTCTGGCTTTGAGTGTTAGATCACCATTCTAGAGTTGAGTCGTTTAAGAGTCTTGTGTCATTGATAGCGTTGAGAGAATTGAGTGAACTTTGGCTCTGAATAAATTTTGGCATTGAGAGATCTTTGGCTTTGAGTGAACTGTGGCGCTGAGTCAATTTTGGCGCTGAGAACTGAAGTGTTAGTCGACCTGATGTTCTTAGTTCGTCGACTGAAGTTTGATAGAGGAGTTATTACTATGTTCAGAGATTGTCGAGCTGAGATCTTAGTTCGTCGAGCTCAGCTCAGAGAATTGTCTCTGGGTTAGTCGAGCTGAGCACGACGATCGTCGACCGGAGTTCGACGAACGCAGATCTCCTTTTTATTAAGCCTTGAACTTTCTAAGTCTTGAGTCTCTGGCAATGTTGGAGGCTGGTACTTTCTACTGTTGACTTTAAGAACATGGCCTAGACTCTAAAAACACATGACATTTGACCCTTCTATACAACATGGGTCACAACCTAAGAAGAGAACCTAACCCAAATCACCTAGGGGTTCCAACACTAACCGATACGGAGAGCGTGACACAGGTTTGGCACCTGGCACTAGCTCAATGGTGAAGTCGATCTCTCGCTGAGGTGGAACTCCAGGGAGAGCTTCAGGGAATACGTCAGGAAACTCAGATATAACTGGGATGCTGTCTATACCAGGCTTGGGATTCAAACCCTCCACTAAAGTAAGAAACAGCTCCACACCACTACGAACCACCTTAACCACCTGGAGAGCAGACATCAATGTCTTGCTCAACCCCTTCATGCCTGAGAATGTCATCTCACGATCTGTATCCAGTCCTAAACTAACCACCTTACGATTGCAATCAATGTACGCACGCTGCTCCGATAGCCAGTCCATTCCAAAGATCATATCGAACTCTACTATCGGCAGTAGCGATGCTCGCAAGTCATAATCGTGACTCCCAATCCCTACCTTTATGCAAAAAACTCTATCCGCGTGTATAGAGCACCTGCTAAGTAGCAGCACATCCAATTTGTCCCTATCCATCTAAGAAAGTACTCTGATGCGTGATACAAACTCTTCGGACAAAAAGGAATATGAAGCTCCCATAACGAATAGTGCTCTTGCCGGAAAAACAACGATCGATACAAAGCCTATCACCACCAGTCCTAAGCTAAAATGCATAAGGCAACAAGTATATAAAGCTAAACTGCTATTAATTTAAACCGTACTTGTCACCACGTTAGCCTGCTTCATGGCCTCCTGCTGGCCAAGGTTGTATCCTCTAGGCTTCCTCTCGGACTTCGGACATCCGCTCCAACAATCTCAGGCAAAGTGTCCCGGCTTCCCAAAGTTAAAACATATAATTGAGTCTCGCACAATGGTTGCTCCAGATTCAGTCTTCTTTGCCACTGGAATACCACTACGTTCCCTGACACTCTATCATATAAATGCTCCTGACATAGCTTTCTTTGTCTTCTGTGAACCATCCCGACAATCTCGGGCAAGGCGCCCTTCCTTGCCACAAGTATGACAAGCATAAGTAGCTTTGCTAGTAGATGTTCTAGCTCTCTTTTTCAGCATTCTGCAGTATGCAGCCTTTGTAGGACCTATAGAGTTCGGTACCCTACATACTAAAATCTTGCGGGCCTTCCCCAAATCTACTTCCAAAGATCTAGCTGACTCCACCAAGGCTCGGAATCCCAATAATTTTGTTCCTAGCAGTAGAACTCGTAACTCTCCACGCAGACCATTATAAAATCTATCGACCATCGACTGCTCGTTCTCCAACTCAAAGCCTGGGTAGCGTCTTATCATAAGAAACTCCTGGAAATATTCCTCAACTGAGTGTATATCCTACACTAAAAGCATGTTCAACTGCTGACCCGCTGGTCTTCTAAATGTCATTTTCTCCATCACACAACCCGACGTTGAAGCCACCTCAAGGACAAATGGTTGCACATTCCTTCCATGATGTGCATTAGTCACAGCGAACACCGCTTCAACTACCCTTCTTATGGTTTCAACAGAAGGAGGGGTCTCAGACACGTCGCTGGGTGCACCACTTTCCTCAGAAAGCGGTCATTCTGACTGCCCTACGCCACTCCTAGTCACCTATAGTCGTACAACACACCATTAAACGACCAAACAAAATTGCAAAAAGCAATTATAAGAACACGCAGGTTCCTCAAACATGTGTATTTTCATTCCTAAGTGGACATTCATGGGTTATTTTCATGTTATAACGATGACGCACATACATGTGCTCACCACCTCTTAAAAGAATTCTTCCATGAATTCCAATAAGCAAGAACAATGTCATAGTCTGATACCAAATTATAATACCCCCATCCGTCATATGGAATATAACAGAAGGTCCGGTCGGGGCCCCACGTCATATGCCATAGACAGTTAGTGGAGTTACGAATTAATACCAAATTACTACCAAAGGAACACACAACCTAACTCTGAGCATTCTAGTGGAAGCTTTTAAAATAGTTATAAGAACCCAAATACAATAGAATGAATGTCCACACTAACCCAAGGAACGAACGACAGCAAAATACAAAAAGTCTCGGCTTTAGGGCCTTACAAGTGTTTACTTAAACAATACATATTTTCCATACTTCGGCTCGCAAGCCGACCACAAATGAACATAATAAAGTAAACATTTTGCTTTGGCCTTCAAGGGCCAACACAGCATCAAGGGCTTCAGCCCACTACTTGCCACTAGGCTCACCTATTCCTGTATACGAACAAACCACCGAATGGTGGTAAAACAAAGCAATGGTCAGCTAAAGCTGACCAAATTATAACGATCCCACCCATTAATCGGGGCGGCGGTGCTCCTTCCCTACATTTTGTTAGTAAAACCAAACAAGATGGTGAAATTACAAATTAAACACACTCCACCACAGGCGTAGGAACACATGGCCAAACACCCCATACTCTTAGGGCATATTCTTGGTGAACTCGGTCCACCACCGCCCCTAGGACGGAAACATCGTGAGCAAATAAGTCTTTTTCAGCCGAAGCCTAAAACCCGCCCTCTATTCCATCGGCAAGTGCCATGTACCTTAGGTCTCTTTAACTGAACCACATAGAGTGGGTAAGGTTCCACTCAACCCGTTGCTCACACCGCCATGTCAGTTTAAGTCATCGGTGCGGATCAAGCTTCCCCGAATCCCGAATTAATGATCAAATAATAATACATAACCCATTTATGTACAAGGTTGGCTCTCAGGACACCAAGATGGTAGAAATGAGCTTCTGCCCAGTTTTTCGGGTGCACCTTGGAGTTAGTCCCTAAGGCTCCATATTGCAATCTACCACGTAGAAAACCTGCAAAAAAATGGCACGGAGTCTTCTCCGGCAATACAAGCATAATGAAAATATCACCGATCCATACCAACTTGTCTGAATAGGCTTCACACACCACGCCTACGTCCGTACTTCAATTCCAGACTCTAAATGCAAAATAATAAGGAAAAATCATATCTACCCGAAGGAATAACTCACACTCACCTCCCACTCATGGGAGAGAGTTTCCTATGCAAAAAGGAAGAGGACTTCACATGTCCAAGAAGAAAATCGTTACCCTAGAGGTTCGCTTCGGCGCCATGGAAAACTAGACAGATGAAAATCACCGCAATGGACTTGCCTCCGCGGATCTGGACTCGGCTCGCGATTCGGAGCTCCGAAGCTCCAACAATGGCAGGATTCCTCCTTCATCTTTCCCCTTTGATCTCCCCTCTCTCTACCTCTTAGAAAGAGAAATGGCCAAAAGAAATGAGGTCTAAACCCTAAATTCCCGAATATAACTCCTCAAGTAAGATTCTGGGCCATCAGATCATTCTTAAATAAAACGAAAGGCCCTAATTCACCTTTAAAATTGTCTTCCTGGGGCTGCACACGGCTTGTGACACGCCCGTATCACAGGCCGTGTCTCTCAGTAGTAAGAGAAATCGTCGATTTCAAAACAGGACACGACTTCTGACACGCCCGTATCAACCCTGGACACGCCCGTATCAAACCAGGACACGTCTGTGTCATAGGTCGTGTGCCTCAATCGACATAGAAACCATCACGCCCGAATAGGACACGACCCTATAACACGCTTGTGTAACAGGCCGTGTGCTAGGCATGACTTTGGACACACCCGTATCCCAGGTCATGTGCCTCAGTCGACAAACCTGGCAAACACAAAGCAGGACATGGCTTTAGACACGCTCGTGTCCCAGGACGTGTTGCAAACACAGAGCAGGACATGGCTTTGAAAATGCCCATGTCCCAGGCTGTTTTGCTCAGTCAACACAGCCCAACCATAACCGAGTTTTGGGGCTTTACACATGGACTCCTTCAGTCATTCCGATCAAATCTTTAAGGATATTTTCCAACTATTCGAGGTGCAACATCTGCGAAACTTTATGTGCACCAGAGTCAAACTCCCCGTCATGGAAATTAAGGAATGGGTCTATGCTGCAAAGATTCAAGACCCTACAACTATTACTAGATCAGTCACATGACATCAGGTTTCTCTAACTCCAAAAATTCTTTTTGAGGTTTTTGGTTTAGTTTATAGGGAAGATGATATTGAACTGTCTAGTTCAGAATTTGATATAATGCTAGAAAGGTTGGGTCATATACAAGTAAACCCTAACCATCTGTTGAAAAAGAATTTCTCTGTAGAGTATAAGTTTTTGGCCGATGTGGTCGGCATGGTTTTATTGGGCAAACATTCAGCCCAAGTTTATGTAACCAGGCACCAATTTATGTTGATGTGTGCTTTGGTTGATAAGAAAACCATTTACTGGGGAACAATATTATTTGATTCAATTTAAAAGAAGATTAATAAGAAAGATGTTAGTTATGATAGAATTCTGAGTATTTTCCTCCAAACAAAATGTCCAGAAGTTCTGGTTTCTTAGACTGTGCATATCAATGCATCCAAATGGATTACCTATGCTTTGTTTGGAAAGTGGGATAGGGTGATTCAAAAGCCATACAGGGATGAATCCTCCAGGGTACCTCTTGAAAACACAAGGGCTGTTTCAGCCACTCTCCAAACCCCAACAGAAGTTTCTGCTCCTCTTATTTATTCTCCTCAACCATCTCCACAACATTCTCCATTACCTTCTATATCTGAACAACTTCCATTATCAACTCCACTTGTTTATGACCATATTCCTCAGTCACCTATTCAGTCACCACCTACATCTCCATTACTCTCTTCTCCTCCTCACTTCTCTTTACTACACTCATCTCCACCACATCCACCTCAATCTTCTATATCTCGACCACTTTCACTCATCCAGGAAATAATTCTGGATGGCATTCCTACTGTCATTCTTCCATCATCCATTCCTGAAGCCTTCACAATCTATCAAATCTATGAAAACAGATCTGATCCCTCTTCTTCTACTCCCAATCCAACATCAACATTTGCTCAAAATCCTTCTGAGTTTATGTTTTTGGATTTTTCTTCAATTGCCTCAAATCTTATTGAATTTATCACTCTAACTCTCAAAAAGCTGATAGATAAATCTATAGCTCCTCTTGCATCTTCTATCTCTGATCTATCTTCTCAACTATCCTCTTCCTCCTTTATCCCTTCTTCTGGGGGCCTAGAGTCAGGTCTCCCTGGATCTAGGAAGTGGGGGATGTTTTATGAAGAAGCTCATGCAGTTCTAGCAGCAGAAACTCCAGTCAGCCCAACAGCAGTAATAGTTGTTATTCAGGATTCAGAAATGCTTACAGTTATTTCAGTTGAAGAAGCAGTAATTCCATAAGTTGTTACTGTTGGTGATGTCTCTATTCATCCCACAGTCAACTTATAATCTTTATTATCAGATTTTGATACTCTGTATAATAGTTTACTCCAGTTTTTGAGCTTGATTTTTCTAAGGCTATAGTATGTTATACTGCTCCAGTTAGTCCTTCAGTTCTGGAACAACTAAGGACTAGCTTTTCAGTTGTTTCCTCTATCATTTCTCCAGTTTCTCAATATTTAATTTTTTAAGATTCAATGGATATTATAGAGCAGGTTTCTTCCCCTCCTACCTTTACTTGGGATGAAACTCCAATGCCTAATTTTGATGATATTCTCTTTCAAGAAATGGAATAAGATGATGACAATATACATACACAAGTTAATACAGATATTGTTAATACTCAGCCAGAATTTCAAGTTCCCATTCAGTCTGATTTGCTTAAACAGTTAGATGATTTATATGATCATCCAGAGGATGAATCTGATGATGATGAAGAGTCAGATGACTCAAAAGATTCTATTTCAAAGAAAAGAAAATTCAAGAAAAAGAAGGCTCCAGCAAAGGTTGCTCCTAAACCTTCCTCTTCTGCTGATATCCCTTATTATATTTTGCATGGGATTACTCTCACTCCAGATCTCCCCAACTGGATGAGATTCTCTAAGAATGAACAAAATAATAGGAAAAAGATGAGGAGATACTCTTCACCTCCTAAAACTAGGAGAGGACCTCCTCCTCCTCCTCCTCCAGCAGTAGGAGAAGAAGGGAATGTTTCTCAGAGGCCTACTTCTTCTCATCATTCTAGACTTTCAAGGTCAGGTTCTCAAAGTAGTCAGCAATAGACAAAATAAACCAATCAGCTGTCAAGACAAAGTAGTTCACAACAATCAGATCAAGAAAAACCTCCTTCACCAGTCTATGATCCAGAAATGGACCCTAATTTCAGAATGGCTAGATTTAATTAGCTTGTTGCTCTATCTCAAATAAAGAAAGCTAAAGCAGAAGGAAAGGACACCTCTCAGTTCTCCACCAGGTCCTCTTATAGAAAGAAGGAGCTTGACAAGTATCCGATAAAAAACTTGTTCATTGTGGACAAGTACATGAGCTTGCATCCAGAGGCAGTTGTGTCAAGGACTACCTCTCTGAATATCATTGGATCCCAGGATTTGAAGATGAGTCAAAGAGAAGCTGCAGATCCTAATAGGAAGTTAATCTTTACTAAACCATCTTCAGATTCTCTCCCTGATGCTTCTAAGAAAGACAATTGATTTCTGATTTTATGTTCTTTAAACTGTGTTTATGTTTTTGTACTCTCAAAACACTTAATTTTATATCTGTTGAAAGTTTTTCTGCTAGATATTCTATGCTTTGTGTTTTTTCCTTTGTAAATAGTATCCTCACTTAAATAGGGGGAGATTGTTGGAACCCTATTACTTATTTGGGCTAGGCTCACTATCTTCTATTTAGGATGTTTATATTGACCCACTTTGTATAGTCTAGGGTCATAGGTTTTTTCCAGGGTTATTATATTAGAAGGAATTCCAGCAGAAATGCAGATCGACGATAGCAGAAATCAAATTTGACAAAAGCAGAGCTGCGTTAGATGAACGTCGATTTCAGCTCGACGAACTGAGAGTTCTGCCTCTGAGTTTAGCTCGACGAAAGCTGAGCTTCGTTCGACGAATTCTGATCTCAACTCTGCAGCTCAGCTTAATGATAACCAAGCTCTGTTCGACGAATGACATTTATTGTTCGACGAATTCCAAGCTCAGGTCGACGAAAGGTTTGTTGAGTTCGACGAATTCTTCGTAGTGTTAGGCAGTTATATTTATTTAGAGGTAGAATGTTTTCAAAGCTTTTATTCAGGCAGTTACACTCTGATAATTAATGCAGAATATTCTTAATGAATATAGCCATTCCAGGCAGCATTAATTATGGATCTATCACAGAGTTTATTCTAATCAATTTCCTAGGTAGTTACAAATCTCAAGGAATGCTTTAGCCATTTTAGAATTAATGAATTCAAATGTTTGAATTCCTCTTAGACATTCTATATATATTGACAGAAGTTTTCTGCCTCAGGGCTGGAGACTAGTAAGACTGTTACAGAGAATAAGATATTCTGCTTCAAGCTTCTTCCCGAAGAATAAATTTTCATTCTGAGATTCAACTTAAAATCTCTCAGAAACATTTTCTAGATAGATAAGTTTTTCAAAAAGGCCTACACCATAAAGAAAAGTCTCCCTCTCCTGATCATAATCTCTACACAAATCAGGGGGAGCCTTTTGCTTACAACATCCACTAGTATTCTCAGAGATTCTTGACAAAGAAGACATCATCACTTTTTAGTTTACTTCCTAAACTATGTATAGGGTTTTTAACTCCCTTCAAAAGTTATCTTTTGGTTTCTAAGTCTCCTGATCAAAAGACTTAAGTTTGGTTTTTGGGCACCTGATCAAAAGCTCAAAGGGTTGCTAGATCTCCTTTAAAAAATAGATCTTCTGGTGGCAGGGAACCTTATCAAAAACTTGTAGTGGATTCTTACTAGGGTGGTAGAAGAGTGGATCTACCCAGATTTATTGGGGAACCACTATAAATTTCCTTGTGTCGTCTGTGATTGTTATTCATTTTATTTGTGTGTTGTGATTTTTTCCTTTATATATATATTTATATCACTTACTTTAAATTCACTATAAAAATAAATTAAAGTTTTAATATACACTATTCACCCCACTCTAGTATAAAGTAGATCTATCCCTCACTTTCATATTATGAGGTAATCCTTCAACATAAGCCATGTCTGTGAATGAGACTATGCCAATTGAAATCATACCGTAGCCTTTAGTGATTCCCCTGTCTGACCCTGCAAAGATGACCTTTGAACCGTCTTCAACTGGGGTAAATTCTCGCAGTAGGCTTATTGTCCCAGTCATGTGCTTAGAGCATCCTTTGTACAAATACCAGATCAGAGTTTTGTTGGGCTTTGGACATACCTGCAACCATAAATCATTTTACCTTAGGAACCCAAACATATTTGGGTTCTTGGTTCCTTGTTAGTTTGATACCACTTGGAACATTAATGTTATGAGTGGTCAGTCTCGCACGATTAACTCGTGGAGTTTCAAAATTAGTAGGGTTAAACCAACAATCTACGCCAAAATAACAAATTTTGCTGCAACACCAACAGTCAAATCTATTATACCTTCTCTTGTATTCCTGCTTTACCTTTTGTATGATAGGTCTAGTAGGGGCTACAGACATAGAGGTGGAAGCCTCCAGATTACAACACACACAAGGCTTCTAAGTTACCATAACTATAGGCACATTTGTTTTGGCCTTTGGTGTCACAAAACACATTTTCTTCGCATTTAAACAATATATCAGAATAAGAGAAAACACACGTAATAATGTCACGCCGTGCAAGGGATAACTACAGGCGCTCAGGGAAGAACTCGAACCTAACACTTTATAAGAAATCCACAAGTTTATTATGAAGAAAACTATAATTTAAGTTAAGTTTTGATGGATGTATCCCTTGGATCAGTGGATCAACTAGTCCACAAGTGAAAATATGAATATACGCTGCGAAAAATACTTTGTTTATATAGATTAACATCCTATATGAGCATAAACATCAAAATAGGACAACTCATGATATGCATACCTCTAGGTTTAATACAAGTATAGAAAGAGCTTTTACGTAGTTAAAAATAGAATGACCTTGGCTTGAAATATGCTATAAATGAGATAATCAAAATGCTACTTTTATTCTTTAAATAAATAGTATGCAATCCTAACACAAAGCCTTCGTAGAGAACAAATAAAACTAACAAGTCATCCAGAAGAAACTAAGCAGCTAGCAAGTAACTTAATAGTATAAAACTCCAGTGGGTGTCAACAACCTGACACGAACCCACCAAAAAGGCATGTATGTCTGAACTAAAAACAACACTACCTCACAATGGTGAGGGAAAGACGACTGCCACAACTACTGAAAACCAGCAACCACAAACCCTAGTCGCTCAACCGGCTACTGCTCCAAACCTGAGACATTCCAAAGAAAAGAATACCTCAGCAAGAATATACAAGTGGCTGATGAGTCCATTTTATATACCTATTTTCGGACTCATCTGGGCTTGTTTTCCTTTGCTTGCACTTCACTTTTAGTTCATTATCGTATATGTTTCATCTTATCTTTATTTCCATAAGAAGTGCACATTTAGGCCCGTGGTTATATATTTTTGTGTTTTTGTTGTTTGTACTCCTTTTTTGTGATTACCTGGAATGTCTGCACATATCAGTGTTGGTGTAGGGGCCGTGTGCGTGTTCTGGGACTTTTTTGAAACAGGTATACTGCGCACGATCATCGGATCTAATGCGCACGACCACTGGTCGTGCGCCCCTGATCGTGCGCACTATTCTCCGTTTTCCAAGTTCTGCCTGGGATAATCGCACGACCACTGGACATAGTGCGCACGACCATCGGTCGTGCGCCACTGATCATGTGCATTGATTCCTCTTTTCCTGGAGTTCTGTCTTGGGTAATCGCACGACCATTGGAAATAGTGTGCACGACCACTGGCCGTGCGCCATTGCTCGTGCGCGTTACCCCAGTTCTTCTCTTTATTCTGCCATGCCAATACGCATGATCACTGGCCATAGTGCGCACGACCACTGGTCATGCGCTCGTGATTGTGCGCATTGTTCAATTCTGCTTTCTATAAATATCGCAGGTCCCGCCCTAATTCTGGATCGATAGATTTCTTCTGCCATTTTTTGTCTCTGACGAAGGGTTCCTCCATTTCCCTTCATCCTCCACCGTAGGGAGGGGCTCCGGACAAGCTTTCACTACCAAATCAAAGCCGGAGCATCCACTTGGCCTCCTCCATCATCTCTTGGGCTTATTTCAAGCTTCAACGCCATAGACATCAAGCAAAGGGAAGCTTGCAACTTTCTTCCGCTATCGTGACACGAAGAAGACGGGCCATTGGAAGGTGGTGACAACCCTTCTCTATCCCGGACGCAGTTGAGGACCAAGCTTGGACGCGGATTGACAACCCGGCGATTCCAACTGTGAATCCTCAGCAAGACTTCGGATATGGTCAATCACTTGCCTTGTTCTTCCTTTATTGTTGTTTATGTGTTGTTATAAACTTTATTTATAGATGATGTGCGCTTAGTTTGTAAAATGCTTGTATTAAATCATGTCTATGTGATTTTGTATTTCGTTATATTTGATTGAGGTGCGCCATATTCCATTCACCACCATCCACCCTTGGCGCACTAGCAATTGCTAGTGGCGTGCATTGTGAAGAGGTGCTCTCGACCCTCATTCCGTAAGCCTACTCGCCCATCCGCCTAGCGATTCGGTGTATAGCGGCCCGACTAGTCTTCTATCCCGCCTGGCGAAGCATCGCATAGCGACGTTGCATATGAGTAATTGTTAGAGTTTTACTTTCTTTTATCGCAACCATCAAAACCCCCATTTCATTATCTCCGACCTAAGGACTTCAATCTCAAGTCCTCCTCGAAATTAACTCCACCTTACTGTGTTACTTGAGAGATCGATACTTGGGAAAACTCGCCCATTTTATATTACTTGTGCGACCGATTCACTGCCGTGATCTTTAGAATCAAGTTTTTGGCGCCATTATCGGGGAACACAGTCGTGTGAGTTTCTGGAGAGGGAGACGTGAGAATGCTTTCCTTTTCCTTTGTAAATCGCTTTTGTTTTGTTCTATTTCGGTTTAGCTTGCCTTTTTCTTGTTTGTTTAGGAAACTGTAATAATATATTGTTGGATTTAGTAATTTGCACAATTTATTTTTAATCTGCTATTTCGACACCATGTGGTGATATTCGTATGTCCAATGTCGTTGGTGTGGAAAGTCCTCCCACGCTAGTCATGAATGCCCTACGAGAGATATTGAGCATAAGCCTCAACGCACAATGCATGGGATGTTGTATTCATACAGCCCTTCAAACACTATGCCCCGAGCTTATGGCCATTCGCCCTCGCCACATACACCATTATATTATTCCTCTCCAGCCCCACAAGGACCGCAGAGTACTAGGAGGAAGTGTTTGTATTGTCGTAGAACAGATCATGTCCTGAAGGATTGTGCCGAGTACCTCCGTGTTATGGAAGAGGATGATGAGCCGGACATCCGGATCATCCTGACTCCTACCCTTGGTGGCACACCTTCATCGTCTGGCTATGTGACCCTGTCATCTTCATGTTTGGAAGGGAATGATGCGAACTCAACCACCAGATGTGTGGCTGATCTAGGCTTTGACATGGCTGAGCCTATCTCTCCTGTGCATACATCTCCAAGTGTGGAGCCGATTCTTTGTGAGGAACCTGCGCTTGACTTTTATCCAAGCAAAGTTCCTCCGCCTTTTGTGCATTCTACTACAGTCGTCTCTGATGACATTTTTGACAATGCAAAACAAGTTGAGGCTTGTGATACATGGATTGTTTCCACTCCCATGGAGGAGGACAACCTTCCTAGTGTCGAGGATTCTATCTCGATACCAAAGGAGGAAGTCCAAGTCTTGGTGGAGGCCTCTATGGATCCTGTCGAGCCTTGTAGCATTGTCGATAATGCCGACGATATTTTTCTACCTCAGCCTTTGGGGAGAGAAATCGGGATCACTCCCCCGATTATTTCTTTATGTTCTTCGTCTCTTTTATTTCTTGACCCCCCTTATTTATCTGAGCCCGTGCAGGTTGAATCTCCACGGGTAAGTTGGGTTGACGTTGAGCCTTGTACTTAGGCTGTCGACGAGTGCATCCTCGTGTGTAAGGAGGTTCTTACCTCCTTCGCAGTGGAAGCCCCTGCCGTCACCTTCTCCCGCATCGAACTTGTGGTGGACGATACCTTGCTAGGCATGGATTTATTTTGTGGTAAGATGAGCGAGGACCAGTGCTCCTCCTCATCTTACTTCCTATTTCCTCTACTTGTGAGGAGTAGGTATGATTATTTAGGCAGAGGGGTAACTGCTCTATCTCCGTATCGGTACCCATTACCGCAACGGATATTAGGCTAGTTACCTGTTCATTTTTATTTTCACAGGCCCATTAGCTAGAACTGTACAGAATTTAATAAGTCGTGCTGGGATAACAATAACCCCAGTAGTTATCTTTCATTTTCTGTATTTTTATTTCCATGTCTATTTTAGTTTAGTATTCCTTTGTATTTTGTATAATTTTGTTTTGTTTTTGCAGAGCTCACCCCTGTAGGTATTCATGGAAACTACGTATTGGCGGGGTTGTGATTCTTCGTATGGCGGGCCTTCTTCTACTTTTCATGCGTCTTCTGGTATGCTCACTAGCTGAGCATTGGGTAACCTCTTCCCTTAGTCCTTTATGATTTTAATTTCCATATATTATGATGTGTTGTTTAGTTTAAGTCTGGGGGAGAGCATATGTTTGTTACCTTTTGCACGTGCATATTTCATGTGCATACTAGAAGCTTTTATTATTTTATTTTGATTAGTTAATTGCATTGCACACCACTGCACCCACATGAGCGCGTGCTTAGTTGTTAGCGTGCCGCGAGTTATACTCATGTCTTTGTTAGATTTGGGAAAATTATGGTGCTGGCTTAGGATTGTGAGATAGAGTAAAATATTGACCTTATTGTGCTCCTAGTCAACTGCTCTCGTTTCGTGTATAAATCCGAGTAGATTTAATTTTTCTGTATGCTTATAGTTTTATATTTCTCTATTTGCGTAAATTCTTTTTATTCTACTCAAAAGTTGGTGAATCCGGTGTGAATCAAATGGTAGTGTAGGGATGTGTGTAGCCGTCACTAGCCTCATTTTGCTCGAGTCGGGATGAAGGATTATCTTTCTCGGTGGCTAAGAACTTGCCCCAAGCTACTCTCGAAGCATTGGTACATGGTTAGTCTAGCGTGAGTGTGATGTAGGCCATCATTTTGGCCCGGTTGAGCTTTGTACCGTTCCTAACGTAATATCCTCGCTAGCCTAGTTGTGCCTACCCTTTCTTTTGATTCAGCTCCACCATGATTTCACCAAAGCCCCATAGCCTGTCCTAGTCGCACACCCAAGTCGAGCTTAGTGTTTTATATTTTCATGTTGGGTTGTGATGTGGTGTTATTATTTGTGAAAATGTGGAAGTGCTCCCAAGTTTTATCTGCTGAAATTATGAAAATAAAAAGATGAAAAATAAAAAAAAAGAGAAAAAAAATATATTTGTAAAACTAAGAAGAAGAAAAAGTTTTATTGAAAATCTTTTTGGAGATGTGATTGTATGTGGAGTAGGCGGTGCGCACACCCATATGTTAAAAGTTAAGTTTGGGGGTGTAGCATACTCTTTTGTATTGTGGTTAGCGGTTGGATTCTTTTGTTTTAGGATAGCTTATTTGGGTTAGGTGCTTAGCTTCCCTGTTTATCATTGTTTACCTCACCGTAACCCAAGCCCCATCTCTAATCCTAAAGTCCTACGGATTCACGCTTGAGTCGAACTAGTGTCATGGAGAGAGTGTGAACGGGCAAGCATATGGTCCCCGACATTGGTGGATTCCTTTGGAGGTGATCCTGAGCCCCGGTCTTTGGTAAAGCTCACCATAGTGGCCTGCCTACTTTATTCAAACGCGTGACCGGGTGATTCACCGTGATTCTACTTTTGAGTAGTAATAAAATTTTGATACGCATTGTGAAAAATATAAACAATTCTGCATACTTAGAAATTTTCTCTATTGTATTTTTACTCACGCGAGCATGCGATTTCGCATGGTACTCTGTTATTCAATTTCTTTGTTATTTAGTAACTTTCCCTATCTGCTTAGATTTTGTTTGCTCGGGACGCGCAAACAGTTAAGTCTGGGGGTGTGATGAGTCCATTTTATAAACCTATTTTCGGACTCTTCTGGGCTTATTTTCCTTTGCTTGCACTTCACTTTTAGTTTATTAACGTATATTTTTCATCTTATCTTTATTTCCATAGGAAGTGCACATTTAGGCCCGTGGTTGTGTATTTTTGTGCTTTTGTTGTTTGTACTCCTTTTTTGTGATTGTCTGGAATATCTGCACATATTAGTATTGGTGCAGGGGCCGTGTGCGTGTTCCGGGACTTTTTGGAAACAGTTATACTGCGCACGATCATCAGATCTAATGCGCACGACCACTGGTCGTTCGCCCCTGATCGTGCGCACTATTCTTCATTTTCCAGGTTCTGCTTGGGATAATCGCACGACCACTGGACATAGTGTGCACGACCACCGATCGTGCGCCACTGATCGTGTGCATTGATTCCTCTTTTCCTGGAGTTCTGTCTGGGGTAATCGCACGACCATTGGACATAGTGCACACAACCACTGGTCGTGCGCCATCGCTCATGCACGTTACCCTAGTTCTTCTCTTTATTCTGCCATGTCAATACGCACGATCACTGGCCATAGTGCGCACGACCACTGGTCGTGCACCCGTGATTGTACCCATTGTTCAATTCTGCTTTCTATAAATATCACAGGTCCCGCCCTAATTCCTGATCGATCGATTTCTTCCGCCATTTTTCGTCTCCGACGAAGGGTTCCGCCATTTCCCTTCATCCTCCACCGTAGGGAGGGGCTCCGGGCATGCTTTCACCGCCAAATCAAAGCCGGAGCATCCTCTCGGCCTCCTCCATCATCTCTTGGGCTTATTTCAAGCTTCAACGCCATAACCATCAAGCAAAGGGAAGCTTGCAACTTTCGTCCGCTATCGTGAAACGAAGAAGATGGGCCATTGGAAGGTGGTGACAGCCCTTCTCTATCTCGGACGCAGTTGAGGACTGAGCTTGGATGCGGATTGACAATCCGGCGATTCCAACCGTGAATCCTCAGCAAGAATTCGGATACGGTCGATCTCTTGCCTTGTTCTTCCTTTATTATTGTTTATGTGTTGTTGTAAACTTTATTTATAGATGATGTGCGCTTAGTTTGTAAAATGCTTGTATTAAATCATGTCTATGTGATTTTGTATTTCGTTATATTTGCTTGAGGTATGCCATATTCCATTCACCACCATCCACCCTTGTCGCACTAGCAATTACTAGTGGCGTGCGTTGCGAAGAGGTGCTCTTGACCCTCATTTCGCAAGCCTACTCGCCCATCCGCCTAGTGATTCGGTGCATAGCGGCTTGATTAGTCTTCCATCCCGCCTGGCGAAGCATCGCATAGCCGCATTGCATAGGAGTAGTTGTTAGAGTTTTACTTTCTTTTATCGCAACCATCAAAACCCCCATTTCGTTACCTCCGACCTAAGGACTTCAATCTCAAGTCCTCCTCGAAATTAACTCCACCTTATTGTGTTCCTTGAGAGATCGATACTTGGGAAAACTCGCCCATTTTATATTACTTGTGTGACCGGTTCACTGTCGTGATCTTTAGCATCAGTGGCAAAGAAAGATCAGTTTCAAATGAAAGTAAATTAGTCAAGGGTTACCAACCCAAACAGGAATAGCTGAAATGAAAACACCAGCACTCAACTATAAGGTAAAAAGTAAGAAAGAACTCACAAGGGATAGATATCCCAAGCTGCACCAAGTGCGATAAAGATCTATGCTTTATAAAACATTTATATAAGTATGTGTATATATACATAATAATGTCAAGCTCATCATAGAATGAGTATAATTACCAGAAAAATACGGCACCTGCGGTGGTGGGAACCTACCCAATACACCAACAGTAAAAACTTCATAAAGGCCCAAGGAAAGGTGGTCTCATTTATTGACACACCCATAACTGAGGAAAAATCGGCACCTGAGGTGGTGGGAACCTACCCAACACACCAACAATCACAAAACCACACCGGGTTAACCTACCAAGGACAAGATTCACAAAATAAGTTACTGTGGCGGTGGTACATTCTACTAACACCCATATCCCCAAATAGTCCAAACATTCACAAAACCTAAAAAAACCTCAACCCAAAAACATAGATTTACTCCAATGAAAATATGGAAGAAAGACACAAAATTTACCCTAAGGCCATACTATAGGAATTGGATTCAATATGGTAAGAAAATTCTAAGTCTGCACTCATTCGTCCAGTATACTCGACGAATACAGTGGACACTCGATGATTCATACTTAGCAAAATAAACTAACTTAACGATACTCGACGATTCGGTTAACATAACCTTGATACTCGACGAATCGTCGAAATTACCTAAGTCCACAGGAAAAAATTTTCGAGTACACTCGACTCACTTGATGCCAAAGCAGTCTCACTCGACACCTGGACTTAACTCCACGATTTTACTTTACTCAACGCCTTCTCTCGATGCCTAGCTGAGTTCAATCAGTGCACTCGACGCCCAAGACAGTAACACTCAAAGCACTCAATGCCATTTGGTTCACTCGACGCTCTCGACACCAAACTGATAATACTCGATGAATTCGTCGAGATTACACGACGCATTAGAATTAGTCTCATAGACCACTCGACGCTCTCAATGCCAAGTCAAATTCACTCAACGCCAAGACTGATACTCGATGAATTCGACGCCTAAACTCAACCTATGTAGAATCACTCAATGCCAAGGCTGATACTGGACGAATTCATCTTGAATACTCGACGAATACAATATCACTCAATGCTAAGGCTGATACTCAATGAATTCGTCGTGAATACTTGACGAATTTTTCTTAGTCCAAAACTCACACTTAACGAATTCTACTCTGGCCTATACGACGAATTTGAACTTAAGTTAACTGTCATATATGACGAATTCAACCTTAGACTAATAGTCATATGCTCGACGGGTTAACCTAGACTAACAGTCATATGCTCGACGGGTTAACCTAGACTAACAGTCATATGCTCGACGAAATTTACTTAGGCTAGCTGCCCTCTAATCGGCGGATGACCCTTAACCGAAAATCCAACACTACGCAATAGATCAGCCTTGTCCAAACCCTACACTACTCCTAATTGCTAAAGAGGGAAGAAAAGCAACATGAAACACACAAAGGAAGATATAGCAAGGGGAAGAAATCACCACTTGCCTAAAATCGCCCAAAATCCAGCCACGCAAGCGCTCCTCCTCCAGGATCTGGTCATAAGTACACCTAGGCAACAGTTCCTGAAACTTTTCGAGGCAAAAAAGTGTCAAAAACAAATTCCCTGTGCCCAAAAATTCAAGAAATAGGAAAAACTCACTGTACGAACGTAGATCTCGGCGAGAGCTATCCGAATCTACCCTTCGACAACGATTTCGTGCACCGGAGCTCCTACAATCGACGGTCGAAAGCTCTGCAATGACTGCCGCTTTCCCTTTTTTGCAAAACAGTTTGACGGCTTGGGAAGAAGATGATGAATAGAGTTTCTGTCTTGTCGCAAGGCTATTTATACTTATAATATATTATTATTATTATAATAAACATCCAAACTACCGAAAAATCCAATCAAATCCGATTTCCACGAAATTCACACCGAAGCTAAATATTGATGCTACGAATCCAACGGTGAAGTCAAAATCAAAATATGATAAACCAAACTCGGGTAAAAACTTCCCGATATCTAAAACACCAACTATCCCAAAAAGGCTCCACCGAGTTCCAAAACAAACCCGGCTCACAAGGGAAATCTCAAAAACACACAAGAAATTAGGCAAAATAATATTCGAAGTCAAAACCTCGGATACCAATGAGCAAAAGCCACGCTCCAGCAATGATACCTGCCAACTACGCGCCAATGTAACGCCCTAAAATCAAAAATACGCCACTAATGGAATTAAAATAAACATCAAAAATTCGGGGCGTTATTGCCACTCCCCCTAAAAGAAAGTTTCATGCCGAAACTTGATACATAACAGAATCTACTGTAGAAGGAAAATAACTAAGGGTTATTGAATAGAAACACTTACCAAAAGAAACTAGGAGAACAGATAAGGATGAGCCTCCCTCATAGCTGACTCCAACTCCCAAGTCGCGCACTCCACGTCTTGGTTTCGCCACAAAACTTTGACCATGGGTATTGTCTTTCTTCGCAACACTCGATCTTGAGTATCCAGAATGTGAACATGCATCTCAATATAAGAAAGGTTAGGCTGTAACTGGGGCACCGAATTGAGAACATTCCAGTCACTAAGCACACATTTCCGCAACTGGCTCACATGAAACACATTGTGCACACCAGGGAAATTTGCAGGCAAACCTAGCAAATAAGCTAACCCTCCGATGCATTCAATAACTTAGAAATGTCCTACATATTTGGGATCCAACTTGTTGTTCTTTCCAAACCTCTTAACACCAGACATTTGGGAAACCTTGAGAAAAACCATGTCCCTAACTGCAAATTCCAGATCAATCCTTCTCTAATTAGCATTCTTCTCATAATGCTCCTGAGCTATTTGAAGCTTCTCTCAAATATGCATCACAGAAGTATTCATCTCTTCCAAGGCTTCTAGACTCAATAACAGTCCTTCTCAAACTTCGACCCAAAATAAGGGAGTTCTGCAACGTCTCCCATAAAAAGCCTCAAAGGGGGTCATCTACAAGCTCTCCTAATAACTGTTATTATAGGCAAATCCCATCAATCTCAGCCGCTCGTCCCACGCTCCCCCGTGGTCTAAGATTTAACATCTTATCATATCTTCCACAATCTAATTTACTCTCTCCATTTGACCATTGGTCTGCGGATGATAAGCTGTTGAATATCTGAGGTCGGTAACCAATCCTTCCTGTAAAATTTTCCAAAAACAAGACATAAAGCGAGAATCTCGTTCTGACACAATACTAATAGGTACTCCATATAGTCTGACAACCTCATCCAAATATAACTCTGCTATTTTCTTCATGGAGTAATCAAAATGGCACGAAGTGAGCACACTTCGTTAGTCTGTCAACTATGACCCACACTGAATCTTTTACTCGAGAAGATCTCGACAAACCAGTAATAAAGTCCATAGAAATACTCTCCCACTTCTAACTTGGAATCTCTAAAGGCGTCAGCTTGCCACTAGGCATTCTATGATCTGCCTTAACATGTTTATAGGTGAAGCACTCAGACACAAACTTGGATATATCATTCTTCATTCCATACCACCAAACAATCTACTTCAGATCTCTATACATCTTGGTAGAACCAGGGTGGTAGGCAACACTAGAACCATGCACCTCACTGCAGAACTTAGCTCGAATATCCTCAACAACTGGGATACAATATCTACCGCGGTACTTCAAACTACCAGCATCATCGATTCAAAAGTCTGGTAATTCCACTTTCTCATTCCTACTACGAAGGTGAGTCAACTTAGGGTCGTCCTTTTGATGTAGCCTTTTAAGCGTAATCCATGAAAGCTATCCTACTTCCAAACTGCTTGATGAGTCTCTACTTTTGACCGAGATACCCATTAACAGAAACTCTTCCACCAAGGATTCCACCAAAATTCCAAAGATCTACGTGGTCTTTCTACTCAAGGAATCTTCTACCATATTAGCTTTGCCCGGATGATATTGGATCTCGACACCGTAATCCGTGACATATCTAACAATCTACGCTAGCGTAAATTTAATTCCTTTTGAGTGAAGACATACTTCAAACTCTTATGGTCCGTGTAAATCTTGCACAACGTGCCATACAACAGATGTCTCCATAACTTCAAGGCATAAATCACTGCTGCAAATTCCAAATCATGAGTTGGGTAGTTCCTTTCATGAATCTTTAATTGCCTCAACCCATACACAATTACCTTGCCTTCTTGTATCAAGACACATCCAAGCACGATGTGCGATGCATCCATATAAACAACATACTCCAATCCTTCGGTAGGCAAAGTCAATACTGGAGCAATGCACAATCTCTTTTTTAATTCCTGAAAAGCTTCATCGCACTTAACGCTCTAAACAAAAACTGCATTATTTTGTGTAAGCTTAGTCAGCGGCGCATATAACGAAGAGAATCCTTCCACAAACCTCTTATAATAGCTTGTCAACCCTAGGAAGCTTTTTATCTCTTTAGGTGTGATAGGTCTTTTCCAATCCATTACGACAGCTATCTTTTCGGGGTCAATAGAAATTCCATCCTTATTCACAACATGACCCAAAAAGGAAACCTGAGGTGTAACATCCCATTTCCGACTAGACCCCTAGGAGTCGGTCTGCCGTGACAGAACCCCCATAAACCCCAGAAATTGACAGTAACCGATCTAAAAATAGGTTGAGGCATGACGGCTAGTCGAAGACGCAATCCTCCAAAGTCCGTCGACCGAAATCCCGAGTCACAGGTTGGTCACGCTCGTGACCGTCCCGTCACGCCCGTGAATTCCTTCGATGGTCGACGAAATCAGGAAGATGATCACCGAGCTCAAAACTCATGTCACGGGTTGTTCAGTCCTGTGACAGGCCCGTCATGCCCATGACCTAGGGCGTGATGCCCCCACCGACCGTCGACCTCAGATCTACGAACGTCGACCGAAGAACACCTGTCACGCCCGTGACAAATGTGTCACGCCCGTGACATGGTGGGTGACCCATGAACTGACGCAAAAAAATCGGTCGTCGACTCGAGAACGACGAATGGACTAGTGTCACGCCCGTGACAAAGGCCGAAATGTCAGCCAGGCTAGAAATTACTTTAACACATGCCATAATTAACTCTGATTATGGGAAGTTACACCAGGAGTATTTATGGGCCGTTTCCTTCTCTAATTACTTAATAAAATGAGGAAGTGTTGGTCCAATAGGAAATCGCCACCTGGACACATCTTTTCATCTTCCACATTTTCCTCTCCCTCCACCATAACCGAAATACTATTAAGAGGAGAGCCTTTAAGGCCATAAATGCTTTACCCTTTCCCCTCCCCACTTGGTGATCTATAAAAGCCCCCTTAGAGCAAGATGAGAAGTTTACACTCTTGACCAAACGGATTAGAGTTGTTATTCTTGCTGTAGGAGAAGTTCGGCAACGCCACCACCGTGCCATGACAACCTGATGTTCATCTCGCCTCCAAACCGCGAACAAGGTCCTCCTCTACTTCTTCTTTTATGGGTAGATCTTAGGATCTTAGAAATGAAGTTCGTGCTCAACGGAGCCAGACCTATCTCGCGTTTTCATGAAAAAACCATGAAAAATATATTTTTCCCGCCGGAAACCGCCACCTCTGGCGGCCAAACCACCGTCGACCGATAGCCATCGCCTCGACGGAGGTGGTGGTGGTTGGACAGGGAAGTGACCGGACGGCCGGAGACGGATCGCGGAAGAGCTACAGGAAATATAAGTTTTCTGAGTTCAGGTTTTCGGGTTCTGTAGAAGATGAACAGTAAAAACATTTTTATAATATAAAAATTATGTATATAGTATATAAGGAAAAGATACATTAAATGGGCGCATTTTAATGCTGCAAAACGAGACACTTAGAGGCCGATTTAGGAAAAATAGCCAGTCACAAAAGTTGTAGCCCTTCAGGTCTAGATTAATTTAAAGTTAATTTCAACTCGTTTGAGTAAGTGGTTTGACCGCAGCACCCGTTTTAGTAGGGGCTATACCTAGAGTTGGGCAGAAACTAAAATGAATGCCCACTCTTCGTCCCTTGTCCAAATGACCTAAAATTTGGGCAGGGGGTTACCATTAGCCATACCCAAGGGCTATCCAAAAATGGGAATTTTTGGAGATACTTTTCCTAAGGTTTTTGTTTTAATTTAATAAAGTTAGAGTAATTTATTTAAGTGGCCAAATGACCTCCAAACCCTCCCAAGGTTTGGTGATTGGTCCCTGGCTATAAAACCTATCTCTATACAAAATTCCAACTCTTTTGGATGAGTTTTGGATAGGAAATTACTTATCCTTAACTAGGCATTAATAAGGCGTTTTTGAGTAAAAAGTGCACTAAGAGGTTGGAACGGTCAAATCACCTCAACAGAGGCTGATATTTTGACCACTGACTTAGAAGGGTTATTATAACCCACTTGGATAAAAATGGTGTGGTTTATGGTTGATTTACCCTAGGATCCAAACTCAAACCCTAAAGGGAGGGTTTTGAGGGTTGTGAAGGACATGGGGGCAAATGCCCTTGTATTGCCTTGAAATTCAGTGGAGTCGATGTTAGCATAATATAAATCATTTGGATGGAATCTCGGAGGATTTGTAGATAGGTAGATACCTCAAAACTCTAACCTTAGTTTTAGGGTAAAATCTTAAATAAGTAAAATCAGCCACTAAACATTATCTAAAAGCTGTGAAACTCGGGTAGAGTGAGTTTTGGAATGGGTAGAACCTATAGCAAATTTACTGGAATTTTATAGTGTTTATTTCTAGCACTTCATTTGTAAAGTTAGCTATTGCGTTAATTGATGTTTTAATTATTTAGAACTTTCTATTCATTGAAACCCCATGAAATCTTGAAGGTAAATGTTTTAGGTTAGAATGGTTGCTCCTGAATTTTTGTATAATTTGTAGTTGAGTAAGGATCTATTTGTTTGGGCATTTTGATACTCCGTTTTGGGCAAACGCCGCCAAAAGGAGGGTAAACAAATGAACCTCCGGCGGCGTTTGCTCCGTTTCCACCCGCCCACCTTGAGAAACGTCCCAAAAAGCTCCGTTTGGAGCAGCCACCTCCCTCCCCCGTTTCGAACACTCCGTTTCCACCCGCCGGATCGATCCGCCACCGCCGAACCAAATGAAGCATAAATCTAGTACTTCATTCACAAATGTTAAAAATGGATTTTATGGTTTAAAAATTAATTATGGATGATATTGCTGTTGAAAAATTATGAGACTTAGGAATTGAGATTTTAAGGCCATTATATGCTTGTATACATTTATTCATGATTTTTAAAATCTTAGTTACGACACTTTCTTTACAAGTCCACCTTATAAAGATTTTTTATAATTAATTTATTCAGAGATTAATATTTGCTGAAAAATTATGAATCTTGGCCAATGCTATTTTTATAATAGTATCTACATAGTATAATTAATTTATAATTTTTGGATTGATATTCTCTGTACTTGATTCATAAATAACGAAAGATAGAAAATATTGCTAAAATAGTTTAGTGCCTTTTTGATGATAGAAAAATTGTAATACTTTGTATTTACCATATTGAGATAACATAATATTTAAAATAATTTTGTTGGACATCTTGCATGAGTACTTAGGGTAGTTCATGTTCAAACCGGTAGCCCTTGGAATTTTTGAGAAAATTAATTAAATGCCAGATAAATTAGGAAAAATTATAATTTTCTGATTATAGGCTAATTATATCATGATATACCTCCAGTAAATAATTTAGGGCATTTGGATGAGTATTGGATCATTTTCTATCCGGTTTGACATATAGCATAGGATAGTCTGCAATTAGTAATTGATGTTAACAGTCATAGGATATGATGAGGCACAACGTTGGAGTTAGTTAATTTACTGAATTGGATGGATGTGAAAGTGTTCACCATATAAGAATGGGAAGGTTAGTGATAAGTGGTGTTGGCTAAAGTTAAGAGGTGCTCGGGTTCGACGAAAGATCGTCTTTCCCGAAGAGAGGAAGGTTAAAAATCACACTAGGTTAGTCTATCGTAACACGAGAAGGTAATGGGTAAGGGAATCAACCAATAATAATAAGTATCTTGTGAAAGGGAATGATGGGCGTAATCCCATCATAGTTCCTAGTGCCCCTTGAGAGCCCTTCATAGGGAATACCGGGGGCAGTCCTGGGTTAACGTAAACTATATTAACAAGCTGAAAAGAGTAACTTAGTAATTAGGGTTGCATATTTCACAAACACAGATAACACAGGAAGATAGTTGGGAGCTTCGGCTTGGATAGTTAAGAGACAGATGTTTTGGTCCGGGGAGTTTCGGCTCGATTGTTTGAGACGGACGTTTTAGTCCGGGGAGCTTCGGCTCGGTTTTTTTTGAATACGTTAAATTTGCATGTGCATAAAAGAAAAGAAAATTAAGGTGGTGGGTCTTCGGTATTGGAGGGTCGATGCACCGACGCCAATACGCTGACTCAGCAAATGTGGTTAGCACTTCGCCAACAAAAGTCCGGTGCGCCAGCTGGCAAGAGTACGTAGGAGTCCGCTTCGTGCACCAAGCGTTGAGGCGTACGATAGGTCTGATCGGTAGTGCTTTACTGGTTTAAAGATGGGCGAGGCCCAACCAACCTCTTCCGTCTGCCACTACGGAGGTATCCTGGGAGGTTACAGCTCCAGAAAGGGGGAACTAAAGGTCTGTGTGCATAGAGTCGGGTGTGTGTGTTGCACTTGCATGTTCCATCATACCCACTAGCATATCATAGCATAATCGATTCATTTAACCCCTGACACCTAAGGTATAAGTGGAATGGGACGCTTATACATTAGGACTTGCAAAACGACCCCTTGGTCTATAAGCTTGTGTGGGCAAGTTTATAAATTAAGGTCAATTTTGATATATATATATATATATATATATATATATATATATATACTGCTGTTTGATAACCGACACCCCAACGTATAAATTGGTATGGGACTTTTTATACGATGGGAGCCTTGTAGAAGACCCCTTGGCTTATGTGTTCTCACATAAGTGAAGGTTAATTTTCATATTTCATCTTATTGCCATTATTTATTATAGAATTGCTAGATTAGTTCTGCTGCCACCTATTTCTTTTGATTTAATCTCCACCTTCATGTCCTTCCCTTTCTTCCTCTCCGCTCGGCACTTAGGAGCCATGAGGGAAGGGTTAGGGGATGATAGGGCTTAGTATTTATGACTAACGGTTTTCGAACCACATCATTTTAGGGAATCGTTGAGCCCAGCACGAGGGAGCAGCCCTAGAGACCAGTGCGCTTGGAGTTCGGGCAGTCTAGCTCCGGAGTTCATACAGTCGGGACCGTGAGTCTCGACCTTGAGTAGATGTTCTATTTTTTGCTTCCGTATGAGTGATTTGTAGTGAGGACATGATGTACCGGGTATAAGCTCGTATTTTAGTACTCTGATATATTATTCTGTGGACACTCCGTTCGTGGAGATTTTTATTACTCTGATGTGATTTTATTGTGGATTTATGGCTAGAGTTTTACTACATCTTGTGTTTACTCTGCTATTGTTGTTTTTCTGTGATCGATTCGGCCGGCAGAATCGGCATTTTGCGGTAATGACCCTTCAAGGCGAGAAGGTGTCACCGCAAAGCGGCGGTTCTGGGCCTAAGACCACGGTGTAAAAAAAATGGGGTCTTACAAGTGGTATCAGAGCGAAACATCGATCGGAAAAAGGTAGCAGTCCACTAACCCTAGGTCACCCCCGCTCGAGTTTAGTTTGGGGACAAACTAAGCAGCGGAAGCAGTGGTGTTCTCATATGGGGATCGCATATAAATTGTCCATTTTTAGTAAAGATTGAACGTTTTCTCATTATGGATTTTGTTACGCAGCCTCCAGCACAGCCTATACCACAGGGTGTAGTTCAACAGACTCCAGATTTTGCACCACCTCCACCGGTCCCCACTCCTTTCCTTCAGCTATACATGGGGCAGACTCTTACAGCTATCTTTGAGGCCTTCCGGACTCAACAGGCTCCGGCTCTGTAGCCAAACCCGGGGGCCAACTGGTTGAGCATCTTCCGAGGACTTTCTCTCCCATCCTACTTAGGGACAGAGTCGGCAGTTCGGACAGAAGAGTGGCTGGATATTATGTACGAAATGCTGACCGGGATACGGTGCCCCTGGGAGGAGAGGGTGGCTTTGGTTGTCTCTTGTCTGGAGTCCCATGCCAAGAGGTGGTTGAAGACGCTGCTGGACACGATGTTTGCCGATAGGGAGGTTGCGAAAATTACCTGGGAAGAGTTCAGGGCCGCGCTGCTGGAGCATTTTGTTCCGCAGTTGGCCAGGGATGAGTTGGAGGAGCGGTTCTAACAGCTGAAGCAGGGCACCAGGATGGTGGTGGAGTACCATCGGGAGTTCTAACATTTGGCTCGATATGCAGATTCTTACCAGCTAGACGAAGCAGGGTAGATCAAGAGGTTCTATAAGAGCCTGAAAGAGGAGTTGAGGGAGGCCTTGTTGTTTGTATCCGACGGGCCTATCTCCCGGATTTTTGAGATGGCAAAGAGGATTGAGGCTGATTGACACACCACTCGGGGTCTGAAGCGGCAAGCGGAGGATCAGGTCCGGAGAGCCAGAAATGATCAGCGGCGAGGTGCTATACAAGATGGGAGAAGGACAGAGGACCAGCCTCGTCAGGAAGTGAGGCAGGAGCCGAGGGAGCAGGTGATATTGGCCCCTCAACCTCTTCGGATGCAGGAGATGCCGAGACCCGGGGGTATGGCGTATCCCCCACCAGAGTGTTTCCATTGTCATCAGATTGGGCACCTCCGGAGAAACTGCCCCATGAGGGGGGCACCACCTCCAACACCATAGGGTGGCCCACCTGCTCAGCATTTCGGAGGCCGAGGACGCGACCGAGGTCGTGGATACCAGGGTGGAGACCGCAGGCCAGAGGGACAGCAGATGTATGCATTGGGTATGGCTCAACCCCGGAACCCGGAACAAGTGATCACAGGTACGCTAGAATATTTTATGTGCTTTCATAAATAATTAGACTCTTGCTTTAGAAACTTCAAACTAGAAATGAAAACTATAGTTAGACTTCTAAGAGATTTGATTACCCCTAGACATAGTCACAGTCAACGGCAAGCCAGCCTACACCCTGTTTGACACCGGGGCTACGCATTCATTTGTTTCGACAAACTTTGCCAAGGAGATAGGAGCCGAACATCACTTCACAGGAATCCCTCGGAGAGTACGCCTCCCAGACGGCTCCGAGATGACATCATCGACAAAGTGTGACCTGGGAGTATGCATTGGAGGGAATATTTTCGAAACCTCGACAATGGTATTGGAAATGACGGGGTTTGATCTCATCTTGGGCATGAAGTGGCTGGAGTACCACTACGCCAGGATCGATTGTGCAAGGAGGCTAGTCTGGTTATGGCATACGGACACAGAAATTATCTTTCAAGGTATTAGACCTACCTCCCATATATCTATATTATCTGTGCAAGTCGTCAAGGCCTATTTACAGGGAGAGGAAGTCTACGAGGTGCTGTTTGAAATGACGGAGGCCACGGATTCTATATCGGATATCCCGGTGGTGCGGGATTTTGCGGACGTCTTCCAAGAAAAATTACCAGGATTACCCCCGCACAGGGAGCAGGATTTCCAGATACTGTTAGTGCTGGGGGCCAAGCCGACATCTAAGGCCCCTTACCAGATGGCCCCAAGGGAATTGACAGAATTTCGAAGCCAGCTTCAGGAGCTTGTGGAGCCGGATTTGTCCGGCCGAGCTCTTCACCATGGGGAGCTCCGGTATTGTTCGTCAAAAAGAAAGACGGGACACTCAGGTTGTGCATCGACTACCGAGCACTAAACCGACTGACAGTCTGAAATACCTATCTACTGCCAAGGATAGAACATCTGTTCGACCAGTTAGAGGGGGCACATTTATTTTCAAAATTAGATTTGAGGTCAGGCTACTACCAGCTTCATATTCGAGAGGAGGATATTCAGAAGACTGCTTTTAGTAGCAGATATGGATTGTTTGAGTTTACGGTGATGCCCTTCGGGCTCACGAATGCACCATCGGCATTCATGACCCTCATGAACCAGGTTTTCAAGGAGTATCTAGATGTGTTTGTCATTGTGTTTGTCGATGACATCCTCATCAACTCGAGAACGGAGGAGGAGCACACTCGCCATCTGGCACTGACCCTACAGAGACTACGGGAGAATCATTTATATGCAAAGTTCAGCAAATGTCAGTTCTGGTTGAAGGAGGTGGGCTTCCTATGCCATATTATCAGTGGAGCTAGGTTGGCAGTGGATCCGGCAAAGATTCAGGCAGTTCGGGATTGGCCGTAGTTGAAGACAGCCACCGACGTACGAAGTTTCCTAGGACTTGTCGATTATTACCGAACGTTCGTGGAGGGACTCTCTCGAATTGCCCTCCCACTCACATCTTTGACGAAGAAGGAGGTACCTTTCGTTTGGACCCTGTAGTGCCAGGTGGCTTTCTAGGAGCTGAAGGATCGACTCACCTCGGCTCCCATACTTGCTCTCCCCTCTGGGAGAGAAGGATTTCAGGTCTACACTGACGCTTCCTACCAGGGTATGAGAGCTGTACTGATGCAAAAGGGCCATGCGATTGCGTATGCGTCTCGCCAGTTGAAGAAGCACGAGCAGAACTACCCGGTGCACGACCTTGAGATGGGAGCAGTCATTTTTGCTTTGAAGTTCTGGCGCCACTATATTTATGGAGTCCACTGCGAAATCTACTCCGACCACAAGAACCTGAAATACGTGGACACGCGGAAGGAGCTGAATATCAGGCAGAGGCGCTGGGTGGAGTTCTTAGCGGATTACTAGTATGAGATGCACTACTATCCAGAGAAGGAAAACGTGGTGGCCAACGCATTGAATCGGAGAGCTTCCACTTCCGAAGCTGGGCCCCAGGTTATGTATATGGAGTTGGTGGGGAGATTGGAGGATATGCACATCACACTGGTGTCGTCCGAGGACCCCAAGCTTTACATGGAGTATTTAGCTGCGATGCGTGCTACAGACGATATCTGGGACCGAGTCAGAGATGGGCAGAGACGGGATGCCAAATTGGAGCCAATATTCTGGGCCTTGGAGAACGGTGCAGCAGGGGATTACACAATGAGGGACGGCGTTGTATGCTTTATAGGTCGGACTTATAAACCGGAAGGAGGCAAGGGCCATCGGCTCAAACATTGAAGAAGAATATCTATCATGTGCTCCTATTTTACAGAGCAGCACTTTACCTATTACTTCAGACAAAAATTTTCCTTGGATATTCATCCCTTTCCTTGCTAGAGTGCTTCCTATCTTTGTCGTTGGGGCCAATCCACACCGCATTAATTCCTCTGTAATCTTGGCAGATTCCAGGCAATCTTCTTGATTAATTTTTGACAAGTGAAATACTTTGACTAGTCTGCGGTGGTGATCTTGACCTTTGTTCCATTTACCTTAGACTTAATCTTCTCAGCATTAGAATCCAGATGGGCATTGGAGAAGAATTCTTGAACTTCACGTTTCCAAATATTTGATGGTTCTGAGAGAAGGAATTCCAATCCATCTTCTGTGATTAGGGATATTACCTCTTTAATTTCTTCAATCGCTGTGAGGAATCCATTACAATCAAGTTCGTATCCTTCGAAGATGTTAGCGTCAGCCTTGGGAGCCATTAGAGTGAAGAAATTGAGAAAGAGATGTGTCGACTAAAGGAATTCTAGGTCTCGATACTCAGGGAGCAAAAGTTCAAGAGATCAAGAAAGCGTAGTCGATTTTTACTCTCACACCCCTTTATAGTCAAATCTTCCCTGAAGTTGAAAGGGCGCGCTGTATTTAGACTATTCTAAATTTTTTTGGGTGAATACCTAGTGTCAACACAAGGAAAGTTGTCTGTCGAGATGTGTCGACTTAAGTCGACACAAGGATTATGTCTCTCGACACATAACTTAGGTTCTCAACACCCTTATGTCTCGACACTTATTTTAGTGTCTCGAAACTTTGCATTTATGCAGTGTCAACTCACATTCTAGTGTCTTGACACATTACTATTTATAGTGTCGACACACTTCCTGGTGTCTCGACACTTTTTCAACTTAGTCAAAATTTTGATTTCTGAAATGTAAATACTTGACATTTATCATGTCTTTCTTATTTATTTAGGTCAGTAGACTTTGTTACTTAACTTATATAATTTGAACAGTGATTTTTTTAGGTACCAATGAAAATGGTTATTTTATATTTAACATTCCTAGTTCAAACTTGAAGAAATTGAACTTGTTTTCATCTAAGGGTTTTGTGCATATGTCAGCAATTTGATTTTCAGTTGGAGTATAATGTAAACAGTTATTTCATTTTTCAACATGTTCTCTAAGAAAGTGATATCTGATTTCTATGTGTTTAGTTCTATCGTGAGAAATAGGATTATTAGCAATTGAGATTGCACTAGTAGAATCACAGTACATAACATATTTACTTAGCTGAATATTGTAGTCCAGGATTTGATGCTGAATCCATGACAACTGTGCACAACAGCTCCCAACTGATATATACTCAAACTTAGCTGTTGAAATAGCTACACTTGTTTTCTTTTTACTGCTCCAACTGATTAGTCTTCTCCCCAGAGATTGACTAGTTCCTTAAGTACTCTTTCTATCTTCTTTACATCCTGCAAAATCTGCATCTGTGTATCCAATTAGATCAAAATCAACATTCCTAGGATAACAAAGCCCAAGATTGGTTCTGCCCTTTAGGTATCTCAGTATTCTTTTAGCAGTAGTATTATGAGACTCTTTAGGGCATGCTTGGTACCTAACATAGACACATGTTGAAAATATGATATCTGGTCTACTAGCTGTCAAGTAAAGGAGTGATCCAATGATACCTTTATACAAGGATTCATCTACTAGTTTCCCAGATTCATCCTTGTATAGTGATACTAAAGAACACATTGGGGTTCTCATGGTAGAAGAATTTTCCATACCATATTTCTTAATCAACTCCTTTGTGAACTTAGACTGAGAGATGGATATACCATCTTCAGATTGTCTAACTTGGAATCCCAAGAAGAACATCAGCTCACCCATATTGTTCATTTCAAACTTGTCAAGCATAAGCTTGGCAAATTTTTTACATAGCAGCTCATTAGTAGAACCAAAAATTATGTCATCTACATAAATCTAAACTAGGATACTTGAACATTTGATATTCCTTAGGAATATTGTCGTATCTATCTTCCCTCTATAGAACTTGTTCTCTATGAGAAAGGTAGACAGGGTCACATACCAGGCTCTAGGTGCCTGTTTAAACCCATACAATGCTTTATGTAATCCGAAGACATTATAGTTAAGTTTAGGATTTACAAAACCTGGTGGTTGTTCTACATAGACCTCTTCCTTCAATGTACCATTTAGCAATGCAGATTTAACATCCATCTGGTATACTTTATATCCTTCATAAGTTGCATGTCCTAAAAATAATCTAATGGCTTCTAGCCTAGCTACAGGTGCAAAGGTTTGGTCAAAGTCTATTCCTTCCTCTGTTCTATACCCCTTAGCCACAAGTCTTGCCTTATTTTTAACTATAACTCCATTCTCATCTAATTTATTCCTATATATCAACTTAGTTCCTATAATATTGTGATTTTTAGGTCTAGGAACTAGACTCCAGACCTTACATCTCTCAAATTGATTAAGCTCCTCTTGCATTGCCATAATCTAGTTGGGGTCTGAATTGGATTCTTCATACTTCTTAGGTTCCATCTGAGAGAGAAAGCTCGAGAATAGAACCTCATCATGATGTCTACTCCTAGTAGTCACTCCTAGCCTGGCATCACCTATTATTTGATCAATAGGAGGATCTCTAAGGTGTCTAACAGCTACAGTAAGATTCCTACCATCACCTTGATCTTCAGCTGGAGAAGGATGAATCTCTTCCTCCCCCTGAGCAATTATTGTGTATTCTATAGGAACTATAGCATTTTTTATAGCCTCTAATTCTATATTAGATGAATCTCCTATATTTAACTTTTCCCTCTTAGAGTTAACATCTCTTAGACTAGAACTGTTAGATAGTTTATTATGTAAGACTGAAGTTTCATCAAAAACAACATTAATTGATTCTTCTACCACTTAATGTTTCAAGTTATAGATCCTATATGCCTTGCTATGATTACTATAGCCTACAAAAATACCTTCATAGAACTTCTCTGAAAACTTAGTTAGATAAGTCTTCCCATTATCTAAGACATATCACTTACTTCCAAAGATTTTGAAATAAGATAGACTTGGTTTTCTGTCTTTCATTAGTTCATAGGGAGTCTTATTGTGACTTTTATTGATCAAGGCCTTATTCTGAACATAACATGCATTGTTTATAGCCTCATCCCAAAAAATTTCATGGAGAGATGTGTCACTTAGCATAGTTCTAGCAGCCTCAATGAGAGTTCTATTTTTCCTCTCAGCAACCCCATTTTGCTGGGGAGTTCTAGGAGAGGAGAATTCTTGAATGATCCCTTGTTCTTTACATAAATTTATCATTTTTTCAGATTGAAATTATGTGTCATGGTTACTTCTTAATTTGGCCACAGAACAACCCTATTCATTTTGAATTTGTTTGACAAAATCTACAAGAATGTCTAGAGTTTCAGACTTTTTCCTTAGGATGAATACCCAAACAAATTTAGAGTGATCATCTACAATCACATAGGTGTAAGAATTCCTACCTAAACTAAGAATTTGTATAGGACTAAATAGGTCCATATGAAGTAAGTACAGACACCTCTCAGTGTCTTTGGACTGAATGCTCTTAAAGGAGACTTTTGTCTGTTTGAATCTTTGACATGTAGAACACTTGCCTTCTTTGGAGCATTTTAGCTGGGGTCCATTTCTAACTAAGTCCATGGAAAACAACTTGCTCATAGCTCTATAATTTAAGTGAGCTAGACTCTTTTGCCATTGCACACACAAAGAGTCTTTCTCACTTGTTACTAGGCATACAGGAGAATCCTCATTTATACTTAAAAAATTTAGACAATAAATGTTGCCACTCCTAGTGCCTGATAAGATGATCTCTTGATCACGCGCATTCCTTATCAGACACTTATCATTGTGGAATATGATTTCAAAACCTATATCACAAAGCTGACGTATGCTTATCAGAATGTGGTTCAATCCTTCCACATAAGCCACTTTTGTGATAGTCACTAGACTATTAGAAATTTTACCATATGCCTTGGTGAGTCCTTTTTCTGAACCTCCAAATATTACTTTTGGTCCATCATTTACTGAATCAAGTCCCTTAGCATACTTCTTGTTCCAGTCATGTGCCTGGAATAGCCATTGTCCAAGTACCATATTGGCATTTCTGTGGTACTTGGATCCACTTACAATCACAGAATTAATTAACCTTAGGCACCCAAATAGTTTTGGGTCCTTGGTTCCTATTAGACTTAGCTGTGTGAAGCACACCATGCTTTCTGAATAGATGAGTCTGTGACTTAAATGAGGGTGATGTTAGATTGTACCAACAATCTAAGACAAAATGCCCAACCTTCCCACAACACCAACTTTCAAATTTGTTATATCTTCTCTTAGGCTGCACCTTTAAAGTTATACTTCTAGGAAACTTAGAGTTGATATTCAGATTCCATGGTAGAGGTGCAACATTTACACTCCTATCTTTCAGGTTTAAGTGTTGTGCACTGGGACCAGATCCAAGAATTACTTGGATCCTTGGATTGATCACTCCTTATGGTGGTTTGTAGGCCTTATAGCCATTAGATTTTTGTCCTTCCATGCAAGTCTCTTTATTAACCTTGTTGGTGGTGCACTCATAACTCATGTGTCTAGGAAAACATGATCCCTTGCATCTATTAGAAGTCAGATGCTTGGATGGTTTCTTAGCTGGACCCATTGGAGGTCTTGGGTATCCTTATGTTGGCATCAAGAACTGACACATTCATAGGTTTGAAAGGTCCTTCCAATACTATGATGTATATTCTTGGTTTTGCAGCCTCTATGAAGAGTCTAACCCTTTTCTTCTAAATCCCAAAGTTTTCTTTAGAGCAGACTGGGAGTTTGATGGATTGGTTTTCTCTTTGAGCCATGATTTGATCTCTGTTAATCCTTAGGATTCTCACTACGCTATTATGCCTTTATAGTGAACCTCCCTCTGATACCAATTATAAAGTGTTTGTTTAGGATAGAGAGTGACCTAGTGGGGGTGAATAGGTCCAATTCAAATCTTGGCTACTTTTGAATCAGAGAAATTTCCAAGTGTGTTTATTAACATAGACACAACATTTAAGAACATTGTTGATCTACCAAATATAGCACAAATCTAAGCTTACCAATCACAACCCAAATCTAATTTTAATAATCACAACACACATCTAATTTTAATAATCACAGCATGCATCAGACCACAACACAGCACAACATTTTTATAGTGGTTCCCCAATTTATGGGTACATCCACTTTCCCCCTTCGCCTATCTAGCAATGAGCCAGATTCTGCCAAACTTCTTTCTTTTCCTCAGATCCCCAGATCTTACACCTCAGAGCCCAGCTGGCTCCTACAAATCAGACAAAGTAATGTCCTACCTCAGATCCTCAAGATCTTACAACTTAGATTCCTCTTCAAGAACCCTACCTTAGAATGATCCTCAACTCTTACTCCTTAGGCAAACCCTTGCCCTATAACCTCAGAACCTTTCATTTCCTACAGCTCAGAGAAATACCCCTTCTCCTACCTCAGGCACACATCCTTACCTCAGCCTTTATAATTTAGGCTTACAACTCAGAGATATCAATCTCCTACAACTCAGATCTATTGATATATCTTACAAATTGATATTACAAAAAGAATTTGAGTTTTGAAATGTCACCCAGGAAAAAAGAGACTGGTGACTTCTTCTTGATCAGATCTTAATGTGTAAACTTCTCCCTTAATCCTAGTTGTGGAGAAAATGATTCAACCCTTCTTAGATTTTTCAAAGCTTCTTGAAGGAGAAGATAGGGTTGAACTAGGCTGGAGAAGATTGAAGATGATCTATGATCTGCCTCCTCTCCACCTTCAGAATTCTATTGAAATTTTCTGACAGACTTAGATGAGAAGAATGATTATTGTTGTCTCTTATTTTCTGCTGTGTTGGTGTCCTTATATAGGCTTTGGCAAGAGTGACCAGATGCCCCGGTTAATCCACTGACATCTGATAGTTCTGATAGTTGTCAGAACTTCAGGCTTTGAATTCTGGAGTTAGAAGATTTTTTGTCTGGGAGCTTCTGTATGAAGGTGTTGACATCAGTTCTGAGTGCTGACACTTCTGTACTTAAATTATATCGACACAAGTCCTGGGTGTCAACACTTCTCTTATAGGTATGTCAACACTAATAGAGTGTGTCGACACTGCCAGCTTCTTGTCTCAACACAACTTATATCAAATGTTTTGACACTAGTCCTGAGTGTCGACACAGCTAGTTTCCATTCTCAATATAACTTCTATAAAATGTGTCGACACTAGTCCTGAGTGTGGACACAGCTTGCTTCTAGTCTCGACATAACTTGTGTAGAATGTGTCAACACTAGTCCTAAGTGTCGACACAACTTGCTTTATGTCTCGACACTACTTGAATAAGGGTTTCGACACTAACCCTGAGTGTCAACACTAGTCCTGAGTGTCGACACAGCTTGCTTCCTGTCTCGACCCTACTTGAATAAGGGTGTCAACACTAGTCCTGAGTGTCTACACAGCTTGCTTCCTATCTCAACACTTCTTGAATAAGGGTATAGACACTAGTCCTGAGTGTCGACACAGCTTGCTTTCTTGTCTCAGCGGAACTCCACTGTTCTGAGGAGCTAAATGCAGACCAAAGGGCATCTCGGTAATTTCACCTCTGGATTACGCTGGGCGGAAACCCTTCTGTTATTATTTAGGCCTTCCGCCTGCCCTTAGCCGTAAATACTCCTGGCTGCCCCTGTAAGAAACTTATGCACAAGTCGTGATGCGTTTAGAGCGTCGAGTGGCGAGGCGTAACTCAACGCTAAGAATTAAAAAGGCATTGAGTGACAGAGCCTAACTCAATGCTAGGAGCTAAAGGGATCCCGCTCGCATAGACGCAAGCCTTCCCGCATGCCCTAGGTGGGAACCATTTCCTTATTTATTTATCTGAATAGTTTTTAGCCAAAAGCTAGCCCAAGGCTAGCCCAATCTTGGTCTTTTGGGTCTCTAGGTCCTACTCAGCGAATATGGGGTTGTACATTATTAGGCTTAAAATTTCATATCCTTAATATGATCATATTTTCCAAAAAGATGTTTATTTTAAGATTTCTTATCATATTTTTATATGCCTACTACTTGTGCCTAATCATGCATATTCACTCTCTCAAAAAGTGGTAAACTATGTGTATTAAGCGGTATTATGTGCTTAAGAAGTGCTATTTTTCTATTTTATTCAATCATGCATATATTTTGCTCAATAAGTGATAGAGAGTTATCTATGATCTTGCTCATTGCATCCCATTTTTCTTATCTAACATAGACCTTTTAAAATTCTTATTGTATTCACTCACCTCCACCCTCCTTCTATTCTACTAAAAGGGGGAGAACATCGTGCATGAATTTCTCAATTTATGGGGAGTACATTACATTTTTTATATAAAGCATCTATGTAGGGGGAGTATTCATAGGACATTGATACTTTACTGATGCTCGATCATGGTAATTATCTTAACAAGTGGTAATATGTTTTTGTTTTTTCATAAGTGGCGGCATATATTAATCAATCGATGGTACCCCACAAATATTTATTTTCTACCGAGAAAAATTCTACTTGTTAATACATTCTATACCACCATCTTTTGATAATACCAAAAGGGGAAGATTGAAATTGAAGAGATATGTAATTTAGGAAGAGTACAAATTAAGAAGAATGCATTGAACGCTTATAAATTACTATAAACACAGACACCATTATTTATGCCTCATTTCTTTATAGTGGATTTGTTATTATCAAAAGTAGGAGTTTGTTGAAACATGCATCTGCATCTCTAGGTTTGAGAATAACAAATCCAAGTGTGTATTTGATCAAGTTTTGTTGTGTGTTTATAGTGTGTTGGTATGATTTGAGTGTTCATGAGTTTATTCTTTATTAAGGAGACCTCGTATAGGGGAAGCACACCTGTAGGGGGAGCGCACCAGTAGGGGTAGTCATGTTACCTATAGGGGAGTTGTATTGATTAATTCATCATGCTATATTTCATGCTTGCTAATAGGATTACACTATACCTTATTATTATTATTTATATCTCATGAATGAGATTTGATATTATTAAAAGGGGGAGTCTGTTGGAACCTATGGTCCTTATCTCTTTGGTTTGACAATATCAAATCGCGAGTTATATTTGATCATACTTGTGTTGGGTATAGTGTGCAGGTTTCCAGGTACAAAAAGACCATAAAAATCAACTTCTGCGACCTACCGCTGCGTGTTGGCACTATCGCCCGAGTTAGTGTGGATTTATTTCTGGACAAGCTCTCTGGCACCTACTGCGTGGTGTTAGGTCTACTGGTCCACGCTAGCTCGAAACCACTGAGAAATAGTTACCACTTGGCACTAGCATCGTATAGTGTCGCGGTATCATAAAAGAGGAAAAATATTTTATTTTGATATTTTTCCAAATCTGCTGGACAGCTATCACCATCGCACGAATCGACCTACCGTCGAGCACTAGTCCTAATACCGACAGTAGCGTATTTTTTCAAGACGTATAAAAGAACGTGTTTCTTTTCCTAGAGAATAAATGAAGGAGAATATTTCATTTTAGGGTTCTACCACCATCTGGAGGAGGACGAACTTTCATCTTCGTTAAAGGAAAAGCACTATTTCTTCCTTCCATTTGTGATCAAAGAACTCTGAAGGATGAAAACTTCAACGACCATCAACAACTGATCGATTACAATAGGAATGATATTCAAGAGCATCGATCACGCACCGTTCTTCAAAGGTTTTCTACTTTCGGGGGAGAAATAATTTTAAACTCTTTATACTTTATTATGTTTTTTCTTTTATTCTATCTGATCTGTGTTTTAGGTAAATTGACCTGGGAGGTCTTCAGATTCTTGGGAGGAATATGATGGAAATCGACCTAGGAGGTCATTAGATTCCTAGGAGGAATCTACAGTAAGTCATCTTGGGAGGACGTCTAGATCTAGGAGATCTAGTGGGGCTCTATGACCCTTCCGGGGAGGAAGGTGAAGAGCCGGCTCGTTAATCATCTTGGGAAGAAGAGTGAGAGCCAATTGGTCCTGGGAGGGTCGGTATAGAAACCAAAATAAGATTGTATTCATCGCCTCTGGTCTCCATCGTCACAGAGATCCAGTTTTTCTATTGTAAATAACTGTTCTTATTTTAAATAACATTATATTTTGTTTATTTAATTTCAGAATCATGGTTGTATGTTACTAGAGGTTTGAGTGTTGTGTGGGAAATCAAAAAATAAAGATTTACAAGAGAATCAATCTCTGTGACCTACTGCCCCGCAGTAGCGCCCAGAACTTATTTTCTTGGAAAATTTTGTTTTAACTTCGAGCAATCTTTGAAAACCTTATTCACCCCCCTAAGGTTGGCCATCAGATCTAATAGAAGGGTTACAACACGGCCTTGTATGTATAAGCCAACTATGTGACTTAGGTTATGTCATTGAATTCCAAAATGATAAGTGATTGATTAAGAAGTCAAGTGACTTAGAGGTTATTCTCTCAGGCAGTAGGAGTGGAAATGTTTATTGTTTGGATTACTTTTGTAATTATTCCTCTACTTATGTGTGTCTTGTAGCTAAGGAGAATGAGTCCCTTTGTGTTCAATGATACAAGAGACTTGCTCATATTAAGTACAAGACAATTAACAAATTATTTTTAGAAAATATAGTTAGAGATTCTCCTAAGTTAATTTTTATTAAAAAGGGTCCCTATCATACATGCCAAATGGGCAATAAAACAAGTATCTCTTTTAAGAGCATTGGCTCCAAAGACTCTATAAGATATCTTTATCTATTGCATATGGACTTGTTTGGTCCTTTGCCAACTTAGAGCTTAGGAGGGAAGCAGTATACCTTTGTGAGTGTTGATGATCACTCAAGGTTTACATGGGTATCTTCCTTAGAAAGAAGTTTGATACCTTGGATATCTTCATGAATTTGTTAAGGTAATCCATAATGAGATGAGATGCACAGTAGTCAAATTGAGAAGTGACCATGGTACATAATTCCAATAAGGGTCCATGATAAAGTTCAGTGAAGAACTTAGTATCACCCAGGAATTCTCTTCTCTTAGAACCCCACAATAAAATGGGGTGGCTGAGAGAAAGAATATGACTTTGATTGAGGTTGGCAGAACCATGATCAGTGATTTCTCACTTCTAGAATATTTTTAGGCTGAGGCAATCAATAATGCATATCATGTTCTGAATAAGGCTTCAATTAACAAAGTCCATGGTAAGACACCCTATGAACTCATGAAGGATAGAAAACCAACTATTTCATATTTTTTAATCTTTTGGTGCAAATGTTTCATTTTAAATAATGGAAAGCCACATTTGACTAAGTTTGCTGAAAAATGCTCTATGAGAATACTGGTTAGATATAGCACCCACAGTAGAGTATATAGGGTATTCAATAATAAGACCCAAGTTGTAGAAGAATATATGCATGTTATTTTTGATGAGACTAGCCTTTTATATAAAGGTTGGTCTAGTGTGCCTCATGATGTAGGTTCAGCACCTAACATAGAAGATTTGTCCATTCAAGACAAGCCTAGTTCAAGCATGAGTACCTCTGAAATTAACGTGCTCTGTAAAAAAATACAACTAGCTAAAAACATTTCTAAAGAACAGCAAGGTGCCAACAGATTGCCTGCTGCAACCAGGAATATGAGAGATCATCCTAGAACTCTCATTATTGGAGATCCTAAATAGGGTGTCACCACTAGAAGCAGAATTCACAATGAACCTCTTTTCTTGAGCTTCTTATCCTAGGTGGAGCCTAAGAAGTTTGAAGATGCAAACAAGGATCCATTTTGGATCAATGCCATGTAAGAAGAACTCCAGTAATTCAAGAGATGCAAGGTCTGAAAGTTGGTGCCAAAGCCACAAGGACACAACATTATTTACACCAAATTGATCTTCAAGAATAAGATGGATGAACATGGAGTGATAGTAAAGAACAAGGCCATATTAATTGCCAAGGGATACAGACAAGAGGAGGGAATTTACTTTGACAAGACTTATTGCCTCAGTAGCAAGACTAGAGGCCATACGGATGTTCCTAGCTTATCCAGCATTCAAAGGGTTCAAAGTCAACCAAATGGATGTAGAATTTTTCTTCCTCAATGGTAATCCGAAGGAAGAGATATATGTGGAGCAACGCTCAGGTTTTGTGCACCTAACTCTAACCTCTAATGTTTATTTTCTTAAAAAACTTTGTATGGGTTAAAACAGGCCCCTAGGGCTTGGTATGAAACCTTGTTGACCTTTATCATTAAGCTAAGTTCTTAAGGGGAAATATATACATCATATTATTCCTAATGGAATCAAAGGGCAAGTGTCTCTTAGTCCAAATTTATGTTGATGACATGATCTTTGGGTCTACTAATTACAACCTTTGCAAAAGGTTTGCCAACCTTATGGAATGAGAGTTTGAAATGAGCAGTATGGGGAGCTCAAGTACTTTCTAGGTCTCCAAGTGAAACAATTTGATGAGGGGATATTCATCTCTCAGACCAAGTACACTAGGGAACTTATTAAGAAGTTTGGGTTGGAATTAGCATCCACCATGATAACTCTCATGGGGTCAAATGTATCCTTGGATAAGGATGAGTAGGAGAAACCTTTTGATGAATCCATATACAGGTGTATCATTGGATCCCTATTATATTTAACTATTAGTATACCTGACATTATATATGCAACATGTGTTTATGATAGGTACCTGACATTACTTAAGGAATCTCATTACACAGCCGCAAAGAGGATTTTGAGATACATCAAGGGCAGCCAACATATTGGCCTGTGGTACCCTAGGAATAATGATTTTGAACTAACTGGTTATTCAGATGCAAATTTGCAAGATGCAAAGAAGACAGGAAAAGTACAAGTGATACTTGTCAATTCCTAGGAAGGAGATTGATCTCCTAGAGCAGCAAGATGCAGACTAGCGTGGCCATATACATTGTTAAGTCTGAATACATTTCTGCAGGCAGCTTATATGACTAATTACTGTGGATTCAACATCATCTGAAGGGTTATAACCTTAAGGTGAGTAAAACCCCCTTAATGTGTGACTCATCTAGTGTTATTTTCATTGCCAAGAATCCTTTCTCACATAGCAGGACTAAGCACATAAAAATAAGGTATCATTTCATTAGAGAACATGTTGAGTGTGAAGATATCTATCTTGAATTTGTCCCCACTGACAAGCATGTAGCAGATATCATTACAAAGCCACTGGATGAGGTTAAGTTTTCTTCATTTAAATTTAAGCTAGGTATGTTACATATAAAATAGCTTATTTGTCATCATTTTTGCTCCTAATTATAAATTTCTATAATATTATTTACCATTATCTAACTAGGTGACAATAACTAGCTAGGAAATTTATTTAAGGGATTTAGCTGAGAAATCTAGCTAAGCAAGCTCAGCTATTTGGTGAAAATCGTGGAGGAAACACTCAATGGTATTCAAATATGTCTTTATTCACATTAATATCCGCTGAGACAATGCTCACCGGTATAAATTCTAGTCTCAACGATACCGCTGAGATGGTTTTCTATGGCTGCAGATGATCTTTCTCAGCCATTGGTTCTTTTTTTTCACCCAATAACATGTCACTTCAAATCCCATTTAATTTCAATTAAATAAATTTATAATTAATAGTATATATAACTCTAAGTAAACTAAGGCCTTAAACCTTAAACCCTACAAAGAAGTTGAAACCCCTCCGTCTTTCCCAGCGACTCAATGACAAGGATTTCAACTATAATGGAGCTGAAATCAGCAAACACTCTTCTCGAAGGATATGAAGTAGTTAGAGATGGTTTTCAGTTTGCCTCAACAACGATTAAAGAAGTTATCAGTATATTGGAAGTCGTCGGGCTTGAGTTCATTATGTCAGAACCAACTCCTATTCTGAAAGATGAACTTTTGGAGCTATACTCCAATGTGAAGTCCTCTTTATCAGGTCATTCCATTAAGAATAAATTAGGGGAGTTAAGATCAAAATAACCTCAAGAAGGATTTCCAAAGCCCTGAAAATTCCCTCTACAGACATTGAAGAGGACCAAGTTATATCCAGAAATGAAATTGACCAAGCCCTGGAATGGTGTGGTCATAGTGATGTAAGGTATGGTTCCCTAAAAAGGAAAATCTTCAACCAAAAAGGAAAATTGCTTGTTAATATCATTTGGAAGGTCATCCTATGCATACCAGACTCCCATGACAACATATCAAAACCCATGTTTGAGCTGGCAACAAGAGTGATTCTGTAGAAGAAAACCAATTGGGAAGTTGTTATTTATTGGAAGATCATTGAGTGCCTAAAGGCTCCAAACCTAGGTAAAATTATGTCCCTATATCTGATTAATTCTTACCCTGAGCATTTCTCCAAAGAAAAGGGGTCCAGATCAATTACATGAAAAAAATGGATATCAAGACTTTGGAAAGATTCAATAGGGTGTTTCCCTCTAACCACGCAGTTCATTCTAAGGACATACCAAAGGTAAAAAAAAAACAAGAAAATTGTTGTGGACTCCTCTGGATCAGAGAATGAGGGTCAAAGCACACCAATTCATAATCCTAATTCCTCATCTAGTGAAGAAGTAACTGCTATTCGGGACCTAAGTATTCAAGTGGATGGATATTCAACTCATGTTCCTATAGAAAGAGAGAAAAATGCATCGGAAATGGATGTTGAGTTAGATCCAAATAGTAGAGATAGGATTGAAGCCTCAGTAGAGGGGGGAGCTTGTTTAGTCAATTGTTAATCTATAAGGAGAGATTGACTATTTTCTAGAGAATCTGCTGAATAGAATAACTTCAATTCCAAATATTTCTCAAGAGAGAAGTGTGGCAGAGCTAATGGCCCTAGATTAGTCTGATGCTCTAATTGAGGGGAGGGGCATGAGCAATTGAATAAAGGTTCTCTAGACATTGATCTCAATAAGTTTCTTGAGATTGATGATTAGATTGAGGGGAGACTCACGCTAAGATCCCAGGACAGGTAGATGTTTTACCTTCCCTCCAAGTGGTTGAGACATCTATTCAAATTGAATTGGATGCTCAAGAGGACCAAGGAACAAGGAAAAAATTTTCTGAGATTCTACCACCATAGATGCCCCAATATCTATCCTATTCTAGTAATACTGAAAGCTCCATTATAACTTCAGTCAAAGCTCTACTATATGAGCAAGCAAAAACACTAAAAACCTATATTGATGAGTCTATCAAAGGATTGAAAGCTGAGGACATGTCAGAAGTACAGAAAGTCAAAATTGAGATGATGGATGATCTTAAGGTTCTGAAGGATGATACTGCACACATCAACAAAGAGATCACCAAATGGTTTGACTTGGCTGCAAGTACAGTCAAACAAAATGTCAACATTATGAAATCAATGGATGACAGCCTCAAGGATACTGCTAGAGATATTACTAGTATGAATAACTGTGTTAGTCTGACTGATGATGTAATCATGGATGGAGTTGATCATATTCAACAGTATATATACTCAACTTAAGGACATGTTATAGGAAGAGAAATTCAGAAAAGAGAGACCATTCTAGATGAACTTGAAAATGTTTTCGAGACAATATCTAGTAGGGTCGAAGCAAACTCCCTCCATTTGGCCGACAAATTTAATGTAAAAGACAGAAAGGAGGAGAATTTCAATGCTGAGCTAGCCCTAAAGGTCCTTCAAGGCGCAAGAATTGCTCTAAATCTGCCCCTATTAGACAAAAATACGCCTTAACATTTTGATTTCCAAGAACAAGAAAGAGTTGCTCAAAATGCTCAGATGGCTGCTAGGAGGAAAAGAGATGGCCTCATACTTTATGAAGAATTCATGGCCAATAGAAGAGCAACTCAAGTTAATGATCAAGATTATGAGTACTGGAGTGATGATTCAAGAGATAACATAATCAATGCATGTATCCATCATGACCAAATTCTGAAGAATATTGACAGCATCTACCCAAGTGAAGAATGGATCAAGCATCTTGAGAGAAACTCTCTAAGGGAAAGAATTCTCAAAGAAAATCTTGGTAGGAGGAACAATCTAAGGAGAATGCCCTCCAAATACATTCTCAAGTCATTCCTGACTTCAAAAGACAAAATAACAAAGCTAAGAAATCTGAAAGGTTGGTTGATGTTCAAGGAGAAGGCTCGGGCTCTGCTTCCAAAAAGATGAGAACTAGTACTGAAAGCTAGCCAATTTGCTATCACTTTATATATTCTGAAATTTCAATAATTGTAAATCAAACTGGATTAGTATTATGGTTCTTATTTAAAATGATATGTTTTATGTCTAAATCTATAATGCTTTCATGATTAGTTGATCATTTAATTGATATGCTATTTGTGTTATCATTTCTTGTACTATATTATGATGTCTGTGTTATCTAACTATTATACCTTTTGGTAAATATTAATTTATCGGTGAATGTTACTTAGCATTGTTAGATGTTCTGTTTTCTTCAAATAGGGGAAGATTGTTGGGAAGATTTGTAACACCCAAAAATCCCAATTTCCAAAGTTTGGAATTCAGGCTTAGACACGGCCTGGGATACGGGCGTGTCCCAGGGCGTGTCCTGCTCGGGCTTCTCGAGAAGGCATTGAGTGTGGTTTGGTCTCGAGAAGGCGTTGAGTGAGGCACACATCCTGGGACACGGGCGTGTCCCAAGCTGTGTCCTTCTCGGTGTGCACTCAATGTCATGCTCTCAACACTCAATGCCATAAGCTTGGCAATCGTTGAGTGAAGCACACGCCTAGCCACACTGGAGTGTAAGAGGGCATGTCCCTCTCGAGTTGTGGCTAAGGTTATGCGGCCTATCGAACACGGGCTAGACATGGGCGTGTCTGAAGCCGTGTCAGTACACACGTCCTGTGACACGGGCGTGTCACAGGGCCGTGTCCTTTTCCGGATGAGTCGGTTCGTGTACTGCTTACAGTACACGGCATGTGACACGGGCGAGTCACAGGCCGTGTCAGCTGCAAAATTAGACTTTTCAGCCAATTTGTGGTCGTTCGTTTCCCTCATCCTTAATCCAATGGCCCCAGGTATTCCCAGCTGGGTTTATCTCCATGATTGAGTGAAGATATCATTCTTCACTTAGCCATTATCTCTCTCAAGAGCTTAGTGAAAGAGGAGAGCTAGGAAAAGGAAGAGGAGAAGATCCGGCCACCGTGGGATAATTAGAGTTCTGTTTAGAGATCTGAGGCCAGATCTGTGGAGGCAAGATCGCTGTGATCCTTTCCACCGGCTAAGATTTCTATGGCTCCCAAGAGATCGTCAAGGGTAACGATCTTCCTTCTTGGCATGTGAAGTCCTCCTTTATGCATGAGCATGGGATCCTCCACCAAAAGGTGGAAGAGTAAGTTATCCATGTGGGTTGATAGTTGTTATCCCCAAGTGAGTCTACATTTAGACCCGGAAATATATAGTACGGGATAGGCATACTGTGTGAAGCCCATCTGGATAGGTTGGTCTGGATTGGTGATGTTACATATTGCGCACCAGAGAAGACTCCGCATATAAACGTGTGGTTTGTGGAGTCGAAGGTTTGTGCCTGTGAAGGGGAGTAGCAGGAAGTACTGGAATGAGGAGTTCCAGGAAATACCCTTGTATTGCTTGTGCTGCAGCTAGTCCTTTGTGGGCAGTGTGGCCATTGTGAGGCTAGTCCTTGGCGGACAGTGTGATCATTGTGAAGCCAGTCCTTGGTGGACGTTATGGCTATTGTGAGATAAATGCTCTTAATAAGGCTTCGTGCCGAACAGGAAAGGTGAAACCGACCCGCGCCTTTGGTTATAGCAACGAGTACGCCATACTCGGTGATGGCAAGGTGACTTGAGCAATGGGGGGTGTCTGATCCGTACCTGCGTTATGTCGATTGTATAAGAGAGAGTTAAGGCATTGAGCTTTCGTCAGTGGAATAATGAGAGTCTTAGGCATGCGCGCCAGTAAGACTAAATGCTCAATACCGTGTAAACGGTGGTGTTGACCCTGGTTCGTCGGTGCACCAAAAATGTGCCCTGAGTGCACGAATCGTCGGGCCGTGTGGCTGACGATTGTGATGGATTGCTTGTGCGTGAGAGCATAATATATATAATATCTATCTATGCATTGCTATGTCTGTAGGGAAGGAATGCCACTGCCCCGATAAAGGGGTAGGATTATTATAAATTGGTCAGCTGAATGATGACCGTTGCCTTGTTTACCACCTTCTGGGTGGGCTGTCCCTATGCAGGTGCTGGTGAGCCAAGTGGGAAGTAAAAGGGCTGAAGTCCCTGCGGATGCTGCTGCTGCTAGCCCCTTGAAGGCTGCTTTATCTTGTATTTTGTTCATGTATGGCTGGCCTGCATGCCGATGTATGTAATCCACACTTTGAAAAGAGGAACTGTAAGGCCTTAAGGCCAGCTTGTGTGTATTTGTTGTACACTCTTTTATGAGTTGATATATAAATATAGTTTATATATATAGTGGACATTCCTGGTATGAGTTCATCGTTGTTGTTAAAATCTTCCACTAGTATGCTCTGAGTTAGGATGTGATGGTGTAGTGGTATTAACCTATGACCTCGCCGTCTGTTTGTAGCATATAGTGTGGGGGCCCGGCCAGACCTTCTATTATATGTTGTTTAACGGGTGAAGTCGTTACATTTTTGTATTAGCTTGTCTCGGTCTTCTTCTTTCGAATTCGTGGTCGAATTCTTTTGTGGGGTGGCGAGCACGTGTCTGTGTGAACTGCTTTAACACGAATGAACTCTTGAATGTCCACTAAGTAATGCAAATACACTTGTTTGAAGGACCTGCGCATTCCTATCTTGTTGTTATTGCTTGCGTGAGGTCGCTAATGTGTGTCTTGTCCACCTATATGTGACTCGTAGTGATGCTGGGCAGTCTGAGCCCCAGCGATCTAATGAGAGTATGACACCAGCTGAGGTGCCTACACCTCCTCCTTCTGCGGAAACTGTATGCTTAGTTGCTGAGGCCCTCTTTGCAATGTTTCAAGCACAGCCTGTTGGGCAAGCACAGCCGGCAGCAGTGCTAGAACGGGTTGATGTAATGCTGGAACCTGTTGCGGTTGTGGACCCTCGAGCTGCTGAACGGCAGTTAAAACACTTCATGAGTTTCAATCCACCTACGTTCACGGGCGAGGGATCCCCAACACAGGTTGAGGATTAGTTATCATGCGTCAAACGTATATTGACGGCGATCGGGATGGAGGAAAATCATAAGGTCACCTTGGCTACCTTCATGTTAGAAGGTGAGGCTCGTTTATGGTGGGATGAGGTTGAGTTACACCATTTAGCGGGCAGGCAGTTTCCTCAAGTGTCGATGGAGGAATTCTCTCGAATGTTCTTGGCAAAGCATTTGCCAGCGGCACAACGCATTGCTATGGAGAATGAGTTCCAACATTTAATGCAAGGAGAAAGTAGTGTTGATATGTACTTGCATGATTTTACTAGATTGGGACGATATGTGGGGTCAATCTTTGCGGATGAACAATGGAAAACAAATCGGTTCTATGAAGGTTTACGGGACGAGTTGAGGTTCCTGCTCTCCAGTTTGGTGACCCAAGGGTTCTAAGCCTTGGTTGATACTGCGCGTGCGTTGGATAAAGATATGAAGCGGGTACAAGGTAAAAAGGACTTGGCTGTGATTAAGCCAGAGTTCAAAGCACCCCACCCTGGAAAATCATACTACCAGAAGAAGTGGGGCAAGAGGTCCAAGCCTTCTGGGCAAACTTCTGTGACTGTGATGTCGGGAGCAACTTAAGGGTAGGAGCCTCGTACCTGCTTTACCTGTGGCAAAGTGGGGCATATAGCCCGTGATTGTAGGGTTGCTCAGCCAAAGGGGGAAAAGAAGACGGGCGCGTCTTATGCTGAGAAGGGCAAAGTAGTGGTAGAGTTCTCTGCATCCCAGGCGCAACCCAGAGTTTATAATCTTGGCCAGCAGGAGGCTATAAAGCAGAGTGACGTCGTCAAAGGTACGATTTAAGATATTTCTTGCTTTGGTTTTATTGCATAAATTGTTGGTAGCTTGTGCATGATGTGTGTGTTATAGGCTTTGTCCTAATTCGGAACAACCTAGCAAGAGCCCTGTTTGATATGGGTGCTTCATATTCTTTTCTGTCTAAGGACTTTGTGTCATGAATTGGAATGCCAAGTCGTGGGACGACAGATAGGGTGAAGGTATTATTGCCGAATGGTTGTGTGATGATTGTGGATCGAGATTGCGATGTTGAAGTTCAAATAGGAAGTCGGGATTTCGGTTTAAGTGCATCTGTGCTACCGATATCGGAGTTTGATGTGATCTTTGGCATGGACTGGCTCTCGGAGCAGTGTGCCTATATTGATTGCAATTCAAAGGAGATCACACTGGGCCAGAATACCGAGCTTGAGACTAAGTTCGCTGGTATGCGAGGAGTGAGCTTGACCTTTTTGTCTGCACTCCAAGTCGTCAATGCTATTCGGAAGGGCGCAGAGTTATTCTTCACGCTTGTTCAGGTTGTTGAGCCAAAGGCCAGTGTGCATGAGGTTCCGATTGTATCGAAGTTTGCCGATGTATTTCCTAAGGATCTTACTGGGTTACCACCTTAGCTGGAGATTGACTTCTCTATCAAGTTAGTGTCAGGTGCGAAACCTGTGGCCCGCTTGCCATATCGCGTCACGCCAAAAGAAATGGCAGAGTTAAAGGTCCAACTACAAGAGTTGCTAGAACAGGGATACATACGCCCAAGTATGTCACATTGGAGCGCACCTGTTCTATTTATGAAAAAGAAAGACGGTAGTTTATGGTTATGTATTGACTATCGTGAATTGAATAAGCTGACAGAGAAAAACAAGTATTTGATTCCACGGATAGACGACTTGTTCGATCAGCTAGTGGGGTCAACCGTCTACTCGAAGTTGTATTTGAAATTGGGATATTACCAATTGCGGATTCGGGAAGGTGACATTCCCAATACAGCATTTGGAACACGCTACAGTCATTATGAGTTCACGGTAATGTCGTTTGTGCTATGTAATGCGCCTTCAGTATTCATGGATCTAATGAACTGAACATTTCAAGAGTACTTGGATCTCTTTGTGATCGTATTCATTGATGATATATTAGTGTACTCTCAGTTAAGTTGATCATGTGAATCATTTGTGGATGGTGTTGCACACCTTGCGGAGAAACAAGTTTTATGCCAAGTTCTCAAAGTGTGAGTTCTGGCTATCGTCAGTGGCTTTTCTTGGCCACGTGGTAAGTGGAGAGGGCATAGTAGTGGATCTGTCAAAGATTTGAGCCATATAGGATTGGCCGGTATTGTCCTCAGTGGCTGAAGTTTGAAGTTCCCTTGGTTTGGCAGGGTACTACAGGCGGTTTGTAGAAAACTTCTCACGGATCGCTTTACCTCTTACCACCTTGACGAGAAAGGATCAGAAGTTCATTTGGACACTAAAGTACACGCGAGCATTTGAAGAGCTGAAGAGTCATTTGACCACGACGCCTGTGTTGACATCGCCATGTGGTACATATGGTTATGAGATCTATAGTGATGCGTCAGGGAGCGGCTTAGGTTGCGTTCTTCTGCAGTTTGGTAAATTGATTGTTTATGGCTCACGCCAGTTAAAAGTGCATGAGCGGAATTATCCCGTCCACGACTTGGAGTTGGCGGCGGTGATCTTTGCGCTTAAATTGTGGTGGCACTATCTATATGGCGTAAAAGTAGATATCTATACAGATCATAAAAGCCTAAAGTATTTGTTGGACCAGAATGAGCTAAATATGTGACAACGAAGGTGGATGGAGTTCCTTGGGGACTACACCTTTGATATTCACTATACTCCTGGGAAGGGAAATGTGTTCGCTGATGCCTTGAGTCGCAGGACTCCGATGCGGGCAAGTTGGTTGCAGATGCATGATGAGCGTTTGATCCAGGAGATGGAAGCGTTAGAGATTTCTTGTGTTGACAAGAATTCCATAGCTGATGTATGCTTGAACTGGAAGGAGGTACAGTATGACCTTGTGAACAGGGTTAGGCGAGCAACGGAGCTTGATGAGAGTCTCCAACGCTATGCAAAGGATGGGTCAGATGGCCAATTCTCCTGGGATGACGGCTTGTTATGAAGAGATGGCCGTTTGTGCGTTCCAAGTGCGGGTAAATTGAGAGAAGAGTTGATGTACGAAGGTCACTTTGCAAAGTACTCAATTCACCCTGGGAGCACAAAATGTATAAGGACATGAAGAAGCTGTTCTGGTGGCACGCAGAGTTTCCCGAGTTGTTTGTTTAAACTGTATAATCGTGCGCCTTTTGTTGTTCATACATTTTGTTATATATCATATATCTTTATTGATTGTTAGGTTTCCTTGTTATGCCTAAATTTCGGGACAAAATTTTTGTTAAGGAAGGGAGGGTTGTAATACCCCAAAATCCCAATTTCCAAAGTTTGGAATTCAGGCTTAGAAACGGCCTGGGACACGGGCGTGTCCCAGGGCGTGTCCTGCTCGGGCTTCTCGAGAAGGCGTTCAGTGTGGTTTGGTCTCGAGAAGGTATTGAGTGAGGCACACGGCCTGGGACACGGGCGTGTCCCAAGCCGTGTCCTTCTCAGTGTGCACTCATCGTCATGCTCTCGACACTCAACGCCATGAGCTCGACAATCATTGAGTGAAGCACATGCCCAGCCACACAGGCGTGTCAGAGGGCTTGTCCCTCTCGAGTTGTGGCCAAGGATATGCATCATGTCGAACACGGGTTAGACACTGGCGTGTCTAAAGCCGTATTAGGACACACGGCCTGTGATACAGGCGTGTCACAGGGTCGTGTCCTTTTCGGGATGAGTCGGTTCGTGTATCGCTTACAGTACACATCCTATAACACGGGCGTGTCACAGGCCATGTCAGCCACAAAATTAGACTTTTCAGCCAATTTGTGGATGTTCGTTTCCCTCATCCTTAATCCAATGGCCCCAGGTATTCCCAGCTGGGTTTATCTCCGGGATTGAGTGAAGCTATCATTCTTCACTTAGCCATTATCTCTCTCAAGAGCTAAGTGAAAGAGGAGAGCTAGGAGGAGGAAGAGGAGAAGATTCGGCCACCGCAGGAGCGTTAGAGTTCTGTTTAAAGATCTGAGGCCAGATCTGTGGAGGCAAGATCGTTGCGGTCCTTTCCACCAGCTAAGATTTCTATGGCTCCTAAGAGATCGTCAAGGGTAACGATCTTCTTTCTTGGACATGTGAAGTCCTCCTTTATGCATGAGCATGGGATCCTCCACCAAAAGGTGGAGGAGTAGTGATCCTCGTAGGTTGATAGTTGTTATCCCCAAGTGAGTCTGTATTTAGACCCGGAAATGTGTAGTACGGGATAAGCATGTTGTGTGAAGCCCATCTGAAAAGGTTGGTCTGGATTGGTGATGTTGCATATTGCACACTGGAGAAGAATTCACATATAAACGTATAGTTTGTGGAGTCGAAGGGCTGTGCCTGTGAAGGGGAGTAGCAGGAAGTACTGGAATGAGGAGTTCCTGGAAATACCCTTGTATTGCTTGTGCTGCATCCAGTCCTTTGTGGGCACTGTGGCCATTGTGAGGCCAGTACTTGGCGGACAGCGTGGTCATTGTGAAGCCAGTCCTTTGTAGACGTTATGGCTATTGTGAGCTAAATGCTCTTAATAAGGCTTCGTGCCGAACAGGAAAGGTGAAACCGACCCGCGCCTTTGGTTATAGCCGCGAGTACGTCGTACTCGGTGATGCAAGGCGACTTGAGCTACGGGGGGTGGCTGATCCGTACCTGCATTATATCGACTGTACAAAAGAGCGTCAAGGCATTGAGCTTTCGTCAGTGGCATAATGAGAGTCTTAGGCATGCGCTCCAGTAAGTCTAAATGCTCAATACCGTGTAAACGATGGTGTTTACCCTGGTTCGCCGTTGTACCAAAATGTGCCCTGAGTGCACGAATCATCGGGCCGTGTTGCTGACGGTTGTGATGGATTGCTTGTGCGTGAGAGCACAATATATATGATATCTATCTATGCATTGCTATTCCTGTAGGGAAGGAATGCCACTGCCCCGAGAAAGGGGTAGGATTATTATAAATTGGTCAGTTGAATGCTGACCGTTGCCTTGTTTACCACCTTCTGGGTGGGCTATCCCTGTACAGGTGTGGGTGAGCCGAGTGGGAAGTAAAAGGGCTGAAGTCCCTGCGGATGCTGCTGGTGCTGCTATCCCCTTGAAGGCTGCTTTCTCTTGTATTTTGTTCATGTGTGGCCGGCCTGCGCGCCCATGTATGTAATCCACACTTTGAAAAGAGGAACTGTAAGGCCTTGAGGCCAACTTGTGTGTATTTGTTGTACACTCTTTTATGAGTTGATATATAAATGTGGTTTGTATATATATAGTGGACTTTCCTGGTATGAGTTCATCGTTGTTGTTAAAATCTTCCGCTAGCATGCTCTGAGTTAGGTTGCGATGGTGTAGTGGTATTAACTTGTGACCTCGTCGTCTATTTGTAGCATATAGTGTGGGGCCCCGGCCGGACCTTCTATTATATGTTGTTTAACGGGTGAAGTCATTATAGATTGCCCTCAATCTTTCAAGATTTGAAGAAGCAACACAATCAATGTTATGAACATAGTGTATTTGATGCATATCCACTTTATGGGCATGCAGGGCTCTTGGTAGAAATGGTTAAAGTAAAGCTGAGCTATACATCTGAGACAACTTATAATTCTTAGCTACATCTTGAGATAATGGTCCATACTGCTGAGAGCCACAGATCTCAGCGTCAAAGAAAATATTGCTGAGAATGAAGGATCGAATCAGCGGTACAGTTGAGAAGATTCAAATACAGTCGTTGAAGCCACAGGTCTCACCACTAAGTCTAATTCTGTTGAGAATGGAATAAATACTCAGCGGTGTAGCTGACATGATTCAAATGTTACCGTTGAAGCCCAGATTGCTTGATAGAAGTCAACTTTGGCGCTAGCACCGAAAGCAGGGATAAGATATTCTATTCTTACCCATGTTTCGACAAGATGTTTTTTCAAGACCGTTGCAGTATGTCAGAGGCTATATAGATACAGTTCCAGGTCAATGGAATAGAGTCGTTGCTAGAATTCATAAAACCAGATACGACACACTGCTTCCTGCAATCTGTAAGCTAGTTCTTCCTGAAGGCTTTCTAAAGAATAAGTTGAGTCAATCTAGACTCATAGCTTGGTCTTCTTCCTATAGAACAAGATCATGAAGAAGAACCCTTGATCTGCACTTCCTGAAAAGATCTTTGAATCAAGGGCTGCTTCAAGTGAAAGTTTATTCAAGTAGTGACAATTGAAGGCTCAGCTTCTAAGTTCAATCTTTTGAGTTCTTTAGTTTTAGTTTTACACAAACATTTAATTCTGTAGGATCTTGTATAAGATCTGATTTGTAAGGCTACAACCTGATCTATTGGGGTGTTGACCCTAAGGTAGGACTATCCTCTTAGTCTGAATTCTAGTGATGTGCTCCCAGCCTGAGCTGTAGGTCTTCTTGTTAAGTCTGAGATAGGATCTTCTGAAGATCTATGGTAGGAGACCACCTGGGTCTCTGAGCTGTAGGAGGTGGAGCACTCTGAAGATAGGGTTGTATGTCTAAGGTAGGGTCAGGCTGGAGGCCTGAGAGATCTTGAGGGGTCTGTGTTGTAAGCTCATGGAGCTGAGTTTCTTGGAGGAGGTTGTTTTATCTAGCATACTTCTATAAAGGTGGTGAGGGAAAGTGGATGTACCTAGATCTTGAGGAACCACTATAAATGATGTGTCTTTTTTTGAGTGTGCTTGACTTGTTCTAACTTTATTCTAATTGTTGTAATTAGAAAAGAAATCATTTAAGTGCAAAGACCACCAATTCACACCCCCCTGCCTCTAGGAGAGTTAAACTGTCCATATAACAATCTATCAAATAATCATTAATGGTTATAACACATTATTCCACATTTGATAATATTGCAAATAATATTGTGTCAAATCATTCCACATTTGATGATGAAGTATATAATGATCATTAATGAGTAAGATAAAAATATTTGATTTATTAAAAATCAAATTTTGACTGGTCCTAGTTAGACTGAATAGAGATGATGACATTGTTACTTCACTACTGCTACAGGTACTAAGCTCATTTAGGTAAGCTAGTTTACTTTATATGTCACTACATATGTTTATGAATTCGTAAAGTATAAACTCATGAAATTCCTTACAAGCACTGGTGAAGATGAAAGAGAAAGTAGACTTTGACATAGATGAGATAATTTACTATTTGAGTAGAATTGTTACGTGTTTGATCCATTATGACTATGTTTTCAGACTTTTATTCCTGAGTTGCACTTTTATGTTTGGATGTTTGTTTCCGTTTATGCAAAACTCATATTATGCTTAATTGTGTTTTTTTCTTTGGATAATATGTAAAGTCTAAAACTTGCTACTTTCTATTTTCCTGCACTCTGAAACGTAAACGTTATATCTCACAAATATATAAGGAGTTTGTTAATATATATTGGGTTATATAACGGGCTCAGAGGCTTAACGGGTTTGGTTCGGATACCGGGATATCTGATACCCGTATTAAACCTAGGATTTACCTATAAAACCCAAACTAGGGGCAATGAGGAGACACTTCCACTTTGACCACCATTCAGGATGCTTCAAGCGACATAAAAGTTTTTCACCCTTTCCGGGGTTTTCACGGTAAAAAAGTTTCTTGTCATTGTTGTTGGATTTTCATTGACTGGTTGCGCACCCGGTACGATTTCAAGCTAAGGCGGTCTGATTCTCTGGAGCGAAATAAAACATAATGACCCGCAAGAATATATAATCACAATATTATTTAATAATTATATATTAAATAATTGTTAGGGAGATACGCTAAATGTTAAAAGAAATATAATTCAATAATATATATTATTAAAGTAATTACAATAAATGTTAAAAGCTTGCAAACTCATGAACAAATCTTAATAGACTCAAACTCAGGTTGAAAGAGAGCTCTAGCTCGACAAAATCGAGATCGAGCTCAAGTTTTTTTTCGAGCTTGCAAGTCGAGTTCACGGGCTAACTAACCTGGCACCTATTTCCACCATCCACTAAGGGCCTGGTTGAGAGGGATTTTTACCTCCTTTCCATTTTTTGGAAAACGCTACCACACTTAGAAACCGTTTGGATTGTCTACTTGTGGGAAAAGCTGCCGCGGAAAACTCTATTTTCTCCTCTATTTGAAAAATCACTTATCACCTACTTTTCAACCTTTTTGAAGGGCACTTACTCATCCAAAAATGCTCATCTCTTAAAAAAATCTCCAACATGATTTTTTTGTCCAAGCGCAAATTTTTTTTTTCCGAGACCTTTTTTATTGCCCAGGCGTGCTTATTTGTCATGACGCGTTTTTTTCGCCCGGGACCGGGGTTTTTCACTCGGGCGTGTTATTTTCGCCCGGAAGCGGTTTTTTCGCACGTGCACGCTTTTTTCACCCGGGCACATTTTTTTCACCCGGCCTGATTTTTTCGCACAGGCGCGATTTGTTGCCCAACCACGCTTTTTTTACCGGACCGCTATTTTTCGCCAGGGCGCGATTTTTTTCGCTCGGGCGCCTTTTTATCGCTCTGGCACGAATTTTTCGCCCAACGATATTTTTTTGCCTGGGAGCAGTTCTTCGCCCGGGCACTATTTTTTCGATTGCGAGAGAATTTTTTGCCCGGGCTCAAATTTTTTTTTCCCGAGAGCGATATTTTTCGTCGGAATTCGTTTTTTTCTTCCGGGAGTGGTTTATTCACCCGTGCGCGAATTGTTTTCGCAAGAGAGCGATTTTTCGCCAGAGCGCCTTTTTTTCGCTCTGGCGTTTTTTTCGCCCTGGAGCATTTTTTTGGCCAGAGCGTTGTTTTTGCCTAGATGCGAATTTTTTGCACAGGCGCACATTTCTCGCTCGTGAGCAATATTTTTTGTCCAAGCCAGTTTTTTTTGTCCGAGCATATTTTTCGTCCTGGCGCGATTTTGTCGCATGAGCGCGAATTTTCGCCCAGGGGCGAATTTTTCGCCGGACATGAATTTTTCGCCTCGACGCAATTTTTTTACTAATTGTGAATTTTTTTTCCCGACAGCGTATTTTTTTTGCTCAAATGCATTTTTTTGCTTTCGGTCGAAAATATCGTGTCCTGCCAAAAATTCGCGTCCGTGCAAAAAATTCGCGCCCGGTCGAAAATATTTGCGCCCGACCAAAAAATTCGCGTCCGGGCGAAAATATCGAGCCAGGGCGAAAATATCCCGCCCGTGCAAAATTATCGCGCTCGGGCGAAAATACCGCGTCGGGGCAAAAAACCCGTGCCGGGTGCGAAAAAAACGCGTCGGGGAAAAAAACCACACCTGGGCGAAAAAACGCGCCCGAGCAAAAATACGGCGCCCGGGTGAAAATATGTCGTATTTTCCCCCGGGCGCGCATTTTTGATCGGGTGCAAATTTTTCGCACTGACTGTACAACCTCGTATTCAATGAGTAGGTCTTCTCCCCCTCCTAGGGACCATTGCTTCGCGGGATCCCCCAGGAGTGAGACTCTTCTAGTGTTCGTCGAGTGCACTCAAAGCCTTCTGCTCCTTGGAGTTGAGTGGAGCCGAGTGCACTCAACATCTTCTGCTCCTTGGCATTGAGTAGAGCTGAGTGCACTCAACGCCTTCTAATCCTTGGCGTTGAGTGGAGCTGAGTGCACTCAACGCCTTCTGCTCTTTGGCGTTGAGTGGAGCCGAATGCATTTGGCGTCTTCTGTTCCTTGGCATTGTATAGTGCGGGACCCCCTCCCCCCAGAATCATCCGCAGAGGAGTGCCACGAAGGCGAGTGCCCGGCCTCCCCCAGCACTCGCCCCTTTAGGCGAGTGGTGCTGCCACGGACCACTCGCCCAGTGAGGTGTCGAGGAGGCGAGTGCCTGGCTTCCCCAACACTCGCCACTTTGGGCGAGTGGTGCTCCCATAGATCGCTCGCCTAGTGGGGTTCAGAGGTGAAATTACCAGGATGTCTTTGTAGGGCTGCATATAGCCATTTAGAACGGCAAGATTGGTTGTTGGCAGACCCAATTGGTCTTTATATAGCCGTTTAGAACAGCGGAGGTATGCTATTTGCAGATCGTTTCCAGAAAACTATAAATACACCCAAGGGGGTACCTCAGAAGGCATGCTTACTTATGCCCTAGTCTTTTTGTGCTTTCTGAGGTATCCTTAGCTCAGCACTTGGCTAAGGAGGGGAAGCACTCTAAGATCTTTCAGGTGTGTGGTGGGACCTCCGTGCTGTAGCCTTGGGTTCGATTCTTATTTTAAGTCTTTAGTTGTTTGAGTTTGTGAGGGAGAAGTAAGTGCGAGATCACCCCTTCCCTAAGGGTTCGAACTCTACAAAAACCGATTTTTCGATTTCAACATTTTGGTGTGGTGAGCGTGGAGAGTGATCAGCAACGAAAATCTTTAGTGAGCTCAATGACTGGAGGAGAAGGACAAGATTCGGGTAGGGCTGACTCGCCACCCCCTCCCCCTCTCGCCACCCTCGGGATGCCGAGGATTTCTGTCAAGAGGTGCTTATCCTCGTCAAGTTCGCACTCGGCATGCGCGCTGAGTGCTTGAAGCCAGCAGCCCCAGTTGTCGTGACCCCAACCCTGGGTGAGAATTCCATCGATAGGCGACCTGGGAAGGAGGTAGCAAAGGAGGGGAGGGAGCGAAATCTGCAGGGTCGAGTGTTGTTCCCCGACTCGGCAAGTGGAGGCCGGATCAGTGAGATGGGTGCGTGAGATCCCCCAGCTCGCCCAGTAGGGGGAGGCAGCCCCTTTAGCGAGTTGGTCTCATCTGCCCTAGTTCTAGAGGGGTTTCGTGAGTCGGATATATCATACTACACCGGGAAGGATGATCTGGTTCAACACATCCAGTGGTTTGAGGATGTGGTCTCGATCCGACAAATGTCAGATGTGTTAAAGTACAGGCTCTTTGTCATCACCCTCAGGGAGAAGGCAAGAGATTGGTTCCACCAGCTACCGGCCAGCTCCATCTACTATTTCGAGGACCTACATCGGGGGTTCATGCTGAGGTTCACCACTTCCAAAAAGAGGAAGAAGGAGTCTGAGTCCCTTTTCCACATCAAGCATGGGGTGAACGAGACTCTAGGGAGCTATGTGGGCAGGTTCCAGGAGGAGGTCCTCCAGGTCTAGGAGATGTAAGGGCACACCCTAATGATGGCCTTCACCTTGGGGATGCAGCAAGGATTCTTCAGGATGGAGCTAAAGAGGGTACCTCCTCTCTCCTATGAGGAGCTAATGGAGAGGGCAGCAAGGGAGGTCGATAGGGAGGCATCGAACCCAGAATTTGCCCGGAAGCTGGCCAGGTGGGCCACAAAGGAGGAGTCGAGAGGTGGAAAGGGCCAAGAGGAGCGGAGGCCCGAGCCTAGTTAGAGGGAGCAGCAGCAACAATAACCTAGGTGGGGGCACCAGGAGCCAAACAATTGGCTCGACTAGAGGCAGCCGGAGTGGCAGGACCAGGGCCAGCGGAGAGGTTTAAATGGAGGATACAATCGCCAGGGGGGCCAGGGTAAGTTCAAGCCTCCAGTATGGAGGCAGGGCCAAAGGCCACCTCTCCCTGATATATTTCAGACTATGGAAATAGCCCAAGGGTGAAGGAGAGGTCAGCAGAGGAGAAGGCGAGAGGTCAAGGTGGAGTTTCCCTATTGCGACTTCCACCAGGAAGAGGGATATACCACGGCCACGTGCCTAGAGTTCCTCGAGATGAGGGGGAATAGGGAGCAGCAGCAGCAACCCCTCCAGGAGGTGTGGATTGAGGAAGTCCTGCCTAGGGGAGAGGAGGACAGGTGCGAGGACTGGGCTGAAGTCAGAGCCCGAGGAGGGATCGGGGTAATCAACGTGGGGGGGGGGGGTCGAGGCCGCTCGTAAGGAGAGACTTCACACCATGTACTGTCAGAGTGTCAGCTCCACATCCCAAACCCCACCCCCGGATGAGAAGATCACCTTCTCAAATAAAGATATGTTGGATCATGGGGATCCTTTCTGCGATGCGTTGGTCATCCAGACCTCGGTCGAGAATTTCACTGTCTCCCGGATCCTCAACGACAATAGGAGCTCGGTCAACGTCATCTTCAAAAAGGCATTTGACGTGATGAAGGTGGAGGCCCAGAGGGTGTTGGACTCAGATGGACCTCTATTCGGGTTCTCGGGAGAGAGGAAGGAGGTGGAAGGAGGAGTAGGACTCTATGTCGTCCTGGGGGCGGCAGTCCAGGAACTGCAGATTCATCATCGTGGATGCCCCCCAATAGCTACAATGCCATTTTCAGATGGCCCTTGTCAGCACATTTTGTTGTGTACCCTCCTCCTTTCATTAATGTTTGAAGTTCAGTGCCGAGGCAATCCAGGCCAGGGTCCGAGGAGATCCCAAGTGGCAAGGTAGTGTTATGTCACTGCGGTAAACTCCATCTCTTGGCATGGTAGAGCCGAAGAGATGGAGAGGAGGATGGAGGAGCTGTCCAGACAGAGGGCCAGAGTAGAGGTAGAGGAGATGGAAGTAGAGGAGGAGATCTGCACTAAGGTGGAGGTGTCAGAAGGAGTTCTGGAGGATCCGACCGAGGTTATGGCTGTGGAGAAAGCTGAGGAGGAGGTTCAGGTCCCAGATGAGGGGGCTGCCAGCGAGGGGGAGGAGCAATCTCGGCTGGAGGCTATATAAGAGGTGGTAGAGATGGAGGTTCTCACCTATGAGGGGCGGGTGGAGAAGGTGTGCATCAACGGGGGGTTGAGCCCGGAGGACCAGGGGAGGATGATGGAGTGCATCCAGAAGAACGTCGACATCTTTGCATAGAGCGTGGCTGACATACCGGGGATCGATGCAGATGTTGCCTACCACCGTCTCAACTTGGATACAGAGGCCTACCCCATTCAACAAAATAAGAGGTCCACTGCGGATAAGCTAGTTGAGCCCATCAGAGATGAGGTAGCCAAGGTCCTCAAGGCCGGGTTCGTATCCAAAATCCAATACCCCGGCTGGGTCTCCAATGTTATAATTGTAAAAAAAGGAGACGCCTAGTGGAGTATGTGTGTTTATTTTTTTTTGTTAAATAAATCATGTCCTATGGATTGTTAACCCCTGCATCGGATCGACGCACTGGTTGACTCAGCCGTCGGCTTTTCTGTGATGAGTTTTTGGATGCATTTTCATGTTATCATCAAATTAGGATGCACCCACCCGACATCAAAGATATCTCCTTCATCACAGGGGATGGGTGCTACTGCTACAATATGATGCCTTTCAGGCTGAAGAAAGTAGGGGCGACGTATCAAAAAATGATGGATCGAATCTTCCGGGAGCAAAAAGGGAGGAATCTGGAGGTATACGTGGATGATCTTATGATCAAGAGCCGGGAGGTGGATTCTCATCTCTAGGATCTGGAGGAGACCTTCGACACCCTGTAACAGTATAAGATGAGGTTGAACCCCTTGAAGTGTGTCTTCGGGGCGAGTAGGGTAAGTTCCTTGGTCATCTTCTTACTCTCGCGGGGGTGGAGCCTAATCCTGATAAAGTCAAGGTGATCATGGAGTTGGGATCGCCGCGGAATGCCAAGGAGGTTTAGTGACTGACGGGAAAGTTGGCAGGACTTAGAAGGTTCCTCTCTCAGGAAAGAGAGAAGTGCACTCCCTTCTTCAAGGCATTGAGAGGGGGCCAGAAGTTCGAGTAGTCCCGGGAATGCAAGGAGGCATTCCAAGCCTTGAAGAAGTAGTTGACCCAGGCTCCACTCCTCCAAGGGCCTAAGGAAGGGGACGATATGTCTTTATACCTTAGGGTCGGGATTGAGGCGATAAGCTTCATCCTGGTTCAGGAGGAGGGGAAGAAGCAGTTACACATCTACTGCGTGAGCAAGGTCTTGAGAATAGCAGAACTCTGATACCTGATCTTATAAAAGGTGGCCTTCGCTCTGGTCATCTCGTCCCGGAGGCTCTGACTATTTCCAAGCACACTCCATCCAGGTAGTGACTGACCATCCCCTTCGTAACATCTTTGAGGGTGTAAAGCATTCAGGGAGACTGGCAAAGTGGTCGGTGGAACTGAGTGAGTTTGACATATCCTTTGTTTCTCGCCTCTCGATCAAGGCCCGGGCGATGGCCGACTTTCTTGCTGATTACGTAGTCGAGGGTGCTGAGGCGAAACTCACTCGCTCAGTCCTTGGAAGGTGATGGTGGATGGCGCCTCAGGGAGGCATTCCTTGGGGGTAGGGGTGATCTTGGAGAGCCCCCAGGGAACAAGGATCGAGCAGACGGTGGTCGTGCACTTTCTCATCACTAACAATCAGGCTGAGTACAAAGCAGTAATATCGGGGTTGAGCCTGGCCAGGGAGCTAGGGGTGTATGATGCGGAGGTCCTCACAGACTCCATGGTGGTGGCCTCTCAGATTAATGGGGAGTTTGACGCAAGAGAGCCTACTCTCCAACTATATTTGACAAAGTTGAAGGGAGTCATCAACATGTTCCAAACCTTCTCCATCTAGCATGTGTCGTGGGAAGAAAACTAGTAGGTCGATCAATTTGCCAAGCATGGACCCCAGGTGGGGGGAACCATCACCGACTTGTTCTGCCAATCCATTGAGGAGGGGAGGCTAATGGAGGTGGGCTAGCACCCCTCGTGGATGGATCCTTTTGCAAATTTCCTATCCACAGGGGAGTTCCCGGAGGGGATGGATAAGAAACGATTCAAGCATAAGTCGGCATACTACCTCATGCGCGACAGGCAGTTATATTGGAAGACCCTTTTGGGGTTGTTGGCATATTGCGTGGCCGATAGGAAAGTCCAGAGGATCTTGGAAGAAGTCCATTCTGGAGAGTGTGTGAGTCACTTGGGGAGCAAGACCTTGGAAGGAAGGATAGTCATGCAAGGGTACTTCTGGCCAACCTTGGGCCAGGATGCCACTGAATTCACAAAGAAGTGGCACAAGTGCCAGTTTTTTCGCCCCTCTCCAGCTACTTCTAATTCAGCGGCTCATAAGCATCACGACAACCAGGCCCTTCGCCATCTAAGGAATGGATGTGTTAGGACCCTTCCCTCGAGCCAGTGGGAAAAGGAGGTTCTTGTTGGTCATGATCGATTATTTTTCTAAGTGGCTTGAGGTAAGGGCATTGGCTAAAGTGACCTCCCAGGTGATCAGGAACTTTGTATGGGGAGAGATCATCTGTCGGAATGGATTTCCTCGGGCCATTATCACGGACAATGGGCCACAATTTGCCAGCACTGAGTTCATCAGTTTCTGCGGGCAACTTGGGATTGATCTCAGGTTTACATCGGTCCATCATCCCAGGAGCAACAGACAGGTGGAGGCTGCGAATAAGATCATCGTGAACCTCCTAAAGAATAAGGTGGAGAACTTGAAGGAGAGCTGGGTAGAACAACTTCCTTCAGTCCTTTGGGCCCTGAGGACCACTCCCAACACAGCCACCGGGGAGACCCCATTCAAACTCTCCCACGGCTGTGAGGTCGTGCTCCCTATAGAGTTAGTGGTCTAGATACCTTGGGTGGTTGAGCCAGAAGAATGCGGAGAAGATTGGCAGGCCGAGAACGAGTACGAGCTTTGGCTCTCCCTTGATATGGTGGAGGAGCTGCGCGACTTGTCAGCTATCCGACAAGAAGAGGTCAAGCGGTGAATGGCCAAGTATTTTGACAAGCATGCCAGAATCAAGCAATTTGCAAAAGGGGACTTTGTCCTGAAGAAGGTCGATGCGGCCGGGAGGTCGGCATCCGTCGGCAAGCTGAATCCCAATTAGGAAGGTCCCTATATAATCCGAGAGGCCTTGAAGTCGGGAGGATATCACCTCCAAGATGTAGAGGGGGAACCCCTCAGTCATGCTTGGAGCAGTGATGACCTAAAACAATTCTACCCATAAAAGTAATGAGATAGCTTTTTTCACATTCTTATTATTCGATAATGATTCATTTGCTTGGCAGAAACAACATGAGACTTGGTTGAATAAAAAGTCTGGTTGATGCTTAACACCCGATGTTAGGCTCTCACCTAGCTGATTGGGCTGGTGGTAGCATCTGGTGGTTGGCCAAGGGAAATTTTGGTTGATTCTCAATACCTGCCATCAGGCTCTCACCTAGCTGATTGGGCCGGTGGTAGCGCCATGCGGTTGGCCAAGGGAAAGTTCGGTTGATGCACAACACCCACTGTCAGGCTCTCACCTAGCTGATTGGGTCAGTGGTAGCGCCCGGTGGTTGGCCAATAGAAAGTCTGGTTGATGCTCAACACCCACCGACAGGCTCTCACCTAGCTGATTGGGCCGGTGGTAGAGCCCGGTGGTTGGCCAAGGGAAAGTCTAGTTGATGCTCAACACCTGTCGTCAGGCTCTCACCTAGCTGATTGGTCGGTGGTAGAGCCCGGTGGTTGGCCAAGGAAAAGTCTGGTTGATGCTCAACACCCGCCGTCAGGCTCTCACCTAGCTGATTGGGTCGGTGGTAGCGCCCGTTGGTTAGCCAAGGGAAAGTCCGGTTGATGCTAGACACCTGTCGTCAGGCTCTCACCTAGCTGATTGGGCCGGTCGTAGAGCCTGGTGGTTGGCTAAGGAAAAGTCTGGTTGATGTTTAACACCCGTTGTCAGGCTCTCACCTAGCTGATTGGGCCAATGGTAGCGCCCGGTGTGTTGGGTATTGTATCCACAATAACCCTGATTTAAATAAGGGTCCAGTCAAGCTAAGATGAATTGAGTCTGCATTGGATATTGTTGTTTAGTTATGTACTTGCAGGTTTACAATGCTAAGTACACACTAATGTCAGGTTATGGTGGATCACTAAAAACGGGACTATACAATGTAATCCTTCATTGTGTAGGTCAATGTGTTGACTCATGTGTAATCTCTCTATTGGGGCGTACTTCTATCCCAAGTATAGGAGAGGGATCAAGGAAGGCCAAAGACCAGGAGTCAAACATGAACAATTTTACCTAAGTAAAATTCGGCAAGTATGGTTAGTCATACATGTCAAATTCATCGAGTATCCCCTTGATACTCACCGAATTCGTCGTGTATGCTTCCCGATACCCATCGAATTCGTCGTATATACTTAGGGAAAATTCGCAGTTAAGCAGAAAAATTGCCAAGGCAAATTCGTCGAGTATCACTGGTGATACTCGCCGAATTCATCGAGTATCACTAGCGATACTCGCCGAATTCGAGGAGTATCCCATGCGATACTCGTCGAATTCGACGAGTATCCCATGTGATACTCACAGAATTCGATGAGTATCCTGGGCGACACTTGCCGGGTATGTTGAGCCTTATGTTAACTTTTCTTATACTCTGTCTAAGGCATTTTTGACGAATATCATCTTCATATTCGATGAGTATCATACTTGAAACTCGACGAAACCCGCCGAAAAACACTTAGCGATTTTTTTCGATTTTCTTCCTGTTTCGAAACCGACCGCCATGTACAGTACTTTTCTAGGTTTCATTTTTGGAAACCTTTTATAGCCGTTTGATTTTGAATCTCTCTATAAATACCTAAGATGATTTCAAAATTATCAAGAAATCCAAAAACCTAATTTCTCAAATCAAATCTCAAACTTCCCGAAATAGGAAAAATCGGTCGGTTGACTTACGTTTTCGCGAATTGCTTCTGATCGGCCGTGACTTCTCACCACTGTCTTCTTCACCAAGGATATCGTTGACTGGATCGCTTCTTCATTCAAGATTTGTTTTTCTCCAGTCCTTGTTGGTCGAAGATCAAGGTTCTAGATCTAAGATTTCAAGGTTTTGAGTTCTCCAAGATTCAACTTCCAACCTTCAAAGAACGTCGGATCAAGATTGGAATCGTGTGTTGTTGTTGTAATTTTATTTTGAATATTGTAGGAGATTTTTCTCTGAGTTTTGTAGATCCGTTTGTGGATCGAGAGAGTAGATCCGACTGTGGATTGAGCTTGTAGATCCGGTTTGTTGATCGATTTGTAGGAGAGTTTGTTCTCCGAATGGTAGGAGCTTCGTCTCCGAGGTGTAGGAGTTGCGACTCCGATGTGTAAGATTTGACAAAATCTGAGTTTAGTGGAGTAGCCGAATCTACCCTTCGTGGGAGATAGGCGAGGTGGGACAGTGGACGTACCCAACTCGGGGAACCACTATAAAATCTTTGTGTTTGTGTGTTTGTTATTTAAGATTATTTTTATTCTTCAAAAAGACGCAAACATCACCTATTCACCCCCCCCCCCTTTGGTGATTTAGGTAGACGCTAGATACTTTCAATTGGTATCAGAGGGGAGTTTTGGTCGATAAGGCTAACACCTTGATCAAGATCCCTGATCTAGCGTTAAGAGATTCCGCACAGTCACCATGGATCGAAGCAAAGATATGTCTTCCATGAAGTTATGAGCGTGCACCAAAGAGAACTTTCCCATGTGGAAAGAAAGAATACGGTTCTATATGGAAGCTGCAGATCCGAGAATCTTTCAGATCATGGAAGAAGGACCACACATCCCTACTCAGGCTTCAACTATAAATCCAGCAATTCAGATTCCCAAGAAGATGATGGATCTCACTAAGGATGAGATTGCCCTAGTCTCCCTAGACAAGAAGGAGAAGAATATAATAACAAGTGCAGTGGATGACTCAATGCTCCAAAACTTATTCCACTGCAAATCTGCCAAGGAGATGTGGGACTGCCTGGTTGTACTTATGAAAGGTACTAAAGAAGTGAGAGACGGTCGCAGATTGTTGTTGAATCAGGAGTACGAAGCCTTCAAGTAAGGTGCCAATGACTCCATAGCTGACAGTTTTGAGAAGTTTTTCAAGATAGTCAACGACCTCAGGAACTATGGTTGTGAATTCACTCATGGTGAACTGAACGACAAATTCCTCAGATCCTTGACAAAGGACTTGGATACAAAAGTTGTTGCCATCAGATAATTTAGGGAGTTGTCAGAGATCGACCCTCAGAATCTTTTCGGCAAATTGCTCTCCTACGAACTCCAAATGAACACTAGAAAGAAGGAGGAGCAAGTCAATCAATCTTCAAGCAAAGAGAAGTCTACAGCCTTAAAGGATGAAGGTTCAAGGAAGTCCAAAGCTGTGTCACCCATAAGGACACGAGCTCCTGACACTTTTGAAGACTCTGAGCCCGGCACATCGGCTCCAAGCTATAGGACGGAGAGTTCTCCCTAATCGCCAAGCAGTTCAAGAAGCTGCTGAGCAAGAGGAGACAAATGAAGAATAAGTCTTTCTCTTCAGATTCCAGGAGATCACATCGTTACGGTGATCGTACGAAGAAAAGCTACAACAAGGAGGATAGGTATAAATTGAAACCTAATTAATTTTCTTCCTCTGACGTTGTTTGTTACTGTTGCAATAAGTCAGGTCACATGATTGTGGAGTGTCCATATAAGAAGAAGGACAGCTCTAGGAAGGACGATAAGAGATCCTTCAAAGGAAAGAAGAAAGAAGAAAAAAGCTTCATCACCAAAAAGTCGAAGACTCTCAGCAACAGTGACTTGAGTGATTCGAGCTCTGAGAATGAAGAAGCCTACTTAGGACTTATGGCTCAATCTGACAAGGAAGTGGGTGACTCAGAGTATCGCGGGAAGGTAAACTCATACACGATTCTCTCTGAATCTGATACGTCCTCTAATGGCCATGTTGACTACTCTTCTGAAGAGGATGATTCTAAGTTAGTGGCTCGAAACGAGGTCCTGTTGAATGATTTTGACAAATGTCGTAAGGTAGTCAAAAAGCAGTCAAAAGAGATTGCCTCCCTCAAGGTAGCGGAAATAATTCTGAAGGAAGAAATTGAAAAATTGCTTCCACTCAGAGATGAAGTCCACTCCCTAAAGGAGGAGCTACAAGGCTCTGTTGAAACACTAAGTCAGAAAGAGAAGTATCTTGATGAGCTAGAAGAAAAGCTCTTGGTAGAGAGGAAACTCTGAAAGTGAGGGTAAGATCTATCTCAACTCTAGAGGGGGGGGTGAATAGAGTTTACTTAAAATAATTTTTGAATTATTAAAATAGCACAAATTAAAGTTCTATTTAAGCTATAGTGTAGAGTGCTAACAGAAACTTAAAAACTGAAAGGAAAAGGACAAAGCACACAGCAGACAAATCACACAAGCACAACCAGAAGACACAAGGAAATATAGTGGTTCCCCAAAACTGGGTACATCCACTCTTCTGCCACCCTTGGTAGGAATCCACTCAGGACTGAGTTGATCAGGTGTCCTGACACCAATGAGCTTTTGATAAGGTGCTCAAAAACCAAAGCTAGATTTTTTGATAAGGTGTCTTGCCACCACTGAGTTTTGACAAGGCTCTCAGAACCAGACAGAACTTTTTAAGGGAGTTCAAGAACCCTTTTACAGCAGGAAAAGAAAAAGTGAAAGTTGAAGTTGTCTTCTCTGTTCTCAGTCAAATGAGAGAAGCACAAGTGGATTGAAGATGTCAAAGCTCCCCCTGAGATGTAGAGAGGTTCAGGCAGAGAAGCTTTGCAGAAGGGTGATAGGTCTTCAGAACTTGATCTCCAGAAAAGAATGGTTTCAGCAGAACAGCTGAAAGATGATGTGTCTGGAAATCTCAAGAACACTTAGTCAGCTAGAAGATCTAGATGTTGTAGTTTTCTTGTTCTTCTGCTAACAGTATTCTTCTGTGTGTTTTCTCTTCTTCTTTTTCTGTCTATCAGCTCTGTGTGTTTTATTGTTGTTGTATTCCTGTATGTCTAAAGGACCATAGGAATAGAATTGATTTTCTGAATATTCTCCTTGTCCAAAGATGGCCGTTGGTCAGTCATAAATGTTTTCCATAAATGGTCTTGTCTTTTAGAGGAAAGTCCAGCAAACATTCTCTGAATGATACCTTGAAACTTGCTCTAAACGGCTGGGAGATCTTCTGTCATAAATGCTGATAATATTCAACAACATTCCAAAGAATCAGCAGCATTTGAAATCTTGAAGACGTTGATCTCTCCAAATAATCGTCGATCTGAGCTCTACGATCGTCGAGCTGAGCTCAGAGATGAACTGAGATAAGCAGACAGAAATCGTCGAACTGAGCTCAAAGATCGTCGAACTGAGCTCAGCGACCTGAGAAACAGCTGAAGCAGGCATCGTCGAACTGAGCTAGACGATAGTCGAGGGGAGTTTGACGATTAAGCAAAAGCTAGCTAAAAGCAGATAGTCGATCTGAGCTCGAAGATCGTCGACCGGAGTTCGACGATTTGTTGAAGTTGAGCTCAGAGAGCGTCGAACTGAGTTCGACGATTCGTCGACCAGAGCTCGACGAAAATTGCTTTAGACTTAGCTCTTCATCCTTGATCTTGGAGTGGTCTTGGGGGCAGCTTCAAAACTAAGTTCTAGACCCTAGACACATTCTAATGTTGACCTTCTCAACTATACAACTAGGTCAACTAGGATCCTAAGACAAGCATAGTGATCCTTACCCAAATTAGTAATAGGGTGTTCCAACAATCTCCCCCTATTTGGGTTAGGATTACTATTTACAGACAATCATAAAGAGCATTCAATAATACAGAAGTTAAATACAAAATGCAGAGAAACAGCAATGCATATCACAGATAAATAGTAGCAGATATCCAAAGGTGGATGATATGTTTGGTTACACAGATCACTTCTTTTCAGTTCCCTTTTTAAATAAAATTTCTCTGTTAGGGTTTAGGGCTTCTTTCTTGGACCTTCTGTCATCTTCTGCACCTAGAGAGGTTTGAGATCTTGGCCTTGGAACTACAGCCTCTGGGTGCAGCTTCATGTACTCTTCTGGATTGAAAAATTTCTTTGAAGCATACTTTTCCAGTTCTTTCTTTCTTTGTTCTGATAAGGTTGTAATGTTGGATATTTCTTTGCCTTGTTCTCTAGCCTTCTTAATCTGATCAAGAGCAGCCAACTCTTTCATCCTAGCAGTCCAGGCCACAGGATTGTTCTCAGGATCCTCATATGGAACAGCAGGTTCATATTTGTTGAGAGATTCAGGAGCAGGAGAGGTCCTTGGAGCAACTGTGTCTTTCAGTTTGTAAGGGTAAGGACCTGAAGTAGAGTCAGAATGGCCTTGTCCTTCCCTTTGATAGGGTCTCTGTCCTCTTTGATTTCCTCTGTAACTACCCCTTCTGGGTTGATATCCTCTTTGATGTTGTCCCTTTTGGTAATACTTAGAATAGGATTGAGAGGAACTTTGTCTAGGAGCTGGAGCTTGAGGAGCTGAGCCTGATCCAGAGTCTGGAGGAGGAGGAGGAGGAGGCTGATGTTGAGATGATCCTTTTTCATATTTGTCAAGCTTTCTTCTCTTTTTCATGGCCTTTAGTTGGTTCTTGGAAAATTGCATCCATGGTTCAGTGATGGGGCAGTCATGCAGAATGTAATATGGAATGTCATTGGAGTCTTTAGCTTTGGCAGGAGGAACTGACATCATTGCTTTACTTCTGGCTTTTCTCTTTTTGGCAATTGTGCTGGCAGAATCATCAGAATCAGTTCTGTACTGATCACTTTCAGAACTCTGAGGTTGATCATATAAAGCATCAATTCTTCTTAGATATTCTTCTTGAGCTTTGAGCTTTGCAGCAGGAGCAGGAGCAGGAGCAGGAGCAGCAGGGATAGCAGAATCAGCATCATCAGTTTCAACAACAATTTCCTCAGCATTAGGTGCTGGAATCATTTCTATGTCAGCAGCAGCAGCAGATACATCCACAGCCTTCCATGACTTGATATAGGAAATAATCTGGCTGGGATTACAGACAGGTACAGGCACAATGGCCTTGGACAGATCTTCAGCAGTAATTGGAGGCAGACAGCTTAGATAGGCTGTATCAAATCTGGATAGCAACCTCTGCAGATTAAGTGCAAAAGCACATCCTGAGCTTGCTGAGAGAGTAGAAGCTGGAGCTGGAGCTGGCACAATCACTTCTTCATAAGGCATCTCCCCTGCCTTGGTTCAGAGAGAGGTGAACCAAGGCACCCAGTAGAAAGGGATTGCCTGGGAGGAGGAAAAAGAATCAAGCTTGGTGGACAGCTCCTGGACTTGCTTCAGGAGTGGAGTCAGGGAGGACTCCAACAGAGATACCAGCTTGGGAGCTAGCAACTCATAGAGCCTGTCAGCCAGGCTAGAAAGATCTACATGCCCAAGTGAGGCTTGAGCAGAGGTAGGAGTCAAGGTGGATGGAGGGATGGTGACTGAAGCTGAAAAGGTGGAGGTAGGAGTAGGGATTGTTGGTTCAGAAGATGGAATGATGGGGATAGAGAAGGTTAGAAGAGAAGAGTGGGAGAGTAAAGGAGGGTATGAAGGAGGGTTGAGAGAGGATGTCAGTGAGCATTTGATGGAGGAAGATGTCTCAGGAGGAGAAGAGGGAGAGTCATCCATGAGGGAATCCTCTAAAAGGGCAAATGATGGTTAGTGTGTGGAAGGATAGGAAAAGAGAGGATGGAAGACCTCTGAGGAGGATGGTGGAGGGATGACATAGGTGAGGAAATGGTAATGGGAGATGAGATAATAATGGTGGAGACTGGTGGTGAGGAGGTGATGGCTTGGGTATATGTGGCTTGGGTGGATATGGCTTGGGGAGAAGAAGAAGCAGGCAGCTCTCTACTAGAGGAGTGACCAGATTGGTCCTTGTGCCTGATAGAAGTGTTGCAGCAGCCCTGGAGGGGTTGATTATCTGCCTGTCCCATTTACTGAAGAGGGCACAGGAGAGCCTCTTGGATGCATTGATGAACATCCCAGAAGAGGTCAAAAGGTCAGGGCACCTTGAGTGCAGAAAGACCCCCAAGATTCTTCCAAAACTGACTGCAGACTTGCTTATCTTCTTCTTAATCAGGGTGAAGAAGATGGAGCCCCAGTCGAGGTGTTTTCTTATCCAGTAAGGCTCCCATTAGGCAGAACTGATCCTGTAATTGTGTCATGCGCTGAGTGCTTGGCCAACAGCACCTTCCCAACTACATCAGCCCGGGAAACTGGAATTCTATAGCCAGATTCTTTTTTCTGCAGTTTATTAGGGTTAATTACATTATGACCCATCCTATCTAATATGGAGGCATACTCCTCTCCAGATAGATCAATGGAGTCTTCTCCAGTACTGAGTTGAAAGACGTCAGTTAATAAAGCCGGGGATAGAATTACCTGGGTCCCCTTAATGGTGCCGACAACAGTATTCTCAGTCTCATCTGCTGCGGTATAACACCATTCCTTAATCTCCTCAGATGCAATCTTTATCCTGGTAGTCATTATCTGGGTTAGCTGTTGTTCTCTGAATAGATTCAGAACATCCTTGAAGCGCTGGTCGCTTCCATCAAATGAGTTTATGTCTATGTCGAAACCGGTGTCAAACTTCATCTTGGCAATCGCAGCCCTCGAATCAGCCATATGTACCTGCAACAGAAAACCAAAAACGACCAAGCGTAGAAAATTTGGAGGGAAAAGGAAGAAAGTTGCAGAGTATGAAAGCGTAAAAAGGAGAACGACGGCTGAAAGATGATTTTATATTAGGGTTCGACGGCGAAAAAGAAAATCGTGGAGCTCAGCTCGACGAAGCGTCGATCTAAGCTCGACGATTTAGGCTACAGAGGGAATCTGAAGAGTCTTCAAAATCGGCGATCTTCGTTCGACGATGTTGAAAAACGTCGAGCTCAGCTTGACGGCCTCTGAACAGAAGAAAAATTCTAGATTTGGGTAAGGATCACTATGCTTGTCTTAGGATCCTAGTTGACCTAGTTGTATAGTTGAGAAGGTCAACATTAGAATGTGTCTAGGGTCTAGAACTTAGTTTTGAAGCTGCCCCCAAGACCACTCCAAGATCAAGGATGAAGAGCTAAGTCTAAAGCAATTTTCGTCGAGCTCTGGTCGACGAATCGTCGAACTCAGTTCGACACTCTCTGAGCTCAACTTCAACAAATCGTCGAACTCCGGTCGACGATCTTCGAGCTCAGATCGACTATCTGCTTTTAGCTAGCTTTTGCTTAATCGTCAAACTCCCCTCGACTATCGTCTAGCTCAGTTCGACGATGCCTGCTTCAGCTGTTTCTCAGGTCGCTGAGCTCAGTTCGACGATCTTTGAGCTCAGTTCGACGATTTGTTGAAGTTGAGCTCAGAGAGCGTCGAACTGAGTTCGACGATTCGTCGACCAGAGCTCGACGAAAATTGCTTTAGACTTAGCTCTTCATCCTTGATCTTGGAGTGGTCTTGGGGGCAGCTTCAAAACTAAGTTCTAGACCCTAGACACATTCTAATGTTGACCTTCTCAACTATACAACTAGGTCAATTAGGATCCTAAGACAAGCATAGTGATCCTTACCCAAATTAGTAATAGGGTGTTCCAACAAACTCGTTGAGAGCTACTCCAAGCCAAAGACTATCCTCCCTCTCATCGATGAGTTCTCTACTCAGAAGAAGGGTAGTTGTCTTGGCCACGTCGGTGAAAAGGGTAAGAATGCCAAGAAGGCTAGCACGAAATAAAAGGGGAAGGAACCCATGGGTCAACCGTCATTCAGGAAAGTAATCTTTCCGACGAAAAAATGACTTTGAGTCATCCTATGGTCATCATGCTAGGCCTACTCATGTAAAGCCCAAGAACAGATACCAGGGATGGACTCATCCCCGTGACTTTGGTGTCAGCGTATTAAAAGCACCGTTTGAGGAAATTTAGATGAAGATTTATGGTCCATATGTGCATGGCCATAACAATAAGAAGGCACCAAAAGCTAAATCCGTTGTGCCTAAGGATAAGGAGATGGGAAGCCCCTATGTATGATGCAACTAGGAGACCTCCACCTCTAAGAATGCTATCCCTTCTAGACCTCATGTTCAAAGGGTAAAGCAGGATTACAAAAGGAGGTACAACAGATTTGACTGTTGGTGCTGCCACAAAATTGGTCATTTTGGCGCAGATTGTTGGTATAACCCTGCTAATCTTGTAACTCCTAGAGTTAGCTATGCGAGACTGGCCACTCATAAGGCTAATGTTCCTAGGGGGAGTATGTTGACCATGAACCAAGGATCCAAATACGTTTGGGTTCCTAAGGTAAACTTATTTATTTTTGCAGTTATGTCCAAAGGCCAATAGAACTCTAATTTGGTATTTGGACAGTGGATGCTCTCGGCACATGAACAGGACAAGAAGCCTTTTGCATGATTATACCCCAGTCAAAGACGGACCAAAATTCATCTTTGGAGGTTCAGACAAGGGAACAACAAAAGGTTATGGTATGATTTACAATGGCGTAGTCTCTTTCACAGACGTAGCTTATGTTGAAGGATTACACCATAATCTCATAAGCATAAGTCAATTATGTGACAAAGGCTACATCGTTGAGTTCTTCAAGGACAAGTGCTTGATAAAGTCGTCTGCAAATTTTGTGACGGTCTTAACAGGCACTTGGAGCAAAAATATTTTCTGTTTAAATTTCCTTTGCTTAGACAATTCTACCCCAGTATGCTTTATGGCAAAAAGTAGTGTGTCTCTTTATGACCAATGGCACAAGAGATTAGCACATATTAATTTCAAAATCATAAATATGTTATTTTCTCATAACTTAGTGTGTGATGCCCTAACCATTAAGTGCCTTAAAGAGAGTCCCTGTCACTCCTGTCAAATGGGTAAGCCGACACGGGCTACCTTCAAGGGTATTGCTGAAAAGGATTCTTCACGAAGCTTATACTTGCTTCATATGGACTTATTCAGTCCTATGCCTATTCACAGCTTAGGAGGTAAGGTCTACACATTAGTAATCATTGACGACTAATCGTGTTTTACTTGGGTGTTCTTTCTGAAACACAAGTCAGACACCTTCGTATTTTTCACTAATTTTGTCCGACAAATTCAGAACGAACTGAACTGCTCAGTGGTCAAAATCAGAAGTCACCACGGAATAGAGTTTGAGTCTAGTGTCATGACAGAATTCTATGAAAGTCAAAGTATCTTTCATGAATTTTCATCCCCGCGCAATCCACAAAAAAATGGAGTTGTTGAGAGAAGGAACAGAACCCTAATTGAAGTATATACAACCATGTTGAATGATGCTTCACATCTATAATATTTCTGTGCTGAAGCAGTCAACACGGCTTGTCACGTGCAAAACAGAGCACTCATCAACAAAAGTTATCGTAAGACACCCTATGAGCTATTGAAGGGCAAAAACTGATTGTGTCCTACTTTATAATCTTTGGAAGCAAATGCTTCGTACTTAATAATGGGAAGTATTACCGCGCAAAGTTTAGTGAAAAATGTTTTGAAGGTATTTTTGTAGGATAGTAGCAATAGTAAGGCATATATGATTTTTAATAAGAAAACCCATTGTGGTAGAAGAGTTTATAAATGTTGTATTTGATGAGACAAGCCTGCTCCAAAGCAGCTCATCTAGTGTTATTGGTGCAGATGTAGTTACCAGGTTCAATGAGCTCAGATTGGATGAACCAGTCAAAGAAGACATTCCAAGCTCAGTAAAGATCATCGATCCAGGCTTGGTGGATGAAGAACCTCTAGAGGAAGAAGGGCCTCAACCCATATAGGCTGCACAAGATGCTGTAGAGCCTGCTGGAGAGAGGGCAAGGAATCTAGGTTCTGACACCTAAGAGATCACCCAACTGATCTAATCATTGGAGAGTCAGACGACGATGTGAGAACTAGAAGAGGTACAGCTAATGAAGTTTTGTATTTAATCTTTCTGTCTCAGGTTGAACCGAAGAAGTTTGAGGAAGCGAACAAAGATGCCTCTTGGATAATGGCAATGCAAGAGGAGATCAACCAGTTTGAACGATGTAAAGTATGGGAGCTGGTACCCAGGCATAAAGGACAGAACCTTATAGGCACCAAGTGGATATTTAGAAATAATCTGGATGAGAACGGAGTAATCATCAAATAAAGCTCAGCTTGTAGCTCAAGGATACCGACAATAAGAGGGGATCGACTTCGACCAGGCCTTTGTTATAGTGGTTAGGCTCAAAGCGATCAGGTTGTTTCTTACGTATGATGCCCTCAAAGGCTTCACTGTCTATCAAATGTACGTGAAGTTAGCATTCCTGAACGGGGTTTGAAAGTAAGTATACGTAGCGCAACCCCGTTTTTGCAAACTCTAAATTCCCTAATCATGTTTTTAATTTCCCTTCTCTTAAAGCAAGCTACCCCGACTCATGAACAAGATCTTTTTTTCCCTATAAGTCCACATTATTCTTCCCTTAAGTCCCGAAGTTAAAGGATTTTGCTGCCCGTCATTCGACTAGGACTTCAACTCCCTGAAAGACCAACTGCAATTTCCCATTTT